>JBAMIG010000024.1:4351367-4365000 GCA_037177335.1 Kiunga ballochi | reverse complement strand
GTGTGTGTGTGTGTGTGTGTGTGTGTGTGTGTGTGTGTGCTTTTTAAAACAGCACCACACCCACTGCTGTGTGATTCAGTACAATAAATAAAAAAGACAAAAAAGGTACTGAGGAAAATCCCTATTAGAGTAACATGTGTAAACAAGTGAATAGGAGACATTCGAAGTTTTGTAAAGGCGACACACACCCATGTTCGACGCGTTTACTGCCGCCTGGGAAGAGCCAATTACAGCTAACTGTTTTCATGTGTTGAAAGAGCCATTTTAATCCAGAGAGTTCTGTTGGTTCTGATGGTTTTGGGCGTAGGTCTCAGCAACATTTCTTATGGGAAACAAACGAAATAAAAGTCACCCACTGTTGTGTTTGAAGACCCGAATTGTGGAACCTGAGAGCCGAGCACCCAGCACCAGTGACGCGTGATTCAGCTCGTCGCTCAAGATGAGACATCCCTGAGACAAAGACAAAAATATGTCACGTCTGACACAAACCGAGTCTGTACTCCTAGAATACACCAGTTCCTGTCGACAGAGCAGGATTGTTTCTGTACAGCTTTGTTTTGCAAGATTATGCAGGATTTCATGTGTTAGGCAATTACTCCACAGCCCAGCATTCGCTTATTCTTCCTTGAGAAACACTGAAGTTTCCACCCACAGTCCAACCCAGTTTATTTTGACATCGTTACACTGACACGTGTTATACGGACATGTGGAGGTAGCAATTTCTTCTATTTAAAAGAAGGGTGATGTGTTCAGGCCTTTTATAGCAGGAATTTAAAAATAAACTTCACTAATGTGTGGTAAAAGCAGACAAAAAGCAACTCTATCTCTTACACTGAAATGATATAACCAGGTTAGCTAAACGCATTAACTAGCAACAGGCTATCAAACGGATCCATCTTCGTTGTGGAAATGCCTTTCCTGTGAAATCCAGAATTCGCACAACTTGTCTGTCAGTGAACACACCACTCTGCTTTCATCAACATAAACACAGATCTTTATAGCAGATTTTTACTTTGAAGCCATTGTTACTTATATGGTTTCATCATAAGCCTTAGAGGTAAACAATACATTTATCTGTTGGGACAAACTCAGGATATAGATTCATTACTGCTTTACTCAGACTAGTTCACACATTGTGACGGTTTTCATCTGTTTGAACATCAGTAGAAAACAATAATAGCCAGAATGTATCATTTATACAGACTATAGATCTGAAAATAGTTACAAAACAACTAAATACACAGAAACAGCCAGAAACATTGCCAGCAGATTTACTGCACATATCCAGCTTTTTAAAGCACACACCTGACCACCCACATGGTTTCCAGTTTATTTTGGCTAAAGTACAAATCACCCCTGTTACATAACACAGCATAATGCTATGAGGTCATGAGGATGTGAACTAGCACAAAAGCAACCTCCTCTGCTGAAAATGTATGAACAGGGGCATCCAAACGACTGAAATCTTTGTACTTCCCAGCACTGATGTGTTTTTTCCTCTATGCTGGGATAGTTGGGACTTGGAGTAGAACAACAGAGAACAGGAATAGCTAAATAAATCCATTCCCAGTTCTCTCCACAGAATGACCTGAAAGCTTGTACCGGACGCTGGCATACTGGAGAACGGCCAAAACCTTTTTAAAAACATCTCTTGTTTTCACGTTAATCAGGAAGCAGTGTTTTTCTTCCACAGTGAAAGTGTTCATGCCAGTAGCAAACCAGTAGCTGCACAACAATGTGCAGATATAAGCTCACATGAAAAGACGTGCAATCCTCAGGAAAAAGCAAAGAGCAAAAGGAAGTGAGTGACATTCCTCACCTTTCCAGTAAGAGCAGGAATGTTCATGGAGTTGGTTGCAAAGCCCATGCCAAAGACCATGGATGACTCAACACCCAGAAACCTGGCAACCAGCTGCTCTAAGTCCTCGTGGATTTCCAGGTTCCCTGAAAACGGCAAAACTCGCTTTTAATTACACGTCCCCCTGCGTTCCATTACAGGTAAAGTAGTGAAATGTAGCTTAGATGAAAAGAATAATAAGATAAAAGTTAAATTAAGGCAGTAGCAGAGTAAATACAGAGCTGTAATTTACACCCACATTAGTCTGTATCAGATGCTAAAACTGCAACAGAAGGGTTGCAAAAACTACTTAGACCCCATTTTGTTCCCAAGCTGGTCTTCCTTACCCATTTCACAGCGGGTGCTTCCTACTCCCACTCCATACAGTTGTGTGACTTCGACAGCAGCATTGGCACAAGCTCCAGTGTTTTCCGCAAAGCCGAGGTAGTTGTACGAACCCATGTTGATCACATCCTTCACCACTTTACCCGTGTGCCTGCGAGAAATTAAGTCACACTGAAAATTGCCGCCTTGACTCAAGGTTAATATAAATAATATAAATATAATATAATAATTAATATAAATAATTATCAGAGCCTGTCAGCTCTGCTTGCTACGAAACTCTTATTTACCGCTCAAGATGACCCTTCAAACAGCCGTTCCTATGTATATTGATTTAAAAAAAAAACAAAAACGTGTAAACACCTTTTGTGGTGAGGATATCCAGCTGTATAGTGGATACTTCACATACCACTGTGATAAAAGCCAGAAATATACAACTACATGTCAAGAACTGCATTAAAGAGTGCTCGCCATTACTGTTAACTAGTTCATATCAAACCCATTATTAATGGGTTAAATCGTCGGTGTATGTTAGGCTTTTAACTAATCAGACAACTGTAGCAGTTCTAGGAAATCATTACTTAAATAAATTAATCTCAGGAATAATTTACGTTCCTTTAACTCTCTTTGACAACAAAAACTGATAACATCAAACTTTTTTATTCATGCTACATAGTTTATCCTACGTATTTTCTTTTCCAAAGGACATGTGACAGATACTGGCTCTTTCTAAATAACCCTCTGAGTCATGGCTTGCGTCATGCTTATCAGAAATACTGGGTCAGTAACTTCAGGGTGCACTATGTGAAGTCTGAAATGCACTAGGTGTGGCATGAAAGCTGAAACATCTCAAACCAAAACAGACCATTACCACATAACTTTGATAATTACTTAGAAAAAAACACAAGAAAATAAATCAAACTAGCAGAAATACACGGCTCTGAGAGGAGAATGGACTGATGCTGCATGTGTGACCTACTCAAACGTCCAGTTGTAGTTGTGAGTAACTCGCTCTACCAGGTCCATCTTGGCACCTGGGACACTGCAAATAGGTCGGTTCCAGTTGTCTCGGATCCTCATGTACAAGTTTCTCGTGTAAAAGTTCTCAAAATCTTGATAGAGAGGAACAAAATCCTGCAGATGGGGGAAAAGCAGAGATAAGATTATTTATTCATCTCACTAAAAGTTTAGCTGACAGACAAATAATAAACTTTTTCCTGGGCAAGCAAGTCCATGAGACAGCATTTAACAGATAAATTATGTATGAATACATGTAAACAGCTAAAGATGCATTTTAGCATTATTTATGCAATAACACTAAGTTAGGCTCAAATATAACTGTTGCTGGGATTAGCTTTTATAACAAGAAGGCTAATGTGAATAACACGTTACCTTCTGCTCGTCTCGCTCGCTTGCCACGTGGCATTTCTCGATGTTCCAGTGGCGGAGGAAGTCCCTGAGGTAGCCGAAAATGGTGAGGATGCCATATCCCATATAGGTGAGCACAGCCACCAGCAGAGGCGTTTCCTCAAAGGACTCTGCAAAGGGCTTTTTATACAAGCTGGAATTGTGTTGGACATTTTGGTTCTGGGGAAGAAAAGTAAAAGCGCTATGATCACAAGTCTGAAGTATAAATAAAGCTTCAAAAACGTAAACCAAAAGACCAGTATCTGCACCACGTCTGGGACCATAAAGCATTTATTCATGCAACACAAATAGTTTCTTCTTTTTAAAAAAAAAAAAAGGTAATGCTTTACAAATACTAAAAAAAGGTTTACTAATTAAATCTGCCACCATTTAAATGGGGATAAATGGAGAGTACCCTATGTATGGTAATAGTGGTCTGAAAATAAAAGTACTCAAGGAGCAGTAAAAAGCAAAATAGTAGCTTAAGATATTCATAAAATATGCAGCTTTAGTTGAGGTCAGTTACTCAATACAAGCTCTGCCTTGCAGCTTAGAGCCATGCCTCATGTGACCAGTCATGCTTTTCCATGAAATACCTCTGTGCGAGGAAACACTACTGTGTGCGAGATCATAATCTGTTACACCAGCCTTTATGAAAACCTTCCAAGAAAATGAACTGAAACTCCAGCAAGCCAGTAGCCATTACAGGCAGACAACACACTGATGTGTATCCAAACATGTACCTCAGCTTTTGTTTGACGTATTAATTAGATTTTCTTTTTTTTTTTTAAGTGTGAGAAAGGTATCGGCCACCTTTTTATAGCTGCTCCCTGAGAACGCATCCCCAGCTTGCTCTGCAGGTCACTGCATGATGATCATATTACATTGTATACACAATAAGACAAGCTGATGGTGTAAGCATGTGTATGCTAGATGCTGATTCAATAAACACCTCATTTCAGCAAATCATCTTCGAAAGTAGACATTTTTGGTGAAAAATGTTTTGACAAGTCAATTTGCTTTCCCAACAAAGTTAGGGAACAAAAGGTACTTCAGAAAGGGTCCCATAAAGTTATCAGATGGTTTACAAAGAGCCAACAGGGTTCATTTCACAACATATATGAAATGTTAGATTAGATATAAACAAATAAAATTCTATTTTGGTTCATTTATGACTGTAAATATTTCCTTAAACAGTTTCCGATGCCTTTTCAGCTGTAATCTGTGGCTCTATTTTGACACCTTGCAAGATAAGATACAGTAGGTTTAACAGCCACAGAATCAGGACTCAACTGAGCTAATCTGTCTGAATCAGCAGGTCTAAAACTCAGAGCCAGGGAATGTTTTGTTTTCTTCTGTTTGTCTTAAACTGGGGACAAAAAGCCTTAAATGTTCTTCCACATACAATTAACTTTATAAAAGGGGTAAAAAGCCAACCTTAAAAAAAAGGTACCACACCCTTTAAATACTAATAAAACATGACACAAAGCTGCACCCTAACAGTATTCTACCTCTGGAGACACCTCCTTTGACCCAACCGGATTCTTTAAACAAGAGTCTGACTTACCTCACCACACATAGCTGGGAGACAACAGCGTGTAAGGTTACAACAACAAATAGTCCCCACTATAATCATCCCAGATCAAGTGGCATGGTCAAAGTTTAAAGCACACAAGTCTGGTTGTCAGAAACATCCTACAAACTCACTGTTAATACATAATTTCATGTTAAAATGAGTACTGATGCATCAACAATCTTAAGCTTAGGGTTTATAATATTCAATATAGCTAATTACAGCATAAATATCAACCATTCATTTGAAAATGATAGGCGTGGACTTTAAGGCAAGCTAACTATACGAGTTATTTGCATTAACGTCAACATTTACTCGTGACAGTGTTTGACATCGGGGCACATACGAAGTGGTCGTCAGCTATTAAACCAAGTTAGTTAGCTAGTTAGCTATTAAACCAACACTAACAACATTAATAAAAAAAAAAACGTGGTTGAGCAGATGCTAGCATTGATGCTTAACGGTGTTCCACCCCTAACAACCCAAACACTTCACGGTTGGGCCCTACCTTTTCCCTGGGGCTCCGATACTTGTGTGGCTGTTGAAACAAGCAGCGGTTCTTCACGAAGCCATTTTTACTCGCATTTTTTCCGTTTGAGGTTCGGTGACAGATATCTCCGTTTAACAGCTTAGTCGCGGAGCTTTCTGTCATCTTCATCAGCCGGCAGCGCAAAGAAATTATACAGGGTGCCACAACTTGTGTAACGTTAAACGTGAAGTCGAGTACGAGATATTGGGAAGACGGATTTTACGCCCACCCCGCACGAGCTTGGCGGATATCCACGCCCCTGGCTGGTTTCTTTGACCAATGGTGTCACGTCATAACAAAGATCGTCTTTTCATGTTAAGTGGATAACGCTGGTAAATTGTCTATGCTTTTGTTTTCGACATTAACAAAAGTGTATAAAACAACATTAACTGCTCTTTGTTGATTTTGTAGCACATATGTTTTTGTGCTTGGTTTTATAGTTTTATCTGTGAGCGATTCTTAGTCTTCCGCTAAACAAATTTTAGCGCAGTATAAGAGCTCTTACCTTTCTTATCCCTCTCTGCTGGGCGTCACTTTCTCCACGGCGTGGGACGTCCTGAGGCCAATGGGCCAAGCCCATTGATATAACCTACAGTAACCTTTGTCCAAACCGCTGAGCAACCTTTTCCAATGACGCTCATCCTCACCTGAGCTGGGAAGGTAGATAACAGTAAAGGCTATTGTAAAGGTGTCTAAAGAAGAAAAAAAATTAAATAGGCTGTGAAAACCTATATGAGCCGCATTTCAGGAGATAAAAATATAACTTCCAAATTGGTCCTTTTTCTCCTGATGTGTTTGTGTGGCTTTTTAAGTAAACAGAATAGGCCTTTTAAAAAAATGCTTTTTTTTTGTTGCATACCCTTTTTGTAACAGACCTTTCCCAGTTAGCCAAAAATCCAAATTTGTCCTTATGCATTTTCATTTAGAGCAAATTTACTAAACCACCACAACTGGTCCATGATGAAATTGCCATAATCTATGTCCAAGCAAGCTTTTTGTGATATGACCACAAAATTTTAGCATTTATCCACTTTCAGACCAATTGTTGTCATCTGGACCACATACTATTCACAGGATGCTTGGAATAATCCAAGCCACATTGGGGATTGACATCTGATCCACCTCCAGTCCATTCAACACTGACCAGTGCCACAGAGCCATAATTGCTAAAAGTAGCCCTGACTTGGTCCAAACAGCATCTGCTATCTGGGTTAACTGGGCTCATAAGCTTTATTAAAAATCATAGATTTAACCCTTCTGTGATCTGTAGAACCTATTATACTTGACAAAATTCTCTTTCATAAAAGCCTTTTAATTAATTACTGACACAAATGTTTAATGAATTTATTAGATAACAAAGAGTATATCCCTAACTTTGTGGTACATCTCACATCAGAGACTTGTGATTGCTGATATTTGATGGACACAAATAATAAAAGTATCCCTTCTGTGATTACGGCGTCACCAGAATTTCCTGGTATCGAGGCCAGGATTGTGCGTCGGACCTCCAAGTTGTACATCCTGTCCTCTACCGTTCTGGTAGAGAACGTGCCTACTACCACAGTCTCTGCTGAGTTTCTCCGTGTGTCTGTGATGGTGTTATTGTTTGTATGGCAGCGTATCCTTCCCACATCATTTGCACGTCTTCGTTTGTTGCGCAAATCATTTTCATGTGCAAACAGTAAAAGTTCTGTGAAGGCAGAAAAATGAGCTCTACATTCCTAAAAAGCAGTTTCTCCTGTCACCCTGCCAGATGGCACTGTTGGGCTGCAGAAAGGTTGAGCCTTGTCTCTTTACAGACTTGCTATCAGACAAGGTGCAAAGGATAATGGTTCAGTATAAAGTAGAATTGGTGTGCAGCCCAGTGTTTCATCTGTGTCACATTCATGATTAGAACGATGATGATAACATCTAATAATTTGATTCTCTAATCAATTTTCAACCCTCCTCTCAAGGTTTTAACCTTGGGTTTGAGATAATGAAACATCAGTCTGGTTAGCTCTTACCAGTGTGCACACACGTTGTTAATAACCTATCCATTCCCAAACTGATAGCTGATAAAGATCCTGGTATAACAGCATCAAAGGGAGGGTTATAGGGAGAAGGGACATGCATTAGGTTAACTGATACCACACAACAGCTGTAACAAAGACCAATTCATGCAGATTAAATCAGAAAATCCTTGTAATTCAAAATGAACAGGCAATTTATTTATTTATGGATTTTAAAAAAATACTTAGCTGTGTCTTTGTTTGCTATGCTCATTTATGTTCCGCTTTTAGTTAATATGCAGTCCATACAGGAGATTTAAACTTCAATTAAAAAGGGCTTTATAAGATCTGATAAAGTGACAGGCATTAATTCCTCACATAATCTTAATTGCATCTGTTTGCGTGGTTTTACGTTGGTTTATTTATCTCACAAATAGGAAATAATGTTAGCTTAAAGGCAGCAATTCAAACAAATACAAGATAAAATGTTTGAGAATGCAATAAACCAAGTAATGTAGCAACATGATGATGATAAATCTCTATTAAAAGAGGGGATAGAGCACATTTAAGTTTGTCATGATTTATATGGTTGTTTCAGCACACAAAAAGTTACATCACAGCCAGTCTGTCAGACTGGGTTGTGTTTATTCTCTGTAGGTGCCATAGCAGATTAACAATAGATCACAGTCTGCTAGGTAACTAACATTTGCCCTAAAAACAAAACAACACTGGCCAATTAAATTCCTGTAAGACATAAAATAAATTCTGAAATGACTAAATAAAAGAAAAAAAGTCACATTTTGGTGAATATCTTACTAAAATTCAGTGTATTCAAGCTTATGGTCTGTCTTTGTAACTACTACAAATATGATCAAAAAAGTATTCTCAGTAATATTCCTGTGAAACTTTAATATTTAATGTTTCAGGGAGTTTATTTGATTAACCTTATGTAACACACAGTCCAGGACTACTCTGTTCAGATTTTCTTTTCATATCTAATATATTTTTCACGAGATTTTATATTTTATTAATTATTTAGTTCCCCTAAATGGCAAGGATGGAGTGGAATTTCAGTCCTTTTTAAAGGTATTATTAGCTACTATTATAGGCTATCCTGTAGGAACTCTTTTATTCTTAATTTTTCTATTGAAAATTTCATTCCTTGTATCCAGCAGCCAATACAAAGTACAATTCCCACTGAACTAAATGAAGAGATGATGGGTTTATATTGGAATAAAAATACATTCCTACATATGTTTTATTTGAGGTAGAAGTTGGAGGAAATATCAGCCCACAATGGTATTTCTAGGAACACTGCTTGAATCAATGCTAGGCTACGTGGATGTTTTTGCCTTTAAAAGTTCTTTGACTTTTTCTGTCTTTGTCTTTTAAATTGTGCCCAAATTTAAAGATTTATTTCTTTAAGAAAAATACAATATACTACCTTTATGTTGAATACCTTTGTAAAGTTACTCATGTGCAATAAAGCAAGTACTTCTTTCTAGGTTACAATGCAAGACGCATCACTTTAAGGCTAAATGCTAGCATATGTTACCTTGACACAAACAAAATTAAGCACAAATCAACAAAAGCTAAGGGGTCATATGTTTTAATCAAACAAAGGTTTAAGTGAGACCTCAGGAAAGCTACTAATTTGCAGCATCTACTTTATAAGCAAAATAAGCTAATTACTTGGCTAATTTAGTTGTTAGCATTAGTAGCATTCCTGCATCTGAAAGCTAAATGCGTACAAAACAAAATTAAGCAAAAACCATTACATAAACTTAAATAAATATTTACTTGATCTCATACAAAAACTGTAAATATGTATAAAATATATTAAAATAACTACTCATTTTTAACATTTACAGCATAAGACAAGAAGCCTAGCTTAGCCTACTTAGTTTATAAATGTGCTGTGACCATGATAATGTGCTAGCACATGTGAGCAAAGTGCTAAAATTCAGTTTTTAGGCATGATTTACAGTTGTGTTCTCAAGTTTGCACTAAATATTTTCCATAATATGTGCCCAAGAAGTGTTATAAATTCTTTTAAAAATGTATACTTATAATAGCTCCAGTAGTATAGTTGATGTTTTCAGGTAATTTATCACAGATGATGACACATCTTTGGTAATGATGACAGTTTCAGGTATTGTGAGATAAATGCAGACACACCTGAATAATCATGATCACCATTATCTCAAGTGATTATCTATAATTTCTGACAGACTTGTGTACACGTGAACTGCTTCTTTGGCTCCAATGTGCAGTTTCCAATCTTATGCTGTATGAAGCTATACTGCCTGATAAACAAAGACCGAGGGTATTTTTGGTTCATTTAGAGGTGCTCTACCTCTGCTGAACTGGAATCCTTCACGGCATTTGTCCCTAGACAGAGTGGTTCCATACTGCAAGGACTTTCACACCTGCAGTGACGGCCACAACCTTCTTCATTTTCAATGATTACTAAACAACTGCATTTACACAAACATAATTTTCAAGTGATTGGTGAAATGCTAAAAGCTCTTTGCTTCCAATTGCATCACAAATTTGAATATTACCAATGAATATAGCCATATCTACGGCAATGTAATAATTTCCCTGTTGGGTGAAACATTATTATAGTAGTATAATTGAAGTGTCTTTGTGTCACAACCAATGCTCTTACAGGAATATTCAAATGATTGCTCTCTGCTGCAATTTCCTGCTTTGATGTGATCTAATGAAATCATCAGGAGAATCAATTTCTCCTCCCTTCCCCCTGACAGCCTATTAAGACCTATCACTATGGGAGTCTTGGCGAGCGGCCATTTTTCATTCTTTACTGGCATCTAAATGCAGTAAATAACAAATGATGAAATCACAATAGTACACAAGTAAGCATGTATATGAGCATTAAAGAGTACTTATTGTGCTTATGATCAGTGTATTTGGATGTCAAGTCCTTATCAATGGCCCATTCCCGCTATCGAGTAGTCCCTTAAAGGACTTAAAAGATTTTAATCACAGTCCAGTGAAGCTAAAGGGTAGGCATGCATATAAACGCAGTGATTACATTACACAAATGAAAATGTACTGCATTGTCAACACAACAATCCAACATCCCATTACAAAGTGTTTTCTCCGCTAGACTTTTCTCCAACAAAGTTAATGGCAGAGGCATCTATCAGGTCATGACGCTTAGAAATCCCAAAGGAGTCGTATAACACTGTCACGACAGTTAGACAGACATTTTTGGCAGTATGAAACAGGAAGGCTGAATTCTTACTGACAAAGCCATTAGTGCTTGTTACACCTGCCTAATCTTACCAATTTAAAAGATTATCCGTATTGGAAGCCACTCAGGAGAGGACATATTCTTCTCTCTAGGAATCAAGTTAGGCAGGCGTGACAGACGGATTGACAGGCAGCCTATTTCACAGAGCACAGTAGAGTCTGTCCGGCTCTTGACTCTGAGTATAATAATGGATGAGTTCAGGCTCTGGATATGCACAGGTGAGGAACTAATGATGAAAAAGTGCCTGGGTGACATTGGAAAGACAGGTTACTCAGGTGTGTACGGCTAGCACTGAATGTAAGTTTGACTAATTTAATTGACTGATTTTGGGTTTTTCATCACACAAAAAGTTCACTAATGAACGCAAAGGATCTGCAGATTTGATATTATTTACGATGTTTTGATGATACGATGTTTACCCACCTTTTCTCGCTGGTGACTTGCTAACTTCAATTTGAAAACTAAATCCAAAACAAGACTTTTTGCTGTTCTTCCAGAACAGCGGTGTGAATGCCTGCATGCTGAAACAATGAACTGAATGCTCACAGAAGTCTAAATGATCAGGAAATTAAACACTGTTGTTCTGGAAGAACAGCATCTAGTTATAATAGATGTTCCAAATGAGTCTATTTGGTTTTAGCTTAAGCTAATGAACTTTAGCAGCATGACTCGAGTGAATAGCCACAGTGTGTGCCAAATATCTTCATACAAATGTGATATTAGTTGCACAATTTATATTCCTCACAGAGGATATTTTGATATCCTAAAACTGTTAATTTCCTTCTCTCAGAGTTTAAATGACTCATCTTTATATATGTGGATCAGTAAGATTGTCCCTTAACACAGGGACTTTTGATGCGCAAAGAAGAAAACAAATCTCTGAGGAGAGATTGGGACTCTCTCTGGCTGCCAGCTTCCACAAGTCAATAGCAGCAGTAGCAAAATTTATCACCAAACTTATTGCTTCCTGCAACTGGACAGAGAAATGAAGGTGAAATATCACAAAAGGCATCTGAAAATAAGCTTTGTTATCCTCCTGGAAGTCCAGGGTGGAAAGATCTGCTGAAACAACTCAATATACTTTAATATTTCTGGGTTTGTTTGCTTGTAGAGCAGAGATAAGGAGTTATCCATCATGGCCTCTGTCGGCGACCTGAAGAATTCCATTATGGCCTGAACAATATGTCCAAAGTTTACATCGAACATCACACAAAAGCAATGCCAAGGAACCAATTTCCTCTTACCTTCGTGAATAAAGGACCTCATTCATCTTCTTCTTTGTGCATTTATAAAGGCAGACAAGAGCTGAGAGGAGGCTCATTATCAAGCTGTCTTCAACAGTTCTGTTACAAAATGAGTACAAATGTAGACAGATGGAGGCCCGTCTTCTCTTTGCTGTTTTAAGCAAAACAAAAAATACCTGCTAAATGGAAAAGCTTCAATTGATTGTGTTGACTTTTGCAGTCTTATCAATCTACTGCAAAAACTCTATTATATGTGGGTCTATTAATGTGCAACTTTCATGATTCCCCTAATGGATTCAGGTACACATGGCTGGTATGTCACACTCATTCCTTCACAACCTTTTTTAATAAAGAAAAAAAAGAAACCTTTGGTTGAAATTAAAGCTATATCGCTGCATTTATAAAGCTACATTTTCTTGTACAGTTACAGGCGTTTGTTTTTTTAAGGCAATTTTCTCAAAACTGGGACGAAATTAGTTTTTGGGACGTACTGATGAAACCTGTTTGCTTTTCTGCACAATTATAGCTCACTGCGGAATCACTTCAGAGTCACAAAGCTGCAACTAAGTGAGAGATTAATGTTTTTATTAAGGTCCTCATTTAAAAGACAGAAGGCAGAGAGAAGCAGGAGTGTTAAAGTGTTTCTTTTATGACCCAACAGGCGGTGAGAGCTGTTGATGCTGATCACCAGTGGTGAAAAGTATTCATTTAAAGCTAAAATACGTTACATGTTCATTCATTCTTGCACTGCTGTGGATATAAAAAGCATTTACATGAATCAGTAACATCTCTTTACAGTAATATGAATGGCTGACACCATTCCTACAGTAAATCGAGGTTAAGAAGAACATCCCAGACAATGTTTCCTCACAGAGTAACTGCCCTGTAATGACAAGCTAATGTTCGCTTTTGGGGATTTGTGCAAGCTCTTCAAACTATGTTAAAGGACTTGTTCTCTCATGATGCTTGCTAAGCTCATATGAGTAATCATGCACAAAACAATTATGATGTTCAACTTTGGATTTCAACACCAAGATGTGCAGAAATTGTGCAGATTAAATGACCACTTCAGGATATTTAATTCATTTATGCATCAGGTTGCAGGGGCAGAAGGCTAACAGCCTATGGAGGGAAGCCTTCCCTCTCCTCAGCAACATTTGCCAGCTTATCGGGGGTAATACTGAGGTTCCCAAGGTGTTCCAGTCTCCAGCATGTCCTGGGTCTCACCCAGGGTCTCCCTCTGCAGGGACGTGCCCAGAACACCTCACAATGGCGCATCCAGGAAGCATCCAAACCAGATACCCGAGTCCCCTCATGTGGCTCCTTTTGATGTGGAGGAGCAGCGGCGAAGTACAACCCTCATTGGAAACGACTCCGACTTACTGCCGGCAATGTGGACCAAGCTCTGACACTGGTCGTACAAGAGGTAC
>JBAMIG010000024.1:4298405-4309007 GCA_037177335.1 Kiunga ballochi | reverse complement strand
TGGCTAGGGCCTCCCTCTGCTACCTCCTGGGCGGGTGCTGGGTTTGCCGCCGGGGGTGAGTGGCTGGGATCCTTGCTCGGGGCTGGCGGCCGTTTATCCATCCATTTTCTACCGCTTTGTCCCTAACTGGGTCGCGGGGGGGCTGGAGCCTATCCCAGCTGTCAATGGACGAGAGGTGGGGTACACCCTGGACAGGTCACCAGTCCATCACAGGGCATGTTGGACTACCTTTTTTTATTACATTGCAGATTTGTTTTGATGCAGCACATGCATTGCTGATATCTTCTACATTGTACCTGCATTGTCTGAGCAGTGAGGAATTTAGAGCTAGCAAATGACATGGAAGCCAGGATGCACCAGATGTTATTTTCTCATAATATTACCAGGTTTTGATCTGCATACTAACCACGTTTTTGCACACGCACATCACTGTCTTCCTCAAATACAACTTTGATCATTAATAAACAGAGTTGATTTCACCTGCAGAAACTCCCACAGGCACTTTTTATGATTTCTAACCACATGTAAATTTACCTGTGATAGTGATTCCGCCCCTTTGTGTCTCCAAATCATCTCTTTTTCATTCTGTCCTCATGCGTTCCTCATTTTTTTCTTTTTACTTTAACTCTCGATGAAGTTTTTTCTTTTATATTCATACTCCATATCCCTCTTCACTCTATTCATTTCCCTCCTTCTGCTTTATCTTATTCCCCATATCCTGCCTGATGCTTTCACTCCCTGGGTTCATACTTCACCTCCTCCCGCTTTTAATGCCATCCTGCAATTCCATTTCATTTCCTTTTCATTCTACAGTCTCTTTCTTTTTTCTGTTTTTAATACCACTCTAGATTCTATCATGGAGCGTCGCTTAAACAAGGCAGCATAGTGAGATGTGCAAATGACTTTTGGATTATCAAGCATAATACTGTATAACATCATATCATGAAGCTACACTGAGAATAACATTAAGGGATTAACTTTACTCATTTCCTCTTTGTGTTTTTTGCTTCTTTAAGAGTAACTTTGAGTAAAAGAAGCCACTGTAGAGCAGCAGGGCGGCATCTATTGTACTCTATATGTGGCTTGGAAGCAACCGTGACCAATTATACACCTGAGTAGAGATCAATAGGTTTTCAACAGTTCTTTGTATTTAACTTAGTTTATGCTGATGGTGAAAAGGTCACTAAATTAAAAATGCATCAAACTCCTTCATTTATGTTGACATGTAGCATATAGAGCCTCATTTTTTGTGTGGGATGCCTAAGAAGAATAGGTTTCAGACCAAACTCAAAATGAGGAAAAGTGTTATTATTACAGCTTACCTAAGATCATTTTCTAATGGGGGACCAAAATAAGTTGGTTTGCTTCATGCATACCAGGCAAAATGAGCTATAATCCTTGTTAACATTGTAGATTTAACATCAAAACATAGCTCTTCTCATAATTCCAAGGGGGATTTGTATAACAGATCATAAACTGTTGTAAACTATATGAGACACACATCAAAACAACACACAAATGACGAATGAGGTTCAGATTTAAAATGGTAAATGGACTGCACTTCTAGTCATCTTGACCACTCAAAGTGCTTTAAATGTCACAGTCACTCATTCAGCTCTCTACATTTTATATACTAAGTGCTTTTTAGGCTATCCATCACAGACATTTATAACCTGATAGACACATCGAGAGGCTCCATGGGATTCAGTGTCTTACCCAACAACACTTTGGCATGTGGTCAGAGGAAGTCTGGAATTGAAGCACATACTTTCACATTGGCAGATAGTTCAGGAGGAAGAACAATAAGAACTGTCAATCCTGTCTGTCCATCCATCCAACCATCCATCCATCCATCTAAATTAGTTTTGAGTTAAAAGTTTAATTGTACTTTAAATGTGATTATTTGAACACATCAGAAGAAAATCGACATATTTTGTTTCAGCTCATGCTTCCATCCTCTCTACTGAAATACTGCACTGATCCCTGATTTAAAGTGTTATACACTATTTTGGGTGTAAGAACTCCACATAATGATGCACAACGTTGAGTTTTTGAATAATTAATGTGGTACGAGCATCAGGAAGTGAGCCCAAACCCAGAGGGTTAGTCCTTCAGAATGTAGTAGCTGTATGAAGTTGATTCCTCCTCATGTCTTTTCAGTTTATTTACTCCATCCGTTCAACTGCTGCAGTAAGATGTAGACAGAGTTAACATGTCCGCTCTTGTGCTTGAGTGTCCTCTAAAAGTTAAAAAACTTTACATGTTCTGGTAAACAACTGGCAATCTGCCCTACATGAACCTTATCACTTGCTGTACCTGGAGAAATCTTAAGTGCCCCCCTCCATCCCTTCCAACATCCCTTCAAGTTGGCAAAGATGATAGATTTTTTTTTTTGTGTTTAGCTAGCTAATTCTGTTGGATTTATGGGCAATGCCCCTTCTATTAAGGTACAAAGAACCTAGTTAAAAAGATATTTTTTTACTCAGCTTAATTATAGCAGTGACGGCATCTTAGTTCAGGTGTTTCCATGTACCAGATCATTCCAGTGCATGGTCTGAAGCCCTCTGTCAGGTAAGAGGTCATGTTATGTTTCTGGTTTATTTAACCTTTTAATACTAGAAAATGGTTGGAAAAAACCTTCTTCACGCAGAATACTTCATTTGAAAGGAAAGAATATTTCAGTAAGAGGGAAAAATGCTGAGGTTCATCATGTCTCTGGTTTCAACCAAAACGCATCTAAGAGTTTTTCACATAATAAATAAAGTCCCTACCTAGTCCAGACCATACTAGATCTGGGTCACTGATGGCAACTTGTATTATTTATAATAGATTAGTTTGAAGAGAAGCAATATTGCAAATGTTGTCTATATCCAAATCTGTTATCGGACATCAGAAAAGCACCCTGATCAAGATGAAGGGAGGAATATGTCCAGTATTAAGCTTTATTATGCTCCTTTAATGTGTGCAAATAGGTGAGTTTGTTGTAAACATTGTCAAACAACAATGCCCACATACTCCAGTGTGTGCTTAATGTTGGCATGGTTGTTTGGCAACACATCCATTAAGGGGCAGTGAGATGTTCAGAATTCCCCTCTGCGTCCTGACATCAGTTTCAATGACAGTGCAGCAAACATGGTGAGGGTGGAGGAGGTCATGAAGATGTACATTTCTCAGAGAGACATAAAAAGGCATCACAGTAAATATTAGTGGTGTCTGTGGACAATACATGCGTTGCATCATCTTGTGTTTTCCCTTTACAGCTAAACTGGGCATCTTGGTTCCAACAATTTCCAGTGGTAGCCTACTGCTCCATTTACTGTCCGGCCATGCATCCTCAAGTGGACCGAAATACACATGTTAGGTACAGAGGAATTATGTCTTTATGTGTATTTAATATTCAACATAAATGAGATTTTATCTGGGTCTGAAAGGGCCAGATCCCTGACAAAATGCTCCAATGTGAGATATGCAGAACCTTACAATACAGTGAGAAAAGGCTTTAATCTCTGGTACACCTGAACAGATGTCCACCCCCATGGGTAATGTAGCACATTTTACAGCAGGGAAATGGTTTTCTTGCATATGTATAGATATTTTCACCCACTGTCAAGAAGAGTATCACACGAAAGCAGAAGGTTGCAGCTTGTAGATCTTCATTATACAAATACAATTATTTCAATAAAGCTGTAACACTGCTTCAGAAGTGACCATAACAGTCTGGGGGTATTAAGGTGGGGGAAGCATTTATTTGTTCCCAAGGTGAGAGGATGTTACCCAAATTGTGAGGAAGTCTGTTTGTAACCTCTATGTCAAACCTGTCAATGATAACAAAGAAAGCTATGCTTCAGATGTCTGATTTCCAGCCCGCTATGCTCACAGAAGATGTGAACGCTTCCTCCTTGAACCAATAGGTTATTTGACTGTCAATTGTGATGTGACTGATGATCCCATACACTTATTTTCATTATTAACACTGCTCACTTCCATCCATTTGGGACAGTCCATAGTGTCCATAGTTTAGCCTTTTTCATAAACTACTGAATTTTGTAGATACTTTTGCTGAACGTACTTCGTTGTGGTTCCAAGCGTGTTGAGCCGTGTGGGTAGCGTAACGTCCACAGGCTGGCGTTCATTTATTAGCCTGATGTGATTCAGGGTGTTTTGTCTTGCCCTCTGATGGCTTCTCTTGATTTTTTCCATAAATCTATTTCCCACAAATAACCATAATCCGAGCCCCAGGTAAATAGTTACTGCGATGTCTTATATCTTTATGTCGGTCTTCTTCTGTGGTGTTCTGCAGACCCTGCGCAAATTGTCAAGGGGGGGCCTCCCTCTTTAGATGGGTCGCGACTTGTAATAGAAAAGCCATCGAGTATAATACTGTCGGGCCAGTAGAGTAGAACCACGTAGAATTATTGGAAAAGCACCTTTTGACAACAATGTATTTTTTGCCTTGGCTGCAGATAAGAACAATCGCCTCTTGTTCAAGTCAAACTACACCACATACCGGGTTAAACAAAGAAGCGCTGTTTGTGACCTTTGACTGTTTTCATGATAATCACGGTAAGAATGAATAGTCCTATATGTGAACAAGAAAAAAAATCCCATATCGTTGTGGAATGGGATTTTCTGTAAGGCATGGTTTGATAGAGATGTCCTGTTGTGGCACATGAATTTTAAAAAGACTCAAGAAAATGTCAGATGGCCGTTTTCCCCCTTGCATGTTGTTTCTTTTAAATCCTCACGTCTCCATCCTTCGCCGGAGTGAGAGTCTCCAAGTCTGTGCTGTCTGGCTTTCGATTTAGAGTTGTCCCCATACCCAACGGCTCAGAATCAGACATGGAGACATTTGCACTAAAGTTGTTGTTACATACAGTAATTCATTATCCTGAGCAAAGAGAGGAGAGGCAGGGCAGAGGGGATGGAGATGGAGATATGCTTTACATATACTACACAATGTAAAAAAGGACTGTAAGGCTGTCACAGTGTTCTTACATGGGTCATTGCTTTGTATGTATATATATGGGTCTAAATGTTCTATGTGCAAACAAGATGCATCTATTAGAGTGGCTAATGAGTCAGTTTGCTCTACCATGCTTAGAATACACACATGAATCAATTTTACTATTGCATCTTTATGCAATTCTTCCCATACTTTGTTCCAAATTATGTCTGAAGTTATAAATGTTTCTAAACTCAGAAAACAACACAGAAATATTAGACATTCGTTTCCAGCTCTCCAACATCAAAATTCATGAACTCACAAGCCTCTGTTTGTCGGAGTCACATTTTGCATGGAAGTTGTGCATTGTGCTTGCAGCAAACACACATGAAATCAAATAGAAGCACAAACTAACATGTCATTTCATAGAGAGGCAGAAATCTGAGGTTTCTGGACAGTCAGGGGTTATGCTGCAGTAAAATGTGGCAGTCACTTGCAAATGAAGCTTTTCATCATAGAAACTCTCAGTCCACCATCCTCTCTGCTGGTGATGCAATGCCACACACAATACACCATCAAATTACCAGCGCCTTTTCAAATTAACCAGTGTCTGCATGTTACACTGACACTACAGGCATCACATGATGCTTTAAAGAACATTTATGAACTGTGGCATAAAAGAGAAGGACAAAGGCATTAACAGAATAATAGTCATAGCAAAAAAAAAAGAGGATGGACCCTAATAAAGACACTCCGAAAGATGTTAAAAGGAGTTGTAGGGATATATATTTTCAGACCGATGTTCTCAATGTCTGCCTGATTCATTGCAGTATTACATAAGGCCTGGCTGAATTGTTCTTATATAATAACCACTCACCACAGAAAATGTCCAATTTTTTTGTGTGCCTTTTCTTTTAAACAAAACCAAATATCTAAACAAGAGAACAGTCATCATCGATCAATCTCCTGGCTCAGGAAACTGTTTTAGCATCAACCAAACTGGACAATACTAATGCTAGGATTTTATCACATGATAAATAAACAATGTTCTTCAGCTACATAACGACGATACGAGTCACTGATAAAAAAAAAAGTCAATCACCATGGAAACCAACGGCCCGATTATTATTCTAACCCTAACTCGGGACCCTCCTGGTCCAAACACATCTTAGACTGAACAGCTCCATTCCTATTGCAACCTAGTGTTTGAATAATCTCTTATTTTGAAAAAACAAAGCCTGTTTTCTTGAAGTAACAAGATACGTATTTAACAGTGTTAAACATAGAAAAACATCCGCCGTTGGAATCTGCGAATGACCTTTGTAGGCAAACAATATTACTAATTACTTTGTTTGTTCTTTTTTGTTTAAAAAAACCTGTAAAACAGGGACAGGGACACTGTTTGTCCTCAGCAGCTCAGCAGTCCTGTAGACATCACACTTATTTTCAGCACAATCAGCAAGATGGCAAAGTTTACATTGTGGAAATTACAACTGTGTTTTGAATTAGTAGCTGAAAGGTTCAATAACACTGCTGCGACATCTTAACTGGATGTAGGTCATAAAAATTGGATAGCGAACAGGGCAGGCAGGATAGGTACTTCCCACCCACAGCAGAAAGACATAAATGAAACACTTTCATTTTGATAAGGAGCTTTGATATATGTATATTTTTTTTGTATCCTTTTACATTTTTTTCTAGAAAAATGTTTTTTTCTATTCTTAATTTCCCACAGCCTGTAGTACACGCTGTTTTATAGAAGGCACAGTGCTGTGCTCTTAGTTTTTCTTGCTGTGGTGAATAGTCTACAAATGTTCACAGAGAATTAATTAATTGATGATTTGGTCTCAAGATTGCTGGCAGGAGAAGCTTAAACAATTCTTTCAATCAAACAATTGATTAATCTTTTCTGTGAGAAAAAAGATGTGAACTTTTTAATGATCAGAGACCAACATCAGAGCTACCAGGTATTCAGCAAAGGAACGGTCAGAAAATTCTTCGTATGGTTACGTTTACATCACTGATTTTGGAAAATTGAACCAAGAAAAAAAAGATTTTTGGGGTTAAAAAAATTATCAAAATGCACTTAATGAAAAAGGTAGCAAAAACAGGTTAAGATGGATGTACAGAAGATAATAGTAAGATAGTTTCTCTCAGAAATAATAGTTTGTTTTTTGTTCAAGTTTAAGTGTTTAGAGTAAAGTGGGGCAAAACAAAATATTTTAAACTGGGGCATAATAGCTTTTTTATTTAGTGCTTTACTATCTTCATCCATCTATCTATCCATCACCTGTACCACCTATTCCACAGAAGGGTTGCTTAGCTGGAGACTATATCAGCAATCATTGGGTGAGAGGTGGAGTACACCCTGGACAGGTCATCGGCAATACAGACAGGCCAAACAACCAGTCACACACATTCATTCCTATAGAAGATTTCTAATGACCAACCTAACATCTGTTTTGTTGGTAGGTTCCTTTATATTTGAGGAAGCATAGTCTAAAAGACAAAAAAACTAATACAGTTTATTTTAGATGCATTGGAAAAAAAAACCTGAACCATTTAGAGCTGCATTTCTGCCTTTAACTGCTATCATTGCTGAAAATTACCTTTATCTTTCATGGTGACCCTTGTATTTCACGCTCAAATTCTCAGTAAAATCAACCATGCTAGCTGGCATTTCAGTGCTTCGTTCTTTTAATTTCATTTAATATTAGATTGATTTTTTTCTCCTTTCAGGAATCAGTCAGCACAGCATTAGCTGTGAGGTATTTAGAGGTGTTGCATGAAATATAATCTCTCCTCAAATGAGTATTTTTCACAACAGCCATGTCAAATGAAATGGTATTGTCCGAGAATATTTATGAGCATAAACTATCAGCAAGCTTGGCTAAAATGAGTCCCCTGACACCTTATGTTTATCTCTTTTGGTAAATAACATCTTGTTACAGCAGATAATCAAATTTGAATGTGAAGCGGCGAGTAGGCAAAAACACATCTACATTTTTCATTTGAATGCATGCAAGCACACACAGACAGACACTACTTTGCAACACAAACACACACACAGACACACACATTTGACGGTTTGAGTTTTACTTTCATTGTGTTTGCTTTTGGCATCCATCTTGTCGACTACTTGCTCAAGACAGCCATATTTACATATAATGAGCTTCACTGAGGCAGAGTTCCTGGCACCACTGAAGGTGTGTGGAACCTAATCCTCTCTTACACAGATCAGTGACTTACAGCGATCAGCTAATAACTCTGCCAACTCTCCCATTAACCACTCTCAGGGACTCTGGTCTGGTGCCCATGAACTCAGTGCTCAGACACAGATATTAGGTGAGTTCTTCTCCTAAACACTACCACGCGTTTCCTTGCATGCTCTACTCCATTAATATTGGTCTTCTGTCATCATCAATGGAAACTACAATAATATGTCTTAAGAAAAAACATGAAATAATTTCCATTCTGGTCCCAAATCAACTGGCTCTGCTTTGTTTCTGTTAATTTTTTTGTATATAAATTTTCTAAATGCTCATAAAGATGCAATGTGGAATAAAATAAGAAATAAATAACATGCCTCATATATTGTAGATAAAATGTAAGCATGATCACTATGATGTCACCCAGTGGTTTATTGTGAAGATTCATGATCATTGTCATGACAGTCCCATTTATTTTAACATGATGTTGAATGATAGTGGTATTATGGAAAGATCTAACATAGTAGAGTGTTCTATAAATTAGGAAATAAAATTATGTTTACAAAATTACATCCAAAAATACTTAAAAACAAAACAAAACATTCAAAAGCAAACAACTTGCAACTTGGAAAAAAAAGCATTTGCTTATTCAAATCAATTAGCTTTTAGTAGCATATTTTAGCTTTAAAGCATTCAGTTAAACCCCATAGTATTACTAAGCAAAGTGGAATCCAGCCTTTTGATAGTGCTTTATACAATGTTGACATCACAGGAAGCGAATAAAGTCAGCATTTTGGACGTGGGTCTGCTAGCTGTCTCTGCCATTTGGCCATCTGGTCCATGAGCTGCCTCATTTGTTAGCAATCCAAATATTCCCTGATAGCTGGACGCAAACCAACATGGGTTCTAAACTTGTCTTGGAACAACTAGATAAAGAAGAATTTGATTAATTGTCTGTAGTGTCAAGTTGTCATGCCACAAATATCAGAGAGCTTTGAATGTATTTAAGGAATCAGTCATGCTTGGTTGACTGATAGGTCAAAGGTTAAGGATTATTTATTACAGTACTTATTACAGTGACATAATCACAGAACTACATACTTGTACTTGGTAGATGAACACAATGAATACATAATTTATTCATCTTTACCTTCAAGAAGCTGTACAGAGTTTTGATACAGACGTTCTCTTTGATTCCCCCCCAACAGAGGCAAATTCGGCCACCATCTTGAAATGCTCTTGTACTGTGAGACCTTTCAAGTCCGTAAAAGTCCTTCCTATGTCGACTAATGTCCTCTGCCTCAGGATACAGAACTGTCCACAACAAATGTCCCAGTGCTGGCAAACACATCTGGAATGTAACATTTTTATGTTGGAATGCCTTCGAAATTCTTACCACCTATGTTGAAACATTCTTCTGTGTGAGATCATTTTTACCCTTTAGTGACTTGTAGAAGAGCAAAGAGGGAGGTAATAATCATAGATAGCAGTATTTATCATTAGGTTTCAGAGGCCATCTTATTTAAAAACAGACATATGACACAATTTTTATCACCCATTTTAAAGTTTTGTTCTGTCTTGAAATTTACAGAAAATCAAGAAGAACAAGAATATGAAACACCCCTAAATATACCTAAAAAATTGTATCCCCTAATATCAGGCCTGAAACCCCTCATCACCCCACACTGACACTGACAAGGCAGAAATTGTTTGGTATTTCTATCTAATGTCCATCTAAGGCTCCAAATTCTGTCTGGATAAACTATCATTGATTTAACATAATGAAAAGACAGTGTTGAAGCTCATAGATGTGTTCAGATGAGGACTGGGGAAACTTGTGGTGTTAGTGCATTTGTTTTGAGTCCTGTAGAGCCTCTCTGAATACTTGACTGCTAATGAATTATACATCAGGCTCTGGTAGAGAAGCTGCCTGGACTATAAAACTATAAATGAGTTACAGCAATGATAATCAAGTAAACCGAGAGGTTTTTAATATTGATGTTTTGAGAATATAAGTGTACACAGTCAGTGGTTGAAATAAAAAAGTAAGTTGTTTCTGTTAACCGTGACTAAACTGGAACTGAATCGAGCTCCAGCAGAGATATTAGAACTATGTAATGGGTGTATGGGTGACTTCAATGCTAACGTGGGTGGTGACAGTGAGACCTGGAGAGGGGTGATTGGGAGACATGGCCCCCCCCATTTGAACCCCAGCGGTGTTCTGTTGTTGGACTTCTGTGCTCGTCACGGATTGTCCATTACGCACACCATGTTCCAAAATAAGAGTGCCCATAAATACACCTGGCACCAGGACGCAGTAGTAGTTCGATGATCAACTTTGTAGTTGTATCGTCTGACCTGGACACTCGGGTGTAGAGAGGGGCGGAGCTGTCGACCGATCACCACCTGGTGGTGAGTAGGCTCAGATGGTGGGGGAGGATGCCGGTCAGA
>JBAMIG010000024.1:4235982-4255822 GCA_037177335.1 Kiunga ballochi | reverse complement strand
GTACCTGGGGAATGGTTCTACACATGCATTATGAATGAAATCCACTCTGATTCCTTAGGATTTGGGAATCTATGACATTGTGAGTAATACAGAGCAGCAAGTCTATCGTGATTCTACGGTAGTTTCTTGTGGCAATATTATCTCTCACTCTAAGAACCCTGGAACAACATCCATTTCCCCATTGGGAGGTTACGTCAAACTGCATGGAGGGCTGGCAAATGAAAAGACCGCTCATGCTCAACAAGGTACAGACAAGGACAATCCAGTGGTGACATTCACATGCAGAGTACTGCCCTTTAACAAAAGTCAATTTGACATGGCCATTCAAAGGTCAGTGTGTTTAGGCGGCTTCATGATCAGCTGTTAACTGCAGATCCCAGTTTAAACACTAACTTGCAGGCGATGTATCCACCTGTAAATACAAAAAAAAATACAGGAAGGTATGGCTAAGATAAGCTCGCCGCTTGTTTTTACACTTAGACCTTACACTGTGAATCAAAACAAAATCTGAATACTGAAATTCTTTCAGAGTTGCTGTTTCTTTGAGGCCCTCCTTGCATTAGTAGGTCTAAAGTAAACAGATAAAACAGATTTAAAAAGTAAGATGCCATTAAAGCAGGCGCCAGCTTTAGTTGAGTTTATCACATTCAAATTAAAACCTTGACTTTCCGTATTCTCTTTATTTCCCCTGCGGGTTGGCGAGGCTAACGGCCCAGTCCATCCACACAGACCCTAACCTTAGCACATAAAAATGTTTTTAATTAAGCTACATAAACAGACAATTTACGTGGATTTTATTTAGGGACTGGATTTCTTTCTCTCTCGCTGTGACAAATAGAAGGGAAATGAAATATTGAACAGCACATATTGACAAAAGACGTATGAAACAGTGCCTGCAGGGAGAATGTCCCTCAGACAGGCTTCAAGCAAATACATAGGCTCTTGTGTCTAAAGTAAATGGTCTAATACTGATTGAATCATTAACTGTATGCTGTCTGTCAGGCAAGTGAATGACATGTAGCCTGTGAATGTATCATCTCTGTAAAGTGAATGTATAATCTCTGTTAAGAGAGAAAGGGCACTAAAACAGGTGCTATTTTTACAACATACTGTTGTAGCTTATTTTCTTGCATTACATTTATATGAATTACAACTGAATGAATCACCTGTATATCTGAACTTGTCTTTAATCATAACAGGTAAGGTGTTAAAGGTGTTGTTGGACTTTTAGTTTGCGTCGTATAACTAAAGAATCATATTTTTCCTGATGGTTTCTACCTGCTGACACACAGGCTGACTGGAGGCGGCTGAACCACTGCGAATCAAGTGAATAGCCTTCAAAGATAAGCTGATATAAACACAACTTTTCACCCCAGGAAAGCTGATACAGGGATACATAAAATGTAGAAATGTTTAAAGCAGCCTAGCTTTTTTTTCTGATACTATTTCATGATCCTCCAGCAGCTCCATCTTTTCACCTCTCCCACATCAATTCCAGTGGATGCGTATTGTTCTCTGTTTGCAGCACCAGTCGCAGTAGTGATATGCATGGTTTTCATTTACTTGACATAAATATAAAACAAATGTTTTGTCGATAAAAAGAAATTAGTTTGGAAATCCCTTCTCTATCACTCTTTTGAAAGTCAAAGCTACAATAGATCAACCTTTACTGGTATAAAGCCTTTTGAACAGAATCTTACTGAATTCACTTTTTAATCAAATGCAGCAGCTTAGAAACGAGAACATGTTGAATCTCAGTCTTATTTTGCACTTTTGTTCCTTGATAAACATAACTAGACCACTTCCTTTTGTAATTGGTAATTATGCAGACCTAGATACACATACATGGAGCTGGATGAGGCCTTTGCAGTATAGGAGCAATTTGCTTGTACAGAACCAGCAAGGAGCTCACTCCGAGCAATGCCCATAGGAGCAGTGGGTCACTGTAGGGAGAAAAAAATAAAACCTTTTAGCAACAATATAAAACCACCTATTTTCTACCGCTTTGTCCCTAATGGTGTCACGGCGGGGCTGGAGCCTATCCCAGCTGTCAATGGGTGAGGTACCCTGGACGGGACGCCAGTCCATCGCAGGACTAACACACAGAGACGAACAACCATACACACTCACTCTCACTCCTATGGGTAATTTAGAGTCACCAATCAGCCTATCCCCAAGGTGCATGTATTTGGACCGTGGGAAGAAGCCAGAGTACCCGGAGAGAACCCACACTAACACGGGAGAACATGCAAACTCCAGACCGAAACGTTCCCGGCTGGAGCCCCGCTCACACCAAGGCATGAACCAGAAACCTTCTTGCTGTGAGGCCACTGTGCTAACCAACAGCGCCACCGTGCAGCCCAATATAAAACCATCTCGCAGTATTAAACTAAGCCTGTCTGTCTTGACTGGTTGGAGGTGGTGAAGGTAAACATTACTTTGGGCCAGGAATATATGCTGAAACACGAGTAACTGATGGCAATAACATTATATTTGGAATATAATAAGCAAAAAGGAGAGAGTGCAAAAAAGGTGTTAAGTGTTTGGTGTATTATTAGTTCTTAAAGTCAGATAAGCTATTTGAAATAACAGGCAAAGAAATGAGTGTAAACCAAATATTAAGTATATATTCCACTATTAAATGCTATATAATCAGTGTCTTCATTCTGAGACTACCTTATCTCCTAAAACATGGCTCATTTATGCCAAAGTTTCACTTTTATTTCTAAAAACACACATAGTTTTACATATCTAAGTTTGTTTTTGAAGTCTGAGACCAATTTGCTTTAACAAGGGAAAAGTTTCATCATACTTTTTATTTAGATGGAGAAAAACTACAAACAATGGCAAAGTTTCTTTTTCTATTTTATTAAAAGATATCGATAGAAAAAATAATATTGCCCAAAATCTTCCAGAAAAAAGAGATTTGTTATGAAGCGCTATTTTCCTGTGGTCTAAATGAAATGAAATAATATCAGTAAATAAAAGAAAACTGTTGTCATAAGTTGGTCTTGAATTTGTTTTACACAATGGCTGTGGAAGTGCAAACCATCCATTCCCCCTCCTCCATTCTTATGAGGAATTTATATCTTCCTCCTTAAAAGACTTGACAATGATACATATTCTCACATGGAAGTGTTTTGTTTTACTTGGCTCTTGTCATCTAGAAAGCATATTTGACAGGATATAGCTATGTGTCATATCTAAAAGATATAAACACAGGACTTGTGTGGTTGTTCTTCTTTATTCTCCTCTTGAGATTTGCCAGAATATACAGGAGGAGACGACGGCTGTGTAACAAGTTTTATTGACATTACCCAGAACAAATAAGTCTCATACTACAGTACAGACATATGAAATTACAGTAAAAGTGGTCAATAAAATGGAATTATAAGTTACAAAAAGAAAAGGAGCAAACGCTCAATGTTGTTTTTAGTGTGCTCAAAATAAGTTTGAAATTCCCCAGAAGGATTAAACCAGACAGGCACAGACTGTGGCAGAGTGTCTGTTTTTATCAAGCTGTGCATTACTGAGGGAACAGGAAGTAAAGGTCTGGGATCCGAGGCTATGACTGGACAGTCTGCGTGATATGCAGTGTGAGCTTTGTTTCGTAAATGAAGTAAAAGTACAGTTAATAAAGGGTTAATTCCACAGAGCATAAAGTTAAAAGATGAATGAGTGATTTACATTATATTATAAATGTTATTGCTTCATGATAGATCATGTAGAAAACTAGCAGAGGCATTCATAAAAGCAAAGCCGCCATAAAGATGAGTTAAGAAGGTGGTTGGAATAAGTCTGTTTCTGGCAATGAATCAAATTAAAGCATTGTTCAAAGAAAAAAACCCTCCTTTTATTTTAGTTTGGCTTCTTTAAAAAATGTTCATTGTGGAACTTTAACCCTTAAAATGCTTAATATTAATAGGAGACCAGAAGATCAATATATCCCCAGTGTGGTTGTAATGGAAGGACTGCAGACACCACAGCTATATATAAGATGTTTGGATCTGTGCTGTCAGTGTACAACATAGATAAAGAGTAGAGTTCAAAATTCTGCCTTGTGGGACACCTTAAATAATAATATTTTAACAGCCAGCGAGACCACTGAGCTGCAGACATCGCTTATGACCTGAAAGGTAGTTGAAAAAGCAGCAAATATCATAACTATAATGGACAAAGAGCTTCAGGTAGAAAATACTATAATGTTATTTAGAAATCTGCATTTAATCATTTCCATTGATAGAATAACCACCGTTATCCACGTTATTTATCTGGACTTTTATTTCTAAAAAAAATTGAATTGAATGTTAATTAGGGCTGCACGGTGGCGCAGTTGGTTAGCACTGTGGCCTCACAGCAAGGGGGTTGCCGGTTTGAGCCTCGGTGTGAGTGGGGTTCTAACCGGGAGCGTTTCTGTGTGGAGTTTGCATGTTCTCCCCGTGTTGGCGTGGGTTCTCTCCAGGTACTCCGGCTTCCACCCACAGTCCAAAGGCATGCACCTTGGGGATAGGCTGATGGGCGACTCTAATTTGCCCATAGGAGTGAGTGTGAGTGTGTATGGTTGTTCGTCTCTGTGTGTTAGCCCTGCGATGGACTGGCGTCCCGTGTCTCGCCCGTTGGCTGCTGGGATAGGCTCCAGCCCCCCCGCGACCCCGTTAGGGACAAAGCGGTAGATAATGGATGGATGGATGGATGAATGTTAATTAAATGAGGTTCAGATACTTTTAATTTTTAACGTTTTGGTGATGTTGTGGCTACAAAGGGTGCATTTCAAAAGCTGAAAAAGGAAGTTAATTGGAAAAATAAGCAGGTCTATTGGAAAAAGCAAAAATAGGCAAAAGCATCTAAAATTTTGTTTTTCATCCCACATTGCAGATTAGAAATGTATTATGCAAGAATGACACATCAGAGCTTAATGTGTTTCATTTTCCAAACATCACTTTCCACTTCAGGGGTAAGCCTAACAATTTTCAGAGATTCTCTGATGATACGAAACATTGGACGCATGGTGTGTGTCACTCTTCAATTGAATACAACTTTTAATATTTATTTCACCAGGATTTTGCTTGTAGTATTCAGCTCTGTTTTTTGGCAATTGTCTTGTCTGCTGCCATGTTTTTCTCCTTTGTGGATCTTTAAAAATGGACTCAGTTTCCCTTTTTTCAAAAATTAAAACCTTCCCTCTATCCCCCGACTCTCACACTGCCTCCCCCCCCCTGTGCCTAACATCTCCCCAAGCTTCCTTTTCATTTCTCCCGTTCTGCCATTCTAGCTGCTGATGAGAAGCATTATTTCTCAGCACTTTTACACCCGAGAGGCCACAGCCTGGCTTTTGGCAGACGTTGATAAGGGATGATGCTGTGGTTGCCAAGCCATACAAATTATTTCAGGAATACAAAGATCAATAGCATCTTTTAGCAAATCCTCTCCTTCTCAGACTACCCTTCATCTCAATTTTATTTTATATGGCAGCAGCAAAGTTTTGTGAAACAAAGAAATATCTGCTACTTTTAAATTGCATGGTTCACCAGTGATAAACCTTAAGAAACAAATGAACAATAAATTCAGTCAATGTTAGGCTGCAATTTTAGAGTGTGAATATTTTTTGTGATATGAAAACACAATTTATCGTTAGGTTTTCAGACTGCGCTTAAATACAAAAACATTTTAGGATTTGACAGTCGGACCCAGGACATAGCTTAGCTAAGATTAGCTTAGCCAAACAAACATTGCTACATGTTGTATTTTGAACTGGAAGGTGGGAAAATGGCAACGTTTACTAAATGAGATCTCGTCTTAATGGCAAAATATTTATTTTTAGTACAAATATTGAAATATTTCCTCTTTTACCTAGCTGTCCACGTGTAGTAATATTAGACAAAGTCTAGACAATTTTTCCCATTAAATCCAATGAGAAAGCATGGATAAACTTTTGACTGGTACTTTATTTGTTTAGATTACAAAAGAAAAGAGTTATTTATTCCACCTAAAACACAGTAAATCTACATAGATTTTCTCAGCAATTCATTCATTCATTAAAATGTGTGTTGATTTTATAACATATTTTTTCAGGACGGTCAAAATTATGTTCAGCTTAAGTCAATTTTGGTTCTAAAATTTTCAATCATTCAAATCATCATCATTCAATCAAATCATCTCCCCACAGGGCATATACCTTATGTCCTAATTTTCCTGTACTACACTTTAGACCTATGCACTCAAACACTTATCACACCCTTTGACCAACTGCACATTTTGTGGAAGGCCTTAGGGTGTAGTGTGGATATTGGGACAGGGCCATTCGTTCACTTCGGTTGATTAGCTTATTAATTGCACCTGTGCCTCGTTTTGTTGCAGTGTATTTACTCCCCAGTTGTCTGTTTATTTTTTACTTCCATGTCCGTGTTGTGGTCTCCCTGTTTGCACTATTATACCATAGTTTGAATAAAGTTAAGTAAATCTTAAGTAAAACTTCCTGTGTCCAGCTTTGAATCTTGTAACACTAATCACTACGACTTGAAAGGATGGCATTTAACTGGATGTTTATAGTTTTGTTCAACCACTGTTTTTGATTGGACTCTGAGCTACTGGCTGTCTTAGGTAAAAGTGTTAGATTATTTTCTTTTTGTGAGTTTTTGCCATTCATTTCAGTACATCAGTCCCTAACATTAGTTAAATGTATTATGTTTAAACCTTTTAATTACTGCAGTGTCATTTTACCTGGATCGTGCTATTGCACCCAAAATTGTTTTTCCTATTGGCCTTGGCAAAGTAATAACACGTACTAACCCCTTGTATGTATATGATTATCAGTGATGATAGAGTTTGCTGAATAAAAAAAGCAGGAAAGGACCTCCCTGATGAAAATAAAATAAAATTGAAATACAGTTATTTGACATCCACATACTGTGGTCTGTCTGAAAAACTCTGCAGAAAAATCTAAGCATTTGTTTGAGTAGAGAAGCTACTATCATGAGTTCCTCATAAGCATTCATCAGGCTAAAATGGACGAGCCATATTGCTGTTCCGCACAATCAGATAACGTAAAATTGGTAGGGTTGTAATAGTTCAAGATGACTTCCTCTAGGTTGATGTTAACCAGGATAAAGAAGCTTTTCTGAATACATAATTTGTTTAAAAGATGAAAGGTAAAAAGTATAAAAAACCAGGATAAGAAAAAATGAACATATTTACCGGTAAGCTTCATGTAGGTATGTCAGAACATCCAGACGCCAGTTTAGAAGAGTAAATTGTGAAACTTTACCAGAGAATAAGAAGAGCTTTGTTACAGTAAGATTTATACTCTCGTTGATTTATTTTAGTTGATTTATTTCCTATTTGAGGGTTAAGGAACAAACTCTATATACAAGAAAATGAATGAGCCATTAAAATGTTCATGAAATGCTGGTGAAGTGAAGGAAACTGGTAAAAAATACTGTTGAAAGATGCTAGAAACACAAGCTTTTGAGGACAAAGAACTGTTACAAACATCATATTTACCTATTTATTTTAAATTTTCATCCAAATGTTGCTCAGATGCTAGCTGAGGATCAAATGTTTTTTTTTGTAAAGAACATTTTTTAGAGACTCAGCGGATAAGAAATGTGATTAGATTTGAATACATATCAGAGTAAGTCATGGAGTTCCTCAAGGTTCTATACTTGGACCGATACTTTTTACATTATACATGCTTCCTTTAGGTAATATCATCAGACAACACGGTGTAAACTTTCACTACTATGCGGATGATACTCAGATTTACTTATCCCTGAAGCCTGATGAAGCCAATCAATCTACTAAATTACAAAGGTGCCTTAAAGGTGTAAAGACTTGGATGACTGCACATTTTCTCCTTCTGAACTCAGACAAGACTGAGGTTTTTGTATTAGGACCTGAAAAACTTAGAACAAAATTGTCTAGCTTTGTAGTTAATCTGGATGGCATTAATTTGGCTTCCAGTACCTCTCCTCTCCAGGAACCTTTGGAGTTATTCTTGACCAGGTTTTATCCTTTAGCTTGCATTTAAAAAAAAATTCCAGAACTGCTTTTTTCCACCAATGTAATACTGTAAAAATTAGAGACATCCTGTCACAGAGTGATGCAGAAAAGTTAGTCCATGCCTTTCTTACTTCAAGACTGGACTATTGTAATTCCTTATTTATGGCCTGTCCAAAATATGCCCTGAAAAGTGTCCAGCTGATCCAAAATGCTGCAGCGAGGGTTCTGATGAGAACTAGCAGAAGAGATTATATTTCTCCAGTTTTAGCATTTCTTCATTGGCTTCCTGTTAAATTTAGAATAGAGTTTAAAATTCTTCTCCTCACAGCTCTCAGACTGCAGGTCTACTTGTGGTTACCAGAGTCTATAAGAAAACAATGGGAGGGAGAGCCTTCAGCTATCAGGCTACTCTCTTATGGGACCAGCTCCCGGACCAGTGTGGGTCCGAGAGGCAGAGACCCTTCCTACCTTTAAAATCAATCTTAAGACTTTTCTTTTTAACAAATCTTATAGTTAGGGATAGTTTAGCCTCATGTTAGTTATACAGTCATGGGGATGTCCCATAATGCACTGGCCTTTTATTTTTTTACTCTATTTACTTTATTTATCTTCCTTGTATTGATAAATTACATCATTAACCTATTTATCCTCTTTTTGCAGGTTTTGCTGAATAAAAGCTGCAGTGTAAATGTTGTTTTAATGTTGTTCTGTCTTTCCTGTTCTCTCTTTCCTGTCCTCTGTTCTGTCCTTTCCACACCAGTCAGTCGAGGCAGATGGCTGCCCTCCCTGAGTCGGGTTTTGTTTTCCTGTTACAAGGGAGTTTTCCTCGCCTAATGCTTGCTCAGGCTGGGGTTTGGATCAAAGTCAAGATTTGATCCAATCTTCTGGTTTCCTTTACCTAGGCTATAGAATGAATTGGCTTATTATGATGTGAAGCGCCCTGAGATGACACTGTCATGAAGTGGCGCTATATAAATAAAGTTGAACTGAATTGAATTGAAAATAAAACATAATTTTATTTAGCATGTTAAGCCTCTTACAGCCAGCTAACAGTTTAATGAATAAATATGCAGAGCAGATTGATTTTTCAAGGTTATTTGTGCGCATAAGTATTAGTTTGAAACTTTTAATTATGTAAACAGGAGACATATTGCTACGGAATTTATTGGTAAAATGATACCACCAACTATCCACATGTATGAAGGCAGTATTTGATTTTTAATATAAATGGTTTTAAATTATTCACCAATTAGCTGGATGGGGTTAAAATGAACTTTGGTGGGAATAAATAAAAACGTACTAGTTATTTTGGCAAGCAATGAAGGAAGAAAATCCTTTTGGTTACTTGTCCTGGCAGTGCAATACATTTCCTATGAACACTATCATGATACGCTGTAATGTATATCACCAGGCTATATGCTTATTTTATGTTGTTAATGGGCTACTGCATGTCTTAACAACTGTAACTTGATAAGGAGACCACTGATGTAAAGAGCAAAAAAGCAAAAAGCAACAATGTGGCCTGTGGTTGAATAAAGGAGGCAGGTTACAAAACAAAAAGAGGAGAATGTATATTATGAAAAGGTGGTTAGACAGACAAAAGGAGAACATATGATTGATAGAAAATGTCTTTTGGGTTGTGAGTGGCTGGTGTTCAACTAAGAAAAAAGATAAAAAACTGTTAAGTGAGGTGAAGAAAAGAACATCTAGACTATTATTTTGGGTTGTTTTATGAAAAAGTAGTTCAAGAAACATAATACTTGTATTTAGTCTCATAATTATGTTTGCTGGTGACTCCTGATGGTTACATTTGTGTCTGACTTTTATGTTTTTTTATTTGGGATTTTTAATTTAAACCATCGGTGGAAAAACCCAGAAGCTATTCTGTTGCATATTTGTTTTTTCTCTATAAATCCAGCTCTTTTGTACAAGTTCATAGCTGAGGGAATTGGACTGCTATGATCTGATGAGCTGCAGCAAATCTGTGCATACATCCTGCTGATGCTCTTGGTTAATGACCAAGTGTCTAACATGTTTCTGTGTAAGTAAAAGAAACAGTCTAATGGCATTGCTATGGCCATAAAAGAAACAGGAATGAAAGATGGAGCATTGTGATGGTAGCCAATGTCAAAATCTTTGCTCATGCTGAAGGACGATGCTGAATGGATCATTGCACCTTCATACGACACGCATGAAGCAGAGACACAAAGAGCCTTCTGCAGACCAGGTTTGTTCATATTGGTAAGAAATACCTAAAATAAACTCACTAAACATTGCATAGTATTTAAATTATACATTTAGATTTTTTAATCTAATAACATTCAGCAAATGAAAAAGAAACTACAGAAATATCCAACAACTGTTTTACCACCATCGTTTTGTTTGGTATTTTAAAATGTATTAAGAAAACTCAAAGTTATCAGTTTTAGGTCAGGATCTCAGCTTCCTCCATCAAGAGCAGCCTGTGATGCGATGTCCTTGAAAATGTAAACGAACCCCTAGCTGCCTCTTTTGAATGCTTTAGCGGAGCACAGCAACTGCAGAGCTCTCTGTGTGGGAGATGTGAGACGCTGGTAAAAAAGATGTCCGATCTGGGCTGCTCACTGGTAAACAAATAGCCCATTAATTGAAAGGTAGCCAGTTTGGATTGAAAAAAAATGAATGGCAAACGCTTATTGCACCCCGAGCAACATGAGCCACACTAAGCTGAGAAGAAACATTAGGTTGCAATGGAGCAGCTCAGCAGTTAATAACTAAACATGGCTATTTTCTTTATTAATGTTGGCATGTTTGTAGAACTGCATGCATGTATTTGCTCAAGAATGACATCAAACTAGATTTGTTAAACTGATTAGTTTATAGCAGAAGTTATGTACTGTCAAAACAAAGTGGAAAAAGAAGAAAAAGTAACTATACAAAAACTGACAACACATGGGTAAAACCTAGAGGACCCAGAAATATGGCCTCATACTGGGATAAACCATTTAAACCAAAGTGACTTTACTGAAGAGGAATAAGGAGAAATGGAGATGATAAGAAGATACTAGAAGTAGTTTGATCTCATGGTGCAATCCAGAGCTTGACTACAGGATCTGTAAATACTAAATACTCTACTGAGCATAAGTCCAATATCCTGCAGTGTGGCCATATACAGATAGCAGGGTACTTATACAGTGGGGGTAGGGATAGATCAGTGGTTATTGGTCACAGGTAACAAAAATTCATCATGGGTGAGGCAAAGATAAACCAGGGGTGTAATTCAGAGAGGTAACTGGGAGACTGGGACATAGAAACAATATATTGGCTCTCAGCTTCACACATAGCTGTTGATGATCTGGTAGGGAAGAAAAGACTGAAAAGAGTTTAAGTAGGGCCAAAAGAGAGTAAGAAAAGGAAGAAATGAACCTGATTATGGAAGCTATCATCAGCAACCTGGCAGAACATGAACCATGACCCATAACTACTACAATTTATCTCTTAATAAACAGTTTTTTTCCTCCTTGTGTGAAGCCAACAAACGAATGACCTTTAGTGACAGGACAGAAACCAGCCACGATTAATGTTTTTATATCACTCTCTCAGTCTTGATCAAAGTAGCTTTTCATTCCTCTTATCCATATGCTGTTATTTCATCTTGTCGAAGCCTTTAGCTTTGCTTGAACAAATCTGCAGTGCAGATTTAATCACTCTTGTTCTTGTCTTAACACAAGAAGAGCTGTCATTGGACAGACGCTTGCTTCTCTTTTGTTATTTCACTAAGCCAGTAGTGATGGACAGCACGTTAAAACCAGTACTTTAAAGATGTTGAAGCACTTTCTATGAGGAAGACAAAAATTTACCCTTGTCTGATGCACTTTTCTGTAACAGCAGTTTTCCAAGAATTGCCTAACAAGATATTCCTTCCTTTTTTTTGACCCACTCTCTTATTACATTAGGTTTAAATGTCTTTAAAGCTACAGTGAAGCACTAAAAACTACCACTAAAATACTGAATCAAAATGAACTGATTGGAATGGATTTGTTAGCAAAGAGCCTCTAGATGCTTCTGTTTTCAACTCAATCTTCTGGTATTACTAGAGGAGAGTCAAGACAACCAGTAAAAGCATCCCGTGTATGAAGTGAGCAGCTGATTTGAAGGATGTCCTCATATTTCTTCAGTATAAGCTGTACTTCACACTAAACAACAACTGGTTACAGACCAGATGTACAGGGATGTGGTGGTTGGCACTGCACTGGAAGTTGCTGGTTAGGGCCTCGACATGTATTTTGCATGTTTTCTCCCATGTTAGCATAGATTTTCTCCAACATACACAGCAGTTAGGTCATGCTGCAACACTGCTTGTCTTTCTCTGTGGCACTGTGATAGACTGGGATAGGCTCTAGCTTCCCCACCCTGAAATGGAAGAATGGTATGGAAACTGCTTATCTACCAATAGTATCACATACCTGCTAAAATCACTTTAGTGGATTCTGAGGAATCATATGAATTGGGGATTTTGGGACATTAATTTAGTCTAACATCACCCTAACCGTCCGGTAACCTTTATGTGTGGAGTTTGCATGTTCTCCACATGTTAGCATGGGTTCTCTCCGTGTTAGCGTGGGTTCTCTCCATGTTAGCGTGGGTTCTCTCCATGTTAGCGTGGGTTCTCTCCGGGTACTCCGGCTTCCTCCCACAGTCCAAAGACATGCACCTTGGGGATAGGCTGATTGGAGACTCGAAATTGCTCATGGGAGTGAGTGTGTATGGTTGTTCGTCTCTGTGTGTTAGCCCTGCGATGGACTGGCAACCTGTCCAGGGTGTACCCTGCCTCTCGCCCGTTGACCGCTGGGATAGGCTCCAGCCCCCCAGCGACCCCGTTACGGACAAAGTGGTAGGAAATGGATGGATCACCCTAACTCTAATTTAAGACTACAAAATTAGAGCCAAATGTTTTTATTCTTGAGTCGAGTGACAAATAAACAGATGGGCATTAAAAAAAAAAGAACTATTAGTTCATTTGGAAAATGCAGGAAAGGAACAGGAATAGGAGAAACAGTCTGCAGATACTTTATCACAGTAAGAGTCATGCATGCAATGAAACAGGCTAAAGAGAGGTAATGATATGTTAGTCTCTTGATGCATTACAACTTAATCCCATGACTGCTGTATTCAGTTTCAAATTTGTGTCACAAATTACATGAAAAGGTTGTGGGACTGCTATATATCCCAATCATGATTAGCTTTATTTATCATTTTTATGCTGACCATCGACATTGTCCAAGAGCAACTTCAGGCTTTGTTCTCTCCTGCTGCCAATCATTAGCAAGATCAGCCCATTAAGGTGGGGCTACAATACTCAAAATGAATCAACATATACCTACAAACCGAAACGATGAATACATATTTACACATACATGCATATGAATAATTCAGCAACTAACTCTGCAGCATATTTGCATAGTCATTTCATCTTTCCACTTCCCCCTCCTCATTAACATGGTTATCTGCACAAGCTCTTAGGCAGATAACTAGGCCTACTTTCCTCCTTTACCTCCTCTGCCAAAAAGACGAGTGGTGAGTATTGCCATTACCTGTTGAGCAATTCATTTGACACATTTAAAAAACTTATTTAAATCTCTAAATACTAATTAAAGTTCTCATTCCACAGGATGTGGGTCAGTCTACCTATGCATTTAATTCCACTCAACATTTCATTAAAACAACCAGAGTGCTTTCTTCTTCCATTAACATCTGTATAAATTAGTAAACAATAACTGGTGATGGAAACAAACATCTCCATCACGCTCTGTCTGAGTAAAACAAACAAAAAAAAGACTTGAATTAATCAGAGGAACATCATTATAAGCTAATAAATCCCCCTGATTTTTTATGTTTGCAATGGTGCCTTCATGTGCTATAGGAATTATGGAAAATGTCACTTGCCGAGGTCAAATTTGCAAATGAACGCCTCCTTTTGTTTAATTTCCACTGGAGAACATGAAGATTATTTTGATACCCGAGTTGCCAAGAAGAGGTTGAATTTAACTTTTCAATATGGCATGGAGAGCAGCAACAACATTGTGGATGGTAAAAAATGTGTGGGCTAATAAATGTTTTACTAGATGTTAGCTATCTCACTGTGTTAGCTCATTGTATTAGCTCACTGTGTTAGCTCATTGTGTTAGCTTATTGTCTTAGCTCTTTGTTTTAGCTCTTTGTGTTAACTCACTGTGCTAGCTCATTATGTTAGCTAACTAATGGTAAGAACATTAGCTTAATTCAATCTTCACATTTATGATTCAGAATTAAACAAAATACTGCACACTTACCATTTTGACACATCTAATTGTTCTTGATGTAAATAATTAGTCCAGAACTGTTTTACCCATGTAGTAGTTTATTATAAAGTTTCTGTTCACCTTTTATATTACACTATGACCACAACAGCACTTCAACACAACAACTTGTAATTTCCTATTTATAAGTGGAAATTATTATTTTTCCCATTAAGGCAGCATAACACTCAGCTCACATATTGTTTTGTGTATTTGGTTTGTTTCATATCTTGTACACACAAAAAGAAGAATTTCCATGCAACATGTATGCCTACATTATACAGTAATGTTTACGTATTGAAAATACAATAAAAACTTCCCAGAAACATCGCAGAATGAGCTATTGCCCCTATGGCTCAACCTTGGAAAAGCCGAATGAAGGATGGGTGGTCGTTTAAAACATGTTTGAGTTTATACGTATACATAGAGATGGCACACATTCATTGAGGTATTGTGTAAAACACAAAGCAAAGTGTCAAAGTCATGGAAGCAAAGTGCCAAACCATTTATCATTGAAGGTAAATAACAGCAGAAAAGTGTTGATGCTGCAGATTTTAGCGCAACAGAAGATGGATATGGTGTTGCAGACCAGTTTGGCTCCCAGCATATTGTCAGTGAAATAAAGGAGATTATTTAGGCCAAAGTTATTTCCTAAAAAGAAATGTTGCTGCTTTGACACAAAGAATAAAGACAACAATATAAGTTTGACATCCTTTCTAAAAGCAATGTTGTGCCTAAATGGCAAGTTGACAAAGAAGCTTGACTTTACTTTGATTTGGCAGCTTTAATGACTTGTTGGAGTAAAGCTTTTTATACACTAAAACATAGGAATTGAAAATAGACTTATTTTTGCCTGAGCTATACTGAGACTTACCACCCATCCTGGGGAGAAAAAAAAAATCACTCACCCTTTTTACTTCAGATCTTAACATAAACACAAAGTGCTGTATTTCACATCTGCCAAGCAAGAAAACGTATTATTGTTTGCTCACAGCAGGACGGCGCCGAGCAGAATCATTACTTTAAGCACCAGCTGTCACCAGGCAAAATCAGCCAAACGCTTGAAATGGTGCAGCATTAAACCTCTTATTAAACTAAATGGGGAAAGGAGCAGAACTATTTCCAGCAGGTGTCTGCAGCCTTTTAGGAAAGTTTAAATGGAGAGTGTTTTAGCTAACCACCTACTCAAGATGAACAAACAGAAAAACAGTTATTTATATTTATAAATTTCTCTTTCTGTGACTAATTTTGTTTTATTTTCTTTATTTTTACTGTTTTCTTTTAAGTAAACACTTAATCTATACTCTGTAGCAGCAAAGTTTATCAGCACAGTTGCCTCACAGCAAGAAATTTCTTGGTGAACACACATTTTAGGTGAAATATACTGAAGACTTTTCATGTACCTTCTAAATCTACCTATGCAACAATACCCCTATATAAACGGATGGTTTGTGGGTTTATAAAGCGAAAAGTTTAATTAAAGTGCCTTACAACATATCATCTGCACCTTTCTTCTAGTCTCTTTCTCTTTCACAGACGTATTTCCTGATGAGCAAGTGAATCAAATGCAGACTCAGTGAAAGCAGACGGGAGGGAAATAAAGATGGCGACAAATAGGAGACGAGAAAGCAGAGGGGTGTGAAGTCTCTTTTAGCGTCAGCAGCAGCCGAATCTTTCAGCTTCAGCGGATGGTGTTGATAGAGGAACAGGAACAGCCACGCTCCCCTATGGAGAAAGAGACTAGCGCGCTGAGATAGAATGGCTTCTTCAAAAACAGTCTAATCACACATTAAGAGCAAATTACATCCCATCACACGGGGAGAAAAAGAAATAATAAATAAAAGAAATCAGTGTTCATTTTCAGTGAACCATAGCGCGTCAATCTGCGAAGCTGCAACGTGGATGCTCACAGACTGGGCTAATTTGAGATTTGAGCAAATGTAATTGTAAAAAAATGGACAAAAAACTGCATATGTGCACTTTTTATGATGGTGTTTCAAATAAAAGTTACATTTAATAGAGGCATCCGGTCCTATTACATCTTGAGACGCACTTCATGTATTCATTAGGCCTGCACATATTGCTAATTAACTTCCCCTGCACGGGGCTTATCTCAAATTGCCTTTGCGCTGTACAGATGTTCAAGAAGCATCTTTAAAACTCTGGGCCTTGTAACCGAGTCCCTGTTTAAAAGAGATCCTGCCTCAGGGAATTTATTCTTTGAAATCCACACAGTGGTTTACAGGAAAAGTTGCAAACAAGTAATGAATGTTAATAGTTTGGAAGTTATGAGTGCAAATTATGTATGCATCAGTGCATCTGCAAGTACCAATTCAGGAAGGCCAAACTGGAGGAGGCAGATAGATCTTATTTATATTTTAAATAAAAGTGCTTCTATCATCACGTAAGTGCTACTCATTGCAACCGGGATAGATGATTCATGTCTATTCCTCCTTCTCAGGTGATGCCCTTCGCTGTATGTGCCTAATTGCAGTCTGTGAATCGGGCCTTCTTCAAATGCGAGGGGTGATTCATCTAATGATATATTAGTGTGGATGGTGTGCGAGTAAATCTAGATAAGACACCCTATTTTCTAATCTCACAGAGCCATAATTTCTAATGGGGAGGGGAGGATGTGAGCATAAGTACATGCACACACAAACACACTCGCTGAAAGCGTGACCTTTGCCCTTGTAATCATGATGTAATTAAACGATTTGATAATATAGTGTAATAGACTGCCTTACTGGATGGAGTGTCCTCTAATGGTGACATCGAGAAAAAATTGGCTGCAAGACTTAGTACTATGTAACAATATAACTCAATACAATAATTTATTATGAACACATAGTACCAGGTATGATCCCATTTGGCGTCAAAAACTACATTAATTCTTTGTGACATGGATTAAAATTAGGAAAAACTGTTATGTTAGAGATTAACCTGGCACAAACCTGCATCTGGATTAAAGGGTGTTTAATTTGTTTTTTTTTTATTTGGGAAGAAGACTGGATCAGAGATAATCAAGCAGACTTAAAGGGGACATATCATGCAAAATCCACCTTTTTAGCCCTTAAATCCATGTTTTTGTGCAAATTTAAGTGTTTAGGAATGCAGATAATGTAGATTTATTCCCTCCTGATGCTGGGCAGCTGTAGATCAGGTGGAGGAGCAGTTGTCTTTCAACTGGAGGGTTAGGAGTTCAGTTCCAGGCTTCCCCTAATTACATGCTGAAGTGCCCTTGGGCAAGACACTGAACATCAACTAGGCCCCCAATGTCCCTATCAGGGTGTGAGTGTGTGGGAAAGGGTGGATGTGACCATAAAGTGTAAAGCACTTTGAGCGGCCAATAAGACTGGAAAAGTGCTATATAAGTATGAAACCATATATATTTTTTATTCTTTTTGATCATATTTTTCAGTCTGTTTAATTTTCTCTATTCTCTATCTCTAGTTTTTGCTGTGGGTCTGCTAAATAAGGTTGTGGACTTCCAGGTAATCAAACTCATTATTCTGATACATTTATAGGTTTAAACCTACCCATAAAATGTTTTTCTACCGGGAGATTAGCATATCGCTGCTATCAAGCAACAAACATGGCGGAACAGGGTAGAGTTGAACTTCCTGGCTGTGTCCAAATGTACACCCTAATCCCTACATAGGGCCCTATATAGTGGACACGCCATTTTGTAGGGGTGTCCAAACGTACTTTCAGAAAAAGTAGTGCCCTCAAAATTACCCACAATGCACTTTGAAAAGTAGTGAGCATTGATGGTCACTAGATGGGACAATATAGACCACAATGCATTGCGGGAAGCAGCTTACAATGGCGGATATAACATGAACATTAAAAAAAAGTTAATAAAATACTATAGGTCATACATTTTAATTCTGTTTTCATTGAGTAGATACAGTACAAAGAAAGAATTAAATAAAAAGTGAAGAAATAAAATCTTTTCTGATGATTTTGGATCGTATTTGCAACGAAGTCTTTAAGGTTGCCATAGTTACAGCTGGTAATCAAGCAACGTCCGACAACGTGAAAGTAGTGAACTTCGTGTACAAATCGCCAACAGAATGAGGGCACTAGGTAGGGAGCTATATAGTGCAGCACTATGTAGTGAATGAGGAGTTAGGGCATAGGGTGTACATTCGGACACAGCCCCTGTGACCTGGAGGGGGGCGGGGCCTAACATGCCTCATTCACCACACCAAAACGAGTCGCTCTGAAGACGCACCCCAGAACAGGGTTATAAGGTATGTGTGGAGCGAGAATAAGCAGGAATTCAGACCAAAGCATTGCGCTTCTCCTTTACACAGACAATAAATAAATGATTTACATGTTAAAAGAAAGGAAGCATCATTAAAAGCATCATATATCTCCTTTAAATTAAAGTAAGAAGGAAAGGCATTATTGATTTTGGAGCATTAAAACAACGTTAATCAGGCTCACATTAAATCTTTCTGAGTCTTTGTTTTCCCTGCCGCTGAAGTGTCACAGCATCTATTTTGCACTTAGCTCTGCAAATCTTTTTCTTCCCAGTGGAGCTGAAGGATCTAAGAGTTCACCTGAAGATCTGGTAACGTTAGCATGCCCCCACATTCCTTTAGGGTTTTTGTTACTGTTGGATTGAGACTTTTTAAACTAGCCAAGTAAAACAGATGGTTGCAACAGATTTGAGCCAACAGCTGGGCATCACATGCTGTTAGCTTTCAGCTGCCCTCTCTTGTCACAGCACTGTCGAATTGTCACACTCTATCCTGTACATACAGACGTCTTTCTGTTATTTCAATAAGTCCTGCTCTCTGGGTTAGGTGTTACACCCAGACCCTCTATGTATGTGTTCATACATATGTGCATGTCTGCAGCTTGTTCTCACATGGCCAAAAATAAATGCGTACATGTTGCTGTTTAAGGGTCAAAACGCATATCTAAATCTATGGGATGCTTTGTTTTCCCCCACACCCTTAAAGAAACAACTTTTTCATTGGAAATAAGATGCTCTGACTTCCAAAAATATACTTTCCCAGTGGCCTTACACTCACAGACAAGAAACAACCAAACAAAACTGAGGTTGGGAAATAATGCAATTTTTATTATTCTGCACCCTTATAAAAACAATATAAGCTCGGAGCTGGCAACAGAGCAGAACCCAGTATTGAATACATGTTTTTTTAGCTACTGTACTTATTCATACACACACTGTCAAATCTGTTGCTTACAAAAATTTTTCATTGACACGTTTCTATGTGGGTTCTGAAGACAAGACTTAGCAGGATATGGACACAATGGTGTTTACTTTCTAAACAAAAAGGCAATGCTACCACCAATCCTGCTGTTTAATTGTACATAGTGTAATAGTACATAGTATAATTGTACACAGTGTAATTGTACATAGTATAATTGTACACAGTATAATTGTACACAATGTAATTGTACACAGTGTATTTGTACACAGTGTATTTGTACACAGTAGAATTGTACACTGTGTATTTGTACACAGTGTATCTGTACACAGTATAATT
>JBAMIG010000024.1:4186720-4199494 GCA_037177335.1 Kiunga ballochi | reverse complement strand
TCCAGAATGTATGACATTTCATGTTTTTTAATTGCATTACAGGAAATAAAGAACTTTTTCACAACATTCTAATTTTCTGAGACAGTCCTGTAGTTGCTTATAATACTGTATGTTTCTGTAAATATTTAACTACATATCCACTTTAAATGGCTATATTATTGTTCCAATATGACAATCATTATAGATAAGCAGAATCTGAAGTAGCCTATTGATATTTCATATTGATCCAAATACCACTAATTATTGTTACTAACGCCTGTTGAGAGTGTCAGTACATCAGTAATAGTATATATATATATATATATATATATATACTTATGTTAATCAGTATTGCCATAAATCTTTTTTCTATATGCACACATGCATACACATATCTGCATGTTTCTGAGTGCATGCAAATGTCTAATTAGAAACATAATTGTACATTAATACACTTGTTCATATGCTTCCAGGATGATACATAGAGTTGATTGAGCTGTTAGGGGACAGTTTATCAATGTCACTGCTAAACACAATTAATGCAAAGACAAACAAGTTTTAAATTGTTCCAAAGGGAAACTGTGAAACCTTTGACATCAGACTAATGTGAGTAATAATGGCTGCTTTTTTGGGGCAATATGCAGTGCTCTGAGGGGTGGTCCTCTTCAGAAACCATCATAACTTTGCAGGAGCGATGCCTCTCTCATAGGCTCATGCCTTTCTATTTGCTTTGGTAGTATTATTAGACTGGTAAATCAGCTCTTTCCCTGCTGTGCAAACATATCACAGTGTGATGAACTATTTCACATCTGTAGGTGTTATCAGGGAGCCTGATGAGCTGCATAATGTTGCTTGTGTTTTTATATTATTGTTTAGTAGAAGCTAAAAGAGGCTGTTGAAGCTAATCTGTTACAGACCAAAGTAAACTTCCTAAACATGTTGCGCAAGTTGGTCTGGTTTGAAGGCAATAAATGTCTTTTCCGTGATTCATGTACCATAATTTCCAGGCTATAAACCCCAATTATTTGTCCTGAACTATTTGAGTCTTGTGGCTTACACAATGCTGCGGCTAGTTTATGGCTAGCCTTTACTGGCTAACGTGTGAATGCACACACCTTCATAATGGAAAACACACAAAGTAATGCATAGGCTACTGTATAATGCAGCCTTAGAAATAAATTTAATAGCTTAAGTAAATGTTATATTTAGTTGTGCTGAAAAGCCCAGAAAATGTGGATTAATGAAAAAGAAACGGTATGATCAGCAACTAGCTAGGTTTAATCTTATGGTTTTTATTCATTGTTCATTAGAAAGTAATAGTAGGCAACTGTAATTCCCCAAAAGCATTCCCCTAATCCTGATATTAAGTTATCGACATAAGTTGTGACATAACAATAAGCGAATCATCGTTTATAGTATAAAATAAAGCAGTATCAATAAAAACTGACATTTCTGGGAAATTTTTTTACTTTGTATAATTTATGGACCGTTTGTGTTACCTGAGGGAAGTCACAGGTTTAGCACTCCTTGTGACTTAAAGTTACAAAGTATCCCTTTTTATTTAACGGAAAATATTTTATTGTTACAGGCACATTTTATGCTAAAGCTAATGAAGGAGTTGAACCACACAGATGAAATATAGAGCGAAATAAAAAGGCACATTTTGTTTTTTTGTTTAAAATAACTTGCATGTCACAGCAGCTATTTATTGTTTCGTATCCGTTTAGTTTGAAGACTTCTTCATTACTACACCACTTTAAGCACCGCAGCTTCTCTTATTGGAGTAAGTAGCAATCATGTTTCACCACACACTGTTTGTTTCCTAATGATGTCTCCAGTTTGTTTTATACTTTCACTACATCACCGTGCTCGCAGTGCTTTTTATAAAGTGATGTAATTGGTATTCAGGAGCTAGATTTGATTAATTGGCCATTAAGGGTTTAAGTGTGTTTCCTTAACTTCCATAAGATTCAGCTTCTCTTTCTCTCATTTCTATGTGCATGTTCTGCATTTTTTATATGCCAATGTTGGACAAATCCTGTATGCATTTATTTTATAGAATGGGATTGAAGTGCAATTTGTTTGCTAGTGTGTGCCCAACCCCATTATTGTGCATTTGGCTGTTTATGTAATTTCACAGTGAGTGCTCCCCTGGGACTAGTTTGCACCTCACCTTCTCGAGGCATCTTGCCACTCACCTGCGTTCACACATTTTTTGTTTGGCCTGTGAACCTGGAAGGTCTGTTGATGTAACTGTACCGTGACTTCCTATGGTTCATTGCCAAAAGTGCAGAAATGAGATGGAGAGAAAAGGTTGAGGGGTGGAATTAACAAAATTACAGGTAATGCGGAACAGAACGCGGCTTTAGTCAATGCATCTGCATCGTGCTACTTTAAAAGCCTTAACACAGAGTCTCTGGACTTAGGCTGGATTGTGCATGCAGAGAAAAAGAAAGAAAAAATCATGAAGTTAGAAAATCGATCTTGAAGGCTGAATGCATGAATACACAATTAGAAGTTGAGGCTTCTCTGCCATCTGTACTGCAGCACCCTAAGAAAATAATCTATTTAATTTCCCTGGTGACCACAGGTGCTATCATTTATCTTATCCAGAGAGACTTCCAAAGCAGATAAATGCTCTTCTTAAAATGAGATAAATCTACCTTACCATATGTGTCCCGCTGTGTTGCCTTATGGGAGAGAGAGAGGGATTCCGATTGTCCTTCCCCTTCCATTTAATACTGGAGATGTCAAAACTCTGTAAAGGAAATTTTGTTTATCCAACTGAGTGGGAGGGTGTTGCATGCAAGTGAAGAACTGCAAGTTTAGAGCCCTAAGGAAAAGCAAAAGGGGAAACTGTTCTGCTTAAATGTGGTATGATTGAAATGGCATCAAATTCTACCAGTTAGAGAAACTAACCATATAAATGGTAAAGATACATGATGTTAACAAAACACCATCTTAAATTGACAACTTCTCTGCATTTGTGTTTATGCATTTGTGTGTTTGCATGTTTGAGGGTGTGATTCAGAAGCTCCCATCGCAGTGGTGGTATTGCTTTTTGCTGCACACACACCCCCTGATGTTTTTTTTTTTTCTGTGCAGTTGGCATTTGAATTTATGGTTGCATGACCATGTTAAAGACTCACTGCTGATCCTTCATTGCCTGTACTGCCCTCGCCGAGGTGTAGTTAATTCTTCATCATTCATGAATATGAAAGATTTATTCATGCTCTTCATATTAGATCCATGGTACAAATGAGATGGAATAATGTAGTGGGAGTGAAACTAAACAAAACATAAAAACAGTAAAATTAGCTGATTAACTATGTTTCCATGCACAATAAAAAGAGCTTCAATGCTTAACCACTAATTCAAATGTTAAATAAAGAGTGGGGCATCAAGCTGAGGCTAAGGCCTTACTAAAGCTAGCATGAAAATTAGCGAATACATTTTAACCAAATAACTTTCTTTCTTTCTTTACTGTTAGATTAATACACTTACGCATTACCTTGACAACAAAATAATATAATACATACAAGTGTTGATTCTGCTGGAGAATAGAGGGTTGTGCGGCTAATATTCTGGTGTTTCCTGCATCTGCACACACCAGCCTCCCGTTTTCCTTGCTCTTACACACGCAAGTACACAACGTGTACAAAAAACTACTTCCTGTTATGGAAATTTAAAAATAAGAATGATGTTTTCAAGATAAAAGTCTGCATGAACTGAAGCAAACAATAAACTAACCTACAAACTGTAGCTATTGCCTAAAAGGCAGAACATTGTCATTTATTTTCTTAGCCCTCTCCCTTTTCAAAACTCCTCTTCAATCGTGCTTCTCCTTATTCTACAAGTCTGTGAACACATCCATCCAAATATCCTGTTTTCTATTTTCCCTGGGGACTTGCAGCACGCCCGTGGCTAACATCTACTGGTAATCTTATCTACCTGGGCTTGAATCCCCTCACCAATGATGCCTTTAACATACTGAATAACCAATCAGAGGCCTCACTGGTAATGGTTGGCTGTACATGGTCATGACAGTTGTAGCCTATATGGTGTGGCAGAATATGAGCCAATAAATAATTCATGGAGTCAAGTCATATGGCCTTGAGCAATGCTGTTGAGAACATTAAATGCAGAAAGCAGCAAAACAAGAGGAAGTCTGCGTGCAGCTGCCACTGCAACAGTTTGCTTGTCGTAACATTTGAACTTGGAGCTAATTGAACTTGACGTGAGCTAAGGGAAAAGTGCATCATGTGTGCTGAGGCAGTAGGACTACACTGCATTTTAGCTTAATGCTTTAAAAATAAGAGCAGCTTTTATGAAATATCTGCTTAAAGGGGACCTCTGATCTGAAGGTGTGAAAATGCTTTAAATGAAAGCGAGTCGGGACATTTTAATCATCTTTGCTAGTCATTTATCTCAGTTTCACACATGCAGACAGAGGTTGACCGGTTCAGTTCTGCTGGCGAAACTTGGAGGAATAGAGGGTGCAAAGAAATTGTTGAGTGAATTTGGATTTGAGACAAAGCCACAATTTTCAACATCTACCAAAACTAATTGGTGGAAAGAGTGGTGTGAGAATGGGAGGAAATTATGAAAAAGTGTCACAGCCACAAAGTGCTCTTGGAGTAATTAACTCAACAGCAGTTTGGCTCCAACAACTTCATTTTGAGTGTATAATGCATTTCTATAATGACAGTGCTTGGCGACGAACTGGCGTGTCGTCACACTCTCTTTCCTAGATAATCTGGTTACTGCTGACCACTGACTGGATGCAAGTCCAGCCTTGCTGCCTGCCTGTTGGATTGCCTCCTTTCTGTGAAAGAAGGGATAAGGGAGGATACAGAGAGGAAGAAACAGAGCCGCTGGGTTGTTTTCTCACACAGCGTCTTGCTTGTATACAGCACTAATTTACATGTTGTGTGCGTGTGTGAGATTCCCTCTGATTGTCTGTGTGGTTAGGTGCCAGCACAGACGTCGGTGCATATCTATAGTAAATGTTTATTCTGTTTGGAGTGAATATACCAACCCCTCGCTGCTTACTGAGGGTGTTTTTAGCATCAATCCGGGCTCTGAGCCTATCCACTCTGCCTTGGCCACAATGGCTAATCCTGACACAGGCAGCAGCGGGAAGCAATCAGCACTCACTGCCCAGAACATAATGGAAGACTGCCTATCTGGCTATATGTCTGTGTGGAAGACTGACAGACCAGCTGTTCATCTGGATGTGTCTCTTTTGTGCCTGTGTGGCTGTTTTGATGGTCAAGTGGACGCAAAGTTGGACTCCTGATTATGTAAAGTCTGGTTTTCCATAAAGGTGAAATAAACAACATAAAACATGAGTCAGCAGATGATTAAACATAAAATAGAAAAAAAGGACTATCAACTCAGTCTTTGTTTAGCACAGATTTGTACTGTTAATGCGAAATACTTGCATATGTGCATATGTGTGTAACACTACTGCAAGTATAAGTAACAAGCTAAACTAATATAGTAACTGTTATGAGCTTTATATTTGCTTTATATTAAACAATTAAAGAACAATTTTGATCTTAATGTTTAATTTCTAGCTGAATATCTGCATACATCAGCAAATTCTTACATATTTCACTGAAACAGGCTCAAAATATCCAGTTTTAATTTGAGAATGTGCAACATTCAATGTTAGAAAAACTTACTCTCTTACCACAGAACTGAGAAACACCTGCTTTTTGGGAGTCTGCCCTCTATCCAATTCTGCAGGTTGCTGGCTTGTAAAGTCTGAAAGCATTGACACGCATGGTACCAATCTAAAATTTGAACACACTTTCGTTATGAATTTAATGGGTGCCCAATAGATTTAATTGGAATGTGTTAGTGAAGTGTTGGCTGCTAATGTATGTTGGAAGAATATAAAAGTTCTAGGGATCATGAGAGGAATTGTTTGTGAAAAGTAAAAAATAGTGACTATGTATATGATGTAAAACCAACGTGTTTTAGACCCAAATGGGCAGCTTTTTGTGGATTTGATTTCCAACCTGAACCACGTAATGCCATTGCCGTAACCCAACTTGGAAATCCTTTTCTTTTGTTGTTGTGTAGAAGTAAAATTGTGCTTGAGCCGCTGCTCGTCCACATCTAGATGAGCAAGAAGAGGTGGCTCTGGCATCTGGTTAGGATACCTCCCTTTGGGAGGAGGCCCCGGGGGAGACCCAGGACACGCTGGACTGATTATACCTCTGGCCTGGGAACACCTCGGGATCCCCCTCCAATGAGTTGGTGAATGTGGCTGGGGAGAGGGAAGTCTGGGCTTCCCTCCTTATGCTGCTGCCCCCAAGACCCAACCTTGGATAAGTGGTGGAGAATGAATGGGTGTATGGATAGATGGATGGATGGATGGATGGATGGATGGATGGATGGATGGATGGATATTAATAAGCTTTTTTCCTCTAATGAAAACACTACACTGTATGTTGTTCTTTTTCTTTGACTCACTTTTTCTTGCGGTCTACTCACTCTCTTTTGACCCTCGACTCCTCCAGCTTCTCCTCTCAACCAAAATACTAAAGTAGTAAAAAAAAAAACTACAAAAGAACGGCTCTCTACAGGGAATTGGCACCCATCTTTCAGACTGAATAGTTGTGTAAAAGATTTTATTTGTTTGTGGACTTCACATCACTTGTATAGGTCAGACACTCAATGGTTTGGGGCAGACTTTTGCAGGGGAAAAGTGTTTTGTAGTCTTTAAAAGGAGAAATATAAATGAGGCACTAATAATAAAAAAACTTTATTCATATGTCCATTTTAAAAAAACAAACAAAGTATGTTTCTTTTACAGAAATGATATAAAAATCATTTGAATAGATAATCACAACAAGCAAATGAAAACTCGTATTAAGCAAATGTAAGCAGTGAAAACTGAGGATCATACAATACAGAGCCTACTACTCCCCCGACGTCATTTACAAGAAATGATACTTTCACAGGAGCAGAAATCTTTCCAGTAACTAGATGCAATTTGGTATTTTACTCATCAAATTACCTTTTAAAATAATCCGTCCCTTTCACAAACATTAATGGAAGAAATATGAGTTCAACACTACACAGTCATTTCTGCAGTTTTTAATTAGCAGCGTTCCAGTTATATTTAAGCGGAACCGTTTTGCCTGCTGTGTGTGCAGATGTTTAGCTAAGTCTGCTTGACTTCTGATATCAATCTGAGATGTCCTGACATCTCTTTGGGTTTTCTTATTGCCCTTGCAAAAATCTGGAAAGAGGTTTAATGTCAAGATAAGCTTGCGGATGGTGAACACAAATGCAGGCAGGACATGTTCAAAGTGCGTAAATGTATTAATGGTAGCGTAGTGAGGAACATTACATGAACATAGGAAGAAAATCTGGTAATGAAACATTAAGACTACACAGGGAAGCCAAATAAACACAGGGCTTAAAAACAGGGAGACACAGGTTTAACTCATCAGAGTAAACGAAACACAAGTTCGCTTCATCTGGGTAGAATCAGGGGATTCCTGGGAGATGTAGTTAGTTTGGGCCGGAGATCAGCAGGATGGAGAAGCTGAGCGAACCAGAGGAGGAGCAGACATGACATTTAAATCATAACATTAAGACAAGATTCAATCAAGAGAAGAAAAAATCTTTTTTATTTATCATCTAATGGTAAAGTGTACTTAGTGCTTTTCCAGTTGTGTTGACCTCTTAACACTACAACATCCCATTCACACACACACAAATATAAATGTACACACACACACGCGAGAATTAACATAGACGCTTAGACATGTGTTTCAGGAGAAGCTGGGAATCAAACCCCTGACTGCTTTTCCTCCTGAGCCACTGCTGTTCCCATTAAATGTTTATTTAATTCCATTTAGCTTTATTTGCACTGACTCATGACAAAAACATCTTAATGCACCTTTAAAGATGCATTTAAATTCAACCATATTTGTTGTATTAGTTGTCATTCAATCCATGCAAGTGAAATCCTGAATCTTTGCTTAAAGTATCTTTTTCTTTAGGATGAATTTTTAATCAAGGGCAAAAGGAAAAATGGCTGATGTTTATCAGCTTCATCAGTACAGCTGTCACATTAGTTAGGCTCACTAGTTTGGAGCTTTTCTTTAGCATTTGGTCTTTACAGTTAATTATTTTATCATTTTTACCGGAATATTTTTGGCAGTCCTTTCAGACGGATTAAAGTATCTGAAACATTTCCATTGTGGTGACAAATGTAAATATTTCTTTATTTATCATATTTTAGAGAATTTTAACACACATAATTTTGTACCAAAGCTTATTTTTCACTTTGTTTTCTACATCTTGAAGCTTCATCGCTTGGTACGTTCTTCTATAGCCATTTTTGTGTGTCTCAGAAATGGTACGGTACTTTTACCAGAAAGCTGAGCTGTATTACAGTAGATGTGTTTTTCCTTCAGTACCTTTCAAATATTGGATCACAGCAAATAGTTTTTAATGGGAGGAAATAGGTCTGTCCCCTGGGCTTTTTGAGCAGAAGCAGCCTCAAACCTCTCCCTCTTTCCCACTCTCATTCACTCACTCGTCTTTTCATCTCCTCTTTTCTTTCAATACATCTCGATGCACTTTGATGCTTACACTCCACTACAGCTTGTGAGCATACATTATTGTACACACTAAAGCTTTCCTATAATGAGACTAGAAGTTAGTCAAGGGGAGGGGTTGGGTGTGGAGGGGATAAATGGAAAGATGTGAGTTACTCCGGAAGAGGAGGATAAAAGGAAAGAGAGATGAGATGGCAAAACAGTAAGAGCTGTGTATGGCTTTTGGTGGGGAAGACAAATCTGCAACATGTCCAAGGTCTGTGTCACAGCTGAGACGGGCCAAAGCTGTATCTACGGTGCTGGCAGAGAGTTAGGTCACCAAATCCTCTTTATCTTTACTCCCCACAATGTCACATCTGAGTCAAGGTTTGCACTGCAGCACTTGTAATGTTCTACGGAGATAACAGCAAAAGTGGCATCAAACATAAGGTCACAGAAACATCATGGCATGTTCAGCCATCTTTCCAAAACCACAATCAAAGGCCAAGAGTCGTCTCAGGCCAAAGATCATGATCCTGTCCATCTTCACTCTAAAGTGTATGAAGACACTTTTCTGTTATCCAGTTGCATCTAAAACCATCGTATGCTTCAAATACAACGTAAATGCAAAGACGATCCCCTCATTCTTCTACTTTAACCTGCTCTGAGGTGGACTGTATGACCATCGCTGCATGCACAGAGTCCAAGGCTGTTCGTGCCAAGGACTGTTTTTCAGCTGAAAACTTAATATGGATATAAATTAAATATGACTTGGTGAATAGCATATGATGGTTTGTGCTGGGACTGCAAAATATTTATGAGAGGAAACATTGCAATCATCACGTTTTTGGAGAATTTGTTCGAATTTATAATGGATGGTCAAGAATGGGAACCAGTGCGGTTCCTGGCTTGGAAGGCGGGAATATGCTTCCTGCACTGCTCTGAAATGCTAAACGCTCTCATGGTTATAGGATTTGCTATTTCTACCTATTTTCTTTGGATAAAGAATTGTTCAGAAATGTTTGATTTTCTTGCTGACTACTTTGAAAACATCTCAGTTTTGGAAATAAACAGATGGAGGAACATACTGCGGGTAATTAGGTTAATCGGCACTCTGGGCTCACCCCCTCATCCGCCTATCTCCCCATAAACTGGGAGGGAGAGTGGCATAAGCAAACCCTGAGAACAACATGAGCGATCAATGTCCAGAAGTGTGCCAGCAAGAACCAAAAAGGTGAGGACACACACATGGGGGTAACAGGGCAGCCATGATTAAATCACATTAACTGATTTTACTTAATGTTTTCATCTCAGTTTTTCATCTATTAACACTTTGCACGTCTTTTTCTCTGCAGCTGAGAACCTTTCCTATATACTGGTATCTAACAAGAGGCCATCAACAGCACCCAGAGGGTTTCTGCATACAATATTGAAGATTTCCATTAGTGCTGAATTGTTTAAGTGTTTGTGCATCAGGAAACAGACATGAACCATCATCATCACTGAAAAATAAGATGAGTAGCCAAGGGGGAAAGGGTTGATAAAGGAGGAGAGGGCGTGGTATTGTAAAGGAGGATACTAAGGAAACAATGTAGAAATGGCCCAGAAAAAAAACAAAAAACAGAATGCATTATAAGGATACATGAGAATATCTGCATGGGTTGCTTTCGCCTCGCATATCCTGTCTGGTCTAAAGCTAGATTATTTCCTCTGAAGTTGTAGGGGAGGGAGATTCCAGCACAGCAGGGAAGCCAACTCATCCGTTGTCTGTTTGAATAGCACAGAAAGACTTAGTATGGGTACATATGCACAGCTTTTTAAAAAGGTTACTACAGTTGATTGTTTTCTGTCTGTGATGCTAAACATTTATTTTCACTGCTTTATGCATTATATAACACGTCTGACAAATTTATGCAGAGAAAACAGCAGTGTTGCAACATTGCCATCACTTATAGATTAATCTTGCTTTTGTTTTTGTGTGTCTCACAGGGCATCTTTGCAAGCCTAGAATGACAAATACATACAACAAACAATGAAACTCCGTAGAATTAGACTCTATTAAATTGAACTGCAGACGGAAAATTTATGAGCTGTAAAATAGATGCCAAGATTTAGTTTAGATTTGGGACACATTTGATGCACTATTGGTTTCAAGCTCCTTTATTTGTTTGTTTCATGGATCAAACATCTCTAGTTAGCTTCAACAATCCACAAAGGGACCTTTTATGGTTTCACAATTAAGAATATTAAGTATTATGCCATTTTATTTTCTACTTCAGATGCAGTTTTACCTCACGTCCAACGGAGGATCTGCTTGTTTTGTTATTTTAACATTTAGCAAATTTGAAAATTTTTAGCCTGAAACACAAAAAGCAAGGCTGCAGGTGAAACGTCTTTACAGGTTTCTAGAGTAAAATCAGGTGAAAGGGATAAAGAGATAAAGAAAATCATGCAAATTTCAGCCTTTGCTGAATTGTTCAAGGGGCAGATGTAACATGAAAACTTAAATGATCGGCCCAAACAAAAGTCCCAATTCATCACCTGATAAATTAACCTCTATTCATCAAAGAACCGCCTGCAAGCCAAAATGCTGTAATCCTGCATGACTGTACATGTTTACATGAGCATTTTTAATCTGGTAAAATGTTTAGTCAAACTAAAAATGTGTCATGTGAACACCACAGCTGATCAAATAAGCTTTGATCAGAAAGAGTTTTCAGTTGGATCTAGAGGCGTAATTTTTAATCTTCTCTTTGTTGGATAAGCATTAAAAAATAATCAGTCATTCTGATGATTTTTGTGGTAGATGTTGTTTATTTGTGCACACTTTAGGCATTGGACCTATAATGTTGAGAAAAAAAAACATGTTTTTACTGCTATATTATAAATATCTTTTTGTGTTTAAGATTATTAAGCAGTTCAAGACAGTGTCTTCTATAAACATGAGCAAATTCTTTTCTCATAATTTATGTTGGAAATCATATTTAACATGGATTCATTTTATTTTGACTCCTATTGCCTAATAAAGAAACAGTTTGATTTACAATAAGGCAAAAAGGCAGAATGTAGCACAAACCCAGTTTCTAGTCTTTAGCCCACATATACCTCCAGTAGCCAGTTAGCTCCCATTAGATCAGTTTGCTCCGTTAGCGCTTAACTACAGGCAGCTTGGAGTTTAGTAGTAGTAGTAATCATCTATGACCACGGTAACGGCTCCCTTCTCATCTGCAGCTCTTTGCCCATTTTTGTATTGGGAGCGACAGCATTAGAAAACAACCAAAGAGCTTCACTTATGCTCTTTTGAAACCTACTGAAGCTTCATCTATCTTCAATATGCAGTCTATGGCTGTGACCCACAGCACTTTCAGTAAATCTATCACAAACGGGTCATCATAACCATGCAACAACCATGGAATGAAATAAAACAGAACCCTGACTGGCTATTGCAATCTGTCTAAAACCAGAGTGGTTTGTGCACAAACAAATACCTTAAAACCTACTTGCAAGTTAAAATAAATTTGACCACTTGTCTGTTTTTTTTCTATTTTGTTTTATACACATATTTTTAATGTTCTTTTGGCAAAAGACTGTTTTCAGAGCTCACTCCATCACAGTCTTTGGACACAGTTATCGAGCAGAATCAGCAATTAACTCCAGAGAAGCAGAGACAATTCAGTGAATAATGCAAGCTAATTAACTTTCACCATGTGAATGATTTTTTTCCCTCTTTTTTTTCTGAAACAGGCTCGCTTAAACTGTGTGTATGTGATTTTTGTCTTCTTGTGTGTACAAATTTGTGTGAACAAAAACCTTCTGGTGTCATAAAGCATGTTAGGCTCTGCTACTGTCTCTTCTAAAGCTGTAAAAAAGCAGCTTACAACCCTCAGGTGTATCGATACTGTTCTCTGAATGCTAAAACACACAGACATGAGCATAAATGTCCTGTTTCCAAATAGATACTTTTCCTCTCTTTCTCCCATACTGCTGCTTTTTCCCCTCACATTAAGTTGCTAACTGGACCAGACGCACGGCAAAGTCTATGTATTTTCCCATACTGTATATTTATGGTTATATGGAATGAATCTGATTTGACTGCATAAAGGTCCCTGAGGTTAAAGCTCATTGTTGACTCATACAACTGTCTCTGATTGTACTGATGGAGGGGGAAAAAAAAAGAAGAGAGGGGGGGGGGGGGGGGGGGGGGGGGGGGGGGGGGGGGGGGGGAGGGGGG
>JBAMIG010000024.1:4171250-4184914 GCA_037177335.1 Kiunga ballochi | reverse complement strand
GAAGGAATCTGATTTGACTGCACAAAGGTCCCTGAGGTTAAAGCTCATGGTTGACTCATACAACTGTCTCTGAGTGTACTGATGCAACCCCCCCCCCCCAACACACACACACACACACACATACACTTTCCAACACATCGGTAGTCTTAGCTGTGGTCCTTTAGCAGTTGACCTTTCTCAGCTGGGTACAGTGAGCCCCAGCCCCAGGGTTGATGAAGGGATAGAAGAGACCACCTTTCCTCTTCCCTGTGACTTTCACTTTATTCCACTTTCTCTTCTTGCTCTTTTCTCTATCCTTTTACCTGCACATGCTTGTATCTGCCTGGTGTCCAAAAGGAGTTCTCAAGCCTTTTTACGGTAGACTCTTGACAGCATATTGTCCCCCCCTTGTATCTTCCACTTTCATACCCAATTCTCTTAATTCATTATTACCTCTTCATCAGGGAGGAACCACTAACAGAAGATGGATCCAGTCCAACTATCCTTTTGCAACAAATTTAAAAAACTCTTCTCTTATGATGCTAATTCTCTGCCTGAGAGCACTTGTTGAACGCTTTGGCCCTGCATATACAAGCAATCACATAAATCCACATTCAGCTGGGGCTCAGTCTATTTATAGTTGGCCTGATTGGAGATTATTCTTACTGTTAAAGGGGGCATTACATGTATTTCTGCGGCCTGTGACAGTTTAATCAATATCTGGAAACATGAGTAACTCTATCTCTAAGCAAGTAAATTAGAAAGCAAATAGGATATCCTCTGCAATTTCAGACTCATACAACATTACTATAAGCTAATGTAACCCTAAGAGAGGTTGTTGTTTGCAGTCTTTTTGAGTTAAGGCTAAAATGATGGTCATTGCCTCGACATAAATACACCAACATGAATTCTGTCACTTTTTTGTGTTCGTCCCCTTCAAATCCATCTTTCTATCACCCCAGGATAAACCTTGTATCAAAATGTTCCTTCCTCTCTCTCTAGGGCCTGGGGAATGAACCCTTCAACAACCCCCACCCCCCATGCACCCTCACCACATCATCATCCATCTGGGAAGCAGGATAAGCACTGCACGGGACATTAGGCCCATTACCCAATCACAACATGCTACCAGCATCAGCCCACCAACTCTCCTCCTGCTTTCATGCTGTGCTCCAATTTACTGGAAAGGACACTGTGCTTAACATAAGTTGCAAGAAAGTATTGAGGCTGTATCACTCTGTGATCACCAGAACATGTTGGGAACATCTCTATAACAAATCTGCTCACATATCTGTATTGTGGCATGGAATTTGAAGCGTACAGGATTTGTGTAAAATGAGGATTTGAGGTGTTGTCCATCAGAAGATTGGTGTTAACACTTTATAAATAAACCAGAACTTACATTATCGTGTGTCCATGTGAGCTCAAGATATCTGAGAAATCTTAGATCTTTGTGGTAAATTCCACTGCTTCCACTACATCCCAAAGGTCTGCTGCTTGATTGAAATCTGGTCACTGTGGAGGCCATTTGAGTAAAGGGAACTTGTGTTCAAGAAATGTGTTTAACACATTTTGAGCTTTGTAACAGGGTGTATTATTCTGCTGCAAGATGGATAAACTGTGGTGATAAAGGAACTGATGGTCAATAGTCAGGTAAATTGTGGGGTTTAAATGGGGCTCAAGTGGTACTGAGGGACCAAAAAATATGCCAAAAAAGCATTTAAAAAATGGCTGCCAACTGAAACTTTGCAGCTTTGCTGAGGTCTGATGTTCAAAATGAAATGCTGAATTTACAACAGGAATGGAGTTAATGAGACATGTTTTCAATGTAATAGGTCTGAGGTAGGAGCTGACAAAGAGCAACTGATGTTTCTGTCAGAAGAAGAATGGTAAATTGGAGATGCTGTCAAGATAAAACCTATTCTCGGCATGTTATTGAATCTGCACAATCACTATGACAACAGAGAGATTCAGCACATTGACTGTTGATTTATGAGAAAAATAAGGTGGCCGGTAGGATTTTCTCAAGATGTTTTTAAATATAAGGAAGAAAATTATTCAGGAATATAAAAAAAGAAACAAGATAGAAAAAAGTAAACTAAAAACAGGCATTAGTTTCCTTTTATAAAACTTTTTTTGGGTATTCTCTACAAATTGGAAGACCAAGATGCTCTTTAATCGGTAACCATTTCCAGCTATTGTTCAGAAAATATGTATAAAGCAAGTAAGTTTATTTGGGTATTTGGCTACAATTCAACAGAAAAGTAATCTATAGTGCTTTACAAATACATTCAAATGGGAAAAAAGAATATTTAAAAACAGTATTGTAAACATGATCAGGTTCATCAATTCTAGCCTAGAGGACACTGAAAGATTTGGACTTCTTGAGTTGTGTTTTCTTGGTTTCCTGTTTTATTTTGTATTTATTGTGTCTTGTTTTGACTTCATTTGCCACACCTGATTTCATTAAGTCCACTCATACTAACTAAAACACATGCATGGACTAGTTTTTTCCAATAATGGCAAATATTCACATGCAGAACCTGATTTAGTTTAATCTGGACTGCAGATTAAACTAAATCAATCATTAGTCAACTTTTGTTATATGATGGGTCTATTAAATGTTGTGTATGTTTTTATTTTCCAAATACATTTATTTAATAGTGTATCTAAAACTGGAACCTATACAATAACATCTACCATACTTGTTTGTGACATAGTGCATGTCTCAAAGAATGGCAGACCATTGATGGCCCATATCTGGTTTCATAAGCCACTCAAACCAGCGCATGACCAGCTGAAAGCACATTCTTGTCATGTCATAATTATGCATAAAGCAATTTAGATTATTTGAACATCAGAGATACGAGTAATGGTAGAAAAGAAAACGTTATGCAGAAATTAAAAATTTTAAATGCAAAAACCTAACAATTCTTTATAGTTTACCATCCAGACAACACATTAGGATAACACATTCATTCATTTTTAGATGGAAAGATTGAACACTAGCTAAACCAAAATCCTCCCATATGTGTGGACAGATCTATGTCACAAATGGGCCACATGTAGCATCCCATCATAGAAAGACTGCCATGATTGCTAGACCTGGTCAGTATTTACCCGTATCAGCCATAAAGTTGTTTCTGCTGTCTGTAATATTTTGGATAAAACTTAGCGTCATTACAGATGACGACCCAAAGAGGATGCAAAACTGTTGCACATCTATTATTCCTACAGATAAGGAAAGTTCCTCATCTATTCATAATGTGTTGTTTGCTTTCCAAATACCAAAGCATTGCATCATCAGCCTTTAATAGGTTTTTTACTTTAGTGGCATTTACTAATGCCTGCACCATTCCACCTATTTCCCTTGTAAAATCACCAAATGATCAGGAGGAGAGATGATGCACAAATGTCAAAACAAATACTGAGCATGCCAGTCTGTGAGTCAGCAGAAGTCCATTATGGGGTCCATCATTGCTTTTTTCTGCTGACTTGTATTTTGCTTTTGCTCGCGCTTTGCTTTGATTGTATGGAATCAGATTTGTTTCCATCCATCCATCCATTATCTACCGCTATGTCCCTAACGGGGTCGCGGGGTCTTTAAAACTTTTAAAGACTCAAGCAAAAAACTGAAATTGAAACCAAAACTTTCTAAAACTCAAGCAAAATCAATGATATAATTGACACATCCAGATACATGTGATTCTGATAACACAACAGTTGCTTCTTGCTTTTTGATGTGTTGAAATTAAAATGCTGACCCACGGTTCTCTTCCTGCTCTCGACCGAAGCGGACACTTCTTCCCTCTCTCCTCCCTCCGTGCTTTCCCTGTACTGTCTGTCTGTGTCATCCCATTTCTAAAAGCGTCTTCCCCGCGTTCTTCCTAAATTCACAATCCCGATGGATCTGGTCAGCTGAAAAATGTATCAAAATTTTCTTGTCTCAGAGAGCGGGCAAGGGGTCACATGTCCCAATGGAACATATTTGGCTAGAAATGTATTGGACCCTGATTCCACCTTGGGGCAAGTGGAAAATCATGTCTGTCAGTATCCATCAGTGGATTTATGCTTGCTGGATTCCAGCTGTTTGGCGTCAGCGGGTTCCTGGTGATTCGCAAACTTCTGAAATTGCTGCAGGGGAATGCAACGAGTGAGATCCGGCCAGAACATTGTCACTCTAGCATTGAACGAGCAGAACTGCAGGCTGGGTAAACTACAGAAGCAAACAGGATGTGGTTCTGGAACTGGTTTGTGGCTTTGAAAACACCTTAGAGACTGTCTGCTTGGATCAATGGAAATTGACCCCATCCCGGCTGTTCTCCTGTGGAATATAACACAGATACGGATGGGTCTATGTGCCGACCTTGCCCTATCACACCTGCAGCCGGGCATAAACCATGTCAGCTCTCTCAAGGCCTCTCCTATTACCATAGCGATGTGGCTGGAAGACGAACTGTGAACGAGTTCACAACTCGTGCATCTCATTGCACACACGCTCACATGACCAAAATCACAGACCCACATCCATTAAATCACTGTCATGTTGCCTGAATGGCAGCGACCTGACCTCATAGGTGCTCCAGGACAAACTCCCCCCTTCCACTTGTCCTTAGCTGTGCCTCAGTGTTCCTGATCCTGTCTTCAATGAGAATAGAGCTTCATTCATTCGTTCATTCATTTTCCACATTACCTTCTGCTTTTTCTTCTGCCCTGGATACCCTAATGTTCCAATGTAACCACTTGCATTGTGAAGTACATGAACCGTGGGTCAAGTGCAGGACAAAGTGTCTACTGAGCATCAACAGTGTGCCTGAGTGAAAATACCTTTAGTTTAAATTTGCATTTGTGGTTCACCACCTAGGGGGACAAAGTCAGTCCCATTTGAGCATCACAGATAAATGGAAACATTCAGGGCTTGCTGAAAGACAAGTTCAGAGTCAAGAAGAGGAGGAAAAAAAGGTTATGGTCATTTGTTGTACCCATTGCCTGCATAGAGAGTTTTATGAACTCTGCAGAAGTGCTTTCTCCTTTTTGCTTTAACTCTGAGTAAAGTGAATATTTGAGTATTTAAGTGAATTATTTAGAGATTAAAGAGCCATGAACTCTAATAATACTTCTATAATTTGCTTCCAGTTTTCCCCTCATTTACATTCAAAATTATCCTTATAAACTTGTGCAACAACATTCCTTTCTAATAAGCATGTTTTATTTGTCACTGTTTAAAAGTGACATCTTGCACACTACCCACAGCAGTTTGAATCATTAGAAACTTGATTTGAAGCTGTTAGAGTAAGCAAAATAAGCATCAAACCAGGTCAAACAAAAACCAATAGATAAAACAAATAAACATGTACCTTTTCAACCCTCATATTTGACTTTGTTCAGACAAATATGAAATGAAATGATACATAATGATTTATGCATGCCATGCATCACTACTCTATGGATGTGAAGAACAAACAAACAAGACCCACTTAAAGGAGCATTTGTATGGAGGACCAGAGCAGCTGAATTAAATACAGAAATATAAAATTACTTTGTGGACAAATGCAATATTTATATAGAAAACATTAAATATGATTTATTTAATTTTGTGTAAAACTGATATTTTGGTGAGTGGCAGGGTATACCGAGGACGGGTCAGCAACAGGGCCAACAGAAGATTTGTTGAGACCTCCAGTGAATGCTTGCAGAACAACCCAGAACCCTCTCGGTTGCTACATCCACATCAAACTGTTTTTCAGCTACAAGTGATGTGTTCAATATCTTACACTGCATATCTGCAGGGGTTGGGCAAAACGATCCATGTCCATGAGATCATAAGTATCAGAGCCATGTAGACTGGGTTGCATAGTTGTTCTTGAACTTAAAGCCATTTAACTGCTCAGTGTTGATTAATAAGCGAGACTCTGTCTGAAAGACATGCCTTAAATGAGCGTGTAGTGTTTGGTTAATGCAATATCACTCAGATACAGGTGTATATCATCTGTAAGTATCACATTAACTGCACTTTTTGCAAGTATGCATATGTTTCTCACATAGACCCAGATGTGAGTTGAGAAAGCTTGTTTCTCTCCATTTTGAACTGATTTGGACCATCCTGATTTCTTCTACTAGTCTGTGAGTTCTCACAGATTCTGCAGTCTGTTGTTGATCTTTTTGTAAAAGATGGTTTTGTAATTCATCAAATTGTGTTAGTGTTCTACAAATTCACCATTTTAAACATTTTTTATATATATATTTCCATATTTGTTTTGCATTTGAGCAGTTTAGTATTTTATATCTTTCATCTAGTTGTCATTATTGTGTATAAAACCTTCCAGGAATCATATATTGTTTTATGGTGTTCTGGAAACATTGACCAAACATAAGTTATTTAAAGGTTAAATGCATTTAATATTTCCTAAAAACATATTCTGTATAGCAGAGATCTCCAAATCCAGCCCTCGAGGGCCAGTGTCCTGCAGTTTACCAACTGAAATATGCCTGATTCATATTAAATTGGTTTCTATAACGTGTTGTCACAAGTCTCACAAGTCTGTTAGCGAGCCATTTATTCGTTGCTGCAGGGAAGCATGGAATACCTGCAGGACACCTGCCCTCGATGACCAGATTTAGGGATCCCTGCTGTACAGCTTTAATCAACAGGACCACGAGGCATCTTTGTACGCTCAACCACACACAAATATATTTGAATTTGGATAATGTTGGTTGCTATTATTCCCCCCAAAATAATCAAAATCAATGAGATGGCAACTCCTTGTTGTTAGAAATAATCCAATAATTTCCTGCTACATAGAAATCTGCACTGTAATCCTGTGGAAGTGTGTAACAATGATCCCTAACTTACACATTTTGTATTTTAGCATTTTAAGTACTAATTAAAATGACTTTTCATCAAATACTGCATGAAAACATTTTTTGTGTGTGTACACCAACACCGGCCTATTGGGCTTTACATATTTGCACACTATTGTGTTTTGCTTCATGTGTGGTGTTCTGAGACTTTGCAGCCTGGGTGCAGCAGGGATTTACCGGTTTTGATCCACAATCTGAGTGACCACCAGACACACAGGCAGGACAGAGGGTGTAACCAGCCTCAAACCCCCAACTAATCCACTCACAGAGTTATCCCCTGTTAAAGGAGCTTATAGATCCTCTGTCTACCCCAGGGGGTTACCCCAGATATACAGCTGGACCCACAGAGGCACAAACCGATGCTACTTGCTCTTGTGATTATAGGTTTTATATCATTGCCTCCTATAGTTACTACAAAAATACCCTTGTGTGAAGGACAAACACCACAACACAGAAAGAAGCAAATCAAGCAGCATGTGAGTATTTGATGTTAATATGCTGATCTTATTTCCTTTTCTTGGCAAGGAGAAATACAGCAAATGGTACCAAGGGAAATCTACAGAGGTTCATCTTATCCCCTGTAAATGCATTATTTCATGGAGATGTTGTAAATTTATTCCAGCTGTCAGAATTCTCAATGCTTCTAACATCCACCCATCTCCCCAGTGCTGGATATTTAATACATTATGACTTTTAATACGTTGTAGACAGATGATCTCTAAATAAACATTTTGTCCCACTCTGCCAGCCGAGTATGTTGTAATGGAATAAGCTGGTGGAAGCATAAGGCCTGCCTACTGAGCGCTGATTTCAATTATGCTTGTCCTTTATTTCAACAAAGTGGCCAAAAAGGGCAACAATGTCACAAACGTAAGTGCATGAATACATCTTATATTCTCTAGAGATGCTGGGGAATTGTATATTTTTATTGCTACTCTGGCTGCAGTATTTAATAACTAATGTGGGGATTCCTTGAAGCGTTGACATTTGGTTTAAAACAACATTGTTACGGTGGTGCGAGGAACAGGTGTGGACCCAAACGCAGCAGAAACAGAGTGGAGGTGGCAGGAATTCAGTAATGCAGAAGTTTCATTTGAGCTGAACAAAACCAACAAGAGCTACCAACAAATAATCCCTAACTAACGCAATGATCCAGCAAAAAGGAGGGAAAAGCAAAAAGCTTAAATACAGAATGATCAAAACAGGTGAAGAAAATTGATGGATTAGACAGAGAGCGAACGTGAGGCACTTACATGCAAATAAGCAAAGCCCACTTCCTGTTGCCCATCTTCTTGATTATGCATGTAAAACCACATAATAAGAACCCTTTTTGCTTTGATTTTGATTTTAACTATGAAGTACCTGCTCAAAATTAGCATACTACTTCACTTCATTCAGCAGCTAAGGAGGAAAAATAATATGGAGCACTGATGGGAAGCACAAGACTGCATGGAATATGTGCACCATTGGGACAGGAAAGGAAATGAGCATGCACAAACAACCTATTAACTTAACTGAAAGTGAAATAAACGCTAACACGATAAAATAATTACTCAGTTTGGATTAAAAATGGGAATAAACCTGTAATTTACTTTGGAATTAAGTTAAATTCCAAATTCTCATTTTTGTTTGGAGTTTGTTGGTTAGTTACATAGTCATTTTTTATACGTTTAAAGCAGATTTGACTTTTATGTGGAATTAAAACCTGGTTTTCTGGCCCAGTTTTTCCCCTCGGATTTGTCTTAAAATTCTGCTTTTACTGCAACAACCATGTTCTGCTCTGACCCTGCCTTCTTATAGCCCACTACCAGTCTTTTGAGTCAAGATTGTTTACTCTCAATAACAATGACCATTACTGACACTTTACTCAGTTGGGTTATCTAAATCTCATGTTAACCTGCTCTACCTTTGACTTAGGTCACACTCCCTGTCTTCAGTTTCTACACCATTAACTAGCTTTCAGTGACCCATTCACCACTTAGCTCTTATCCTTACACATTACTCAGCATTGTAAATAAAACTTTCAACTTTTCAGTATGAAGTTAGATTATGTGGAGTTCAAGCTTCTCTGGTCCTGCTATAAATTAGTCTTCTGCTTTTAAACCAGAAGTATGAATGATTGATAATGGACAGAGAACTTGTAGATTTCTGGTGAATATGGGGGAAAATGAACTTATCATGGCAAGATGAGCTTTTTGATCACAGGAGGAAATCAAGAGATTGCAAACATGGCTACTTTTAGCTTCTGTATGTACATTTTCTAAATATTCTAGTAGTTTTTTCAGATACATTTTATTAAAAACTCTTAATCAAACATGGATTTATTATCATTTTAAAAGCATTTTATTTCTGCATCCAGCATGTTTGCATGTAAACCTGTTGTTGTACTGTACAGCTGAAAAAAGGTCTAATATAAAGGTAGTTTAAGCTTGAGATGTTGCAAATCGCATGCTCTTCCCTTTTTTTTTTTACTATTGCTGGGGACATTTTGCTTGTTTCATATTTCTGCATAGTGTGAATGCTGTCTTCCATCTGGCATCAGCATCTTCTTCCCTGCAGTTTTCACGCTATGATTCAACAAGCAGGACAACATGTTCAGATGAGCCTCAACAACATATGAAGTCACGAAGTGAGAGCTTATGGTGGCTTTCCTTGCTGACTCCTCACTCCTACTCTTTAAATGTGAGAGCCAATAAATATGGCAGTGAATGGGGGAAAGCTAAGCAGGGATGACTTTCTTACATAATATCTACTGCTGTGGCAACACACGCTCAGTCACGCTCTGAATTACAACTCCTCAGTTCTCCACCATAGTGACAAACAGAACGGATGAGCATCAGAGTTGCACACAGATACAAAGGGAAATTTGTTATTGATTACACAAATGTCCAATGTGATTATGTCTTTATCTAGTCAATGCAAGGAGCGACAGATATCAGTGTTTCTCCACCATGACTACTCACGGCTCCTTTTTTGTGTTACCAGATATCAATTGTGGAGTACGTTGTAATCATGTTGTGTCAGTGTTTAGCCCAGTGTGAGTTTCTGTGAAAACACTGGAGTAAAGAAAACTTGGAGTATTAATATAATCACCATACTATTCTACAGACGCTTTTATCCAAAGCGAATTACGTATGACAACCAGTCACAATCTTATCTATCAACCTACATGCATGTCTGTGGGTGGGAGGAAGCTGGAGTACCCAGAGAGAACCTGCATACACAACATGCAAACTCCACTGGACAAACCAGCCTGGGCTTGAACCAGCAACCTTATTGCTGTGAGGCCACAACGCTAACCACTGTGCCACCAAGCAGCCTGATACAAATATCCCAAGACATAAAGCTGGGTACTTTGGTAGAAACAACAAGTAAATGTGTGTTTTACTTTAACAATCAATGCATAAATGGAAAACTGTTGTGAAAATAAACAAAAATCAGTCAGTTGTGACTCTTCTGATTTGTTTGTATTTTGTTTTTATTTTTCTGTCTCTGTCAGGTGCAGCACTACCATCCCACCCCTCCTGTTTGAGTTTCACTTACCACATAAAGCTCTGTGTTACTCCACCTTTACCTCCGAGCATCTTTTACTTTGTTACTTCCCTTTAGCTGGCCGAAACAAGCTGGATGATACCAAACAACAATCACTGCACAGTTGACATACAAACATTATGTTTTAAAGGATAGCTTTAGTTATCAGATTATGGGGGTCAAATTGACTAGTTTGCCTTAAAGTTATGCAGTGGGGGTCCTGACAAGAGTTAACAATGGAAATGATAGTGCTACAGGATGCCAGTATCCTAGTCTATACAAGTTTTATAAGTTAATCTTTCACTACCAAAATTCATTCCTGCCATTACAATTTTATTGAAAGGCAGCTAGACAACTAGTCACACCATCCATCCATCCATCCATCCATCCATTTTTTACCGCTTATTCCCAAACAGGGTTGCAGAGACTAGTCACAACAAATAAGTTAAAATCTTTACTCTAGCATAGAGCATCAGTGAATCATGTAGATGTCCTAATAATTTGCAAGGAGTCATTAAATAGATAATCCTTTTTGGTGCTGACTATAAGGTTGTACTGATTTAAATAAATGACAATATTTATCATATTCCAATATATTCATATTTTATTCCTCATTCTAATATTCTTGCATAGAGACAAGTATTTTTTTCTATGCATAATTACAGGCCTATTATAATATAAATAATTCACCTGGTTAGGAAGTTGATGGGCCCTATGATGGACTGGCGACCTGTCCAGGGTGTACCCCACCTCTCGTCTGATGACAGCTGGGATTGGCTCCAGCGACCCCATTTGGAAATAAGCGGTAGAAAATGGATGGACGGATGCAGGAAGTTGATATAAAAAATGGTCCTCTTGCCATATAAATAATGTCATCTAGATTTTATGCATTTACGCTTTCCCAGTGAAAAGCTGTAAGAGCATTCATATCAAATGTTTCTGTTTTAGTACACATAGTTTTCCACATACACGTCTTTTGATACATCAGTGCATTTACTGGATCTTGGCTGCCGCTGTCCTTGAAGTTTTTAGGTGTGATGCTTGCTTTGACAACAGAGAAGACACTGTACGGCATGTGCACTGACTTCAATTTTTACACAGATAAACAGTATCAAGGTCATTTGTTGCAAGTAGAATAAGGGATTCATTTGTGGATGCAGATATCGTGTTCTTTGTGTAGCAAAAATAAATTTACCTCTGCATGCTAGAACAAATTTAATGAAGAAGGATTCGCATTTGCAGTGTGTTTGTAATAGTGACTTTCAGTGTTTACCCTATTAAAATTGAATGTTGTGCTAAATCAAATATTCCTGTGAGTAATAAAGGTTGGGACTGATGAAGTGGGTGCTACTGAATTAAACAGGCAGTAATTGAGGTGTTGGCGGGACCTGGGTTAACAATGGAAACAGTGCAATGTGCTTAAGACTAGAAAAATTAATAGTGTATCCAATAGGTGACGTCCAGGTCAAAGAATACTATAATAGGCAGCACACAACCTAAAAGAAAGCCTTTCATTCTCTATCTTTTTCCATTTTTCTTTCACAGTATTTGAAACTCTGGTCTTTATTTTCAGTCCACTTCTTCTACTGTCTCTTCCTTTCGTTTTATTCTCTGAATAAGTGAGGTGTAGATGGAGCCAAGTCTGAAAGACCTAATTGGGTCCTTGAATTCTTTATGGGAACGACATTCCCCTCTGAATCATTTCATCTCTGCATACCACTATTGGATTAAAAAATCTTTTATACCTGGACTTTTTCATTTTTCTTGATGTTAAATTGCATCCCAGCTGTTAGCATATTTATTTGTCTCATTTCTTTGACTGGCGATGAACAGCTGGGGTCCAATTTATCTTTCAAAGTGATTAGCTCCAACCACATTTCCATCACATCTTTGACACTTTGTTTCCCATTGTGCAAGGTAATTCAATTGGTTTAGTCTCCTTTGGTGAAAATTAGGTGTCTGACCTGGCTTCAGATGAGACGACATGGATTAAAAGAAAACTACTGTCAACCTTCAGCCACAGCTGGGGAAAAAAAAAAGGAATGAAATCAGAAAGACAGTAATGTTTCCTACCTCTCAACCATTTTATTGTTTGGGTCCATACCAGGGCAGTCATCCGTTTCCATGGGGACAGAAAAGCCAATTTCAACCATTGCTGAGATTAAGGTCTTATCTGATTTTGTTCTATTTTGGAAAAGCTCATGGAGACTATCTGGAGGCTCATGCTGCTCCAACAGCTATAATCAGAATCATGTTATGTACATGTTAACATATTCCTATAGCAAAGCTGTTTACATTTAACATGCAGAGTTGGACAGTCTGGTTTCATGTAGATGTTAAAATCCAGTATATATAGATTGAATGAGAAATTAAACTGAATTGTTGCTGCAAGTTATGGCTGTTATTCAACAGTTCACTCAAATTGGTTAAAGGAGTTAGATTAAATATCCACAAAATTTGGAAAAAAAACATTAAGAGCATTTAATGTTCCCAGTAAAATTTACATTGAATGGAAATGAAAGACGTACATAATTTTTTGTGATGAGGGGAAAGACATAGAATGTTTTTCAATTAACCTCTAGGGATGTAAACATGACCAAAATGAAATTCTGACCTCTGTGGTGGCTCTACGCTTTAAAAGTCCTTCACTGACTCAATTTGTTACATTAGTAAGTTGGACACAGAACTCCTATGCACTCTAATCCATACAATTTTATCATTTACAAGATATAAAAAATTTGAATTAAGCAATCTGTGCTGACCAAATGTCCTAAAGTTGCCATGCTTGATACTGCTATTGCAATATGAATCCTCATAGATTTTATTTTATGTCAGAAAATGAACATACTGTTTGCAAGGAGGGCAAATGAAAGAGGGCATTATAAATATAGAATATCTGGACTAAAATGTGCTAAATAGTGATTTCATTTAGACTTTTTACTATTTCTATCTATCTATCTATCTATCTATCTATCTATCTAGCTAGCTAGCTAGCTAGCTAGCTAGCTAACCAGATGACCCAGCTTCCCACCTACACCTAAACACATCACGTGCCATTAAGCTGTTGGGCTCCTGGAAGCATGAAAGCATCTCAAAATCCTTCAAGCATTTCCAAAGTTATCTGTGCATGAATAGGATTTTGTTTGTGCAAACCAGGCAATACATGCAAGAGATCTCAATTCAAATACACACACTCACACACACACACACACACACATATATATATATATAGCTATATTGTGTGTGTATGCCTCTGTTTCACTCTTTCAAAGGAGCTCCTAATGACCTCCTCT
>JBAMIG010000024.1:4132717-4152182 GCA_037177335.1 Kiunga ballochi | reverse complement strand
TGTCAGACAAGAGAGAGAGAGAGAGGTGAGTAACTGAACATAACAGAAACGTGGTACAAAGGAGCGGGACCACAACAATGCGCCTGCATAATGAAAACCAATATAGCGTCTGCTTTTACAGAGGTGCTCACACTGTTGATGATCACTTAATCAAGGACCCTTGATTAGCAGCATACTGATTTGTGCTTATACTGTAATTGCCCTGTCTAATTTTTAATGGCTTACTGTTTTGTAAATAACTAATAATAACCAGGCTTCTGGATAACCTGAATCAATCTGCATGTACTGCAAGCAAAGCAGTATTTTATCTCTTGTTCAATCATTCTTTCAGTCTTTTTCCACTTTATCCAGGGCAGGACTGCAGCAACAGGGCAGCCAAAGCGGCCCAGATGTTGTTTCGGTCCTGTAGCTCTATTCACAGTAACAAATGGCCTCAATTTTACAGCAGATGCAGGAGATTGTTTCATTTGAGTCTTGTTAGACTCGGTGCCTTATTTAAAATATGTAAACCATTCAAAAGTAATTCATCTTCTTTACAGAGCGTTTTCCTCTGTCTTAAACAAATTGCTTTCTTACAACAGACAGAGTTCAGTGACCAGAAGATTTGCATTGTCATGGTGGCATTTCAGGCACCATTCTTTGGTTATGTTTTCAGCATCAAAGTACTGAATTACAGCACGCAGCATAAAGGGAATACTTAAATAAATATAGCAAACTGTAAGTATATAGTGAGTTTAACCTGATCTGCCTTAAAGTAGCAAATGTGTATTAAGATGGGCATGTGGCTGGAATATTTGTGTCTATGTAGTGTGTCCATCTTCTCACGTTTATTCTGAGTCAGGGTGCGAGGGCATCATCCTAAAAAGGGAAGCCTGGACTTCCCTCTCCTAGTCACATTTGCCTACTCATCTGGGGGATCTGGGGCATTCCTAGGCCAGCTGAGAGACATAATCTCTCCAATATGCCCGGGGTTTCCCCAGGGATCTATACCCGCACAGAGCACTGCCCGGAATACTTCACCAGGGAGAAGTCCAGGAGGCATCCTAACCAGATGCCCGAGCCACCTCATCTGGCTCCTCTCCATGTGGAGGAGCAGCAGCTCTACTCTGAGACCCTCCCAGATGGCTGAGCTCTTCACCCAATCTCTAAGAGAGACACCGGTCCCCCTGTGGTGAGACCACAGGAGGGATGATAAATTCAACCAAAAACAGCTGAAACCACATTTTGCTAGTGCAAAACATCGAGGAACTCCTTTGAGGAAATTTTTAATTGCCTCAGATCATTTTACGTCCCTGTAAACAGCCGTATTTCTGCATCACCACCAAGAAATCTGAAAGTCTTGCTGTTTTTGTCTCATTCTTTAGAAAACAAGAAAAGCTTTTTCTGCTCATGTCCCTCTGGCCCTCCCTCAGTCAAAAGTCACTCTTGAGCCCTGTGCAATTCCTCTATACAGCAGCTTAGATTTGAGCTGGAAGATACTCCACATATCTCTAGAATTAGCCTCCTCGTGCTGGTTGCAGAAACTTTTGTTTGAACTTGGTGTGATAGCAAGACATGCTGATATATTTTTCTTTCCATAAGTCAAAGATTAGGTCAAAACCCTCCCAGGCAGGACCTTGCTGACTGATACTTAGTCTAGACTTAAACTAATCCTTATAGACTCCTTTGAGATTCTGCTTAAGATATGGAAATTTGACTTTGGTGTTATTAATCCTTTCAGTTTTTTAAGGTGCATCAGAACAGTCTTGAATGGTATGTATTTACTTGCCAATGTAATCATGTTATGCCTATATTCTTGTTTTCCTTTTTCCTTAGGCCCTCTTCTATAATCTCAATTTTAAGACAACCATCATGTAACAAGAAAAGCAGTCATCTGTCACAGCAGAGGGCTAAGAAGTGCTGCACAGGCAAAATGATTGAACTTCATGGTGACTGGTGTACTGTAAGGGCAAAATAGATTTAGTACTATTGCATAACATAAACTGGTAAGCCTGGGATAACAGGGTTTTATTCACAAACAGCAGTATGGGTTCTGGGTCATTAGTTTGATTGGCTGCACCTGGATGCATGTGATCTCAAGGGATGAGAGCCTCCTCCATTTTCCTACACACAACCACAAATAGTGTGTAAGACAAAGAGGATGCACTAAACAAGTGTGAAACCTAAAGGAAATTATGAGACAATGCTTTGCCCTGCTGAGCGGCTATCATTAGCATTACCTTTAGCAGCAGGAGTTGTTAGCAATTAAATAAGTAATGCTGAAAGAAAATATTTTTTAACCGCTGATAGGCTCTTCAGGGTTTCTCACCTGTTTTCTTTTCTTCTACTAAAGATCTTAAAGGCTTTTACTTTGGAAATCACCCTAAGTTGAAAACTCCCTCTTCTATTTAGAGCAGAGCTTTTGCACCAGAGATCTTTGTATTTGGCCTCTATTCCCAATTCCTGAGGTGCTGTCCATGGTGCTGATATGATATGATATGATATCACATTTCAACTTTCCCTCCAATATGCTTGTGTTTTAAGTACCTTCTGAAATTCTTACCAATTAAGCCTTGAAAACTACCCTCCCTACACTGATTCTGCAAATCCAGAACTCAAGAGTTGCTGCTCATCAAGTTTCATCAACCCTGCTCACTCTCACCCAGCTAAAATGATTGGGTCATTAGCAGATGTAAAACCTGCAGGCCAGAGGTCCTCACAGGCTGGATTTGCAAGAAATTACAAGTGCACAAATGGTCCACTCCTAAGCTTGAACATTTCCCACCATGAACAAGTTGCAGTAAAAATTGCCATCTGTAATGATGTTTCTAATAATATATAAGAAAAAAATATCACCACAGAGTTTATAATGCACAGGCAATGATAGGCTGCATTGTCATAAGATCTAAAAATGAGAAATGATGTATTTTCAATGTGGGTTATTTGCCCTGAGGGCTTATTTCCCATGTTGTCTACAAATGGAGTGATCTCTCTCGCCCCCACCCCCCACCGTGCTGAGTACTCGGTAGAAGGCGGGTCAGATCGTCAGTGTGGGAGAAATCCAGGGGCCCATCGGCAGTTGCGCTGAGTGAGCTGAGCTGAGAGATGCGCGTTCACTGAGCCGGAGGAAAGAGGAGCGCTGTCTTTTCCTCCACTGCGCCTCACTTCTAACACGCACCTCATCACTACAGCCTCAGCTTCTCCGGTTCCGGACGGGCTGTCATTGAACAATTCTGCAGTTTCTGACTGGGATTTTGTTCCGGATTATTATAATCTACCAGGTTTTCCGTCGGATTTTAACCTTCCGGAATCATCTCCCCTTGGATGAAAAGGTAGGAACAGAGTGAAACTGGGATGGAGTATTTTCTGTTCTTTATTTATTTGTTTATTGTTCCTGAAAATGCATTTTCACACCACGTTAACATTCTTCCGCGGTCATTTTTATTCCCTGTAGGCCTAAATTTGATGTGGAATCTGGGTTTTGAGGAGGAGATTGAGGGGGATTTAAGCGCAGGTCCGCGGCTTTTGGATTAGTTTGAAAGCTCTCATCCGCAGTTTAACCTTCAAAGAATTCGTGACTTCGTGAAAAAGAAACACGCCACGGGACATCACCTATAAGAGCTGTTGTCTTTCCATACAGATTCGTTAGTGGTGAATGAGGGAAACGCGTTGAAACGGAAAGTTTAAGTTCACTTGTTCGCGACTGCCAGACGCACGCGCCATTCCGCGAACACTGAAGCAGAAACCTGTCAGAAATACTTACGCTTTAGAAATGGTTTCTTGCAAAGATTTCGCAGACTCCTGTTTAACAATGTGCTCCTAATTTCATAAGCAAATGGCTTGTAAATCCTGGAGCAGCGGCCAGACTGCCACCGTGCGAGAAGCAGAGGGAAAGCTGATCATTGGGTGTTGCGAGGTTTAATTCATTGTTTCAGGACTGCAGGCTGGATTTCTACTTAATATATATATATATATAAATAAAATTGTGTACCTCCTTATATAAGATGGGTTTTGCACATTTTTGGTGAAAGTGCGACTGGACTGGAATATCCTCTTTCATGGGGCTTTCATAGAAACCATCATAAAAATAATATTTCTGCTACAGCATGTCTCTGAGTTTCCTGCATTGTTAACAATGACCTCGCGCCAGCCTTTTAGTCTTTTATTCTGGAGGGATATTTGCTCATTAACTTTAGTAAAGCACATTAGGAGGCTCTTATTCTCCATAATCTTGGTTTTAACCATGATAAACATTCTGATCTATGCATCTGGGATGTTCTGAAGAAGACAGTTTGAACGTGCCCATTCATTTAAAAGCTAGAAAGGTCTTACATAAGGTTGCTGAGCTTTTAAGATTCATTGAAAGATTTTATTCCCATCTCTAAAAATGATATTTTGTGAAGCCTTGTGGTCCTTTGTCCAACCATTAGGCTAACAGGTCCGGACACACTCCCTAATGTCGCATAGAGTCGTCTGCTGTGACTGATGTTGGATTAAATCGTTCCTCCAGGCAGGAGCTTGTGATAGACAGGGAGCATGGGCTACAGGGGTCTCCTGAGTGTGAGGAAGAGGAGGAGGAAGAGGGGGGGTTGTTTCGGTTTCTTTAGAAAACATGTCAATAATTCTGCTGCAGGGAGCTGGACGAACCAATGCAACATTTATCATCCTGTCTGCGACAGTACCCGTACAGGTCTTCTCATATCCTGTACTATTAAATAATTCAAAGTGTATATCCCGGAAAATATGTTGGTATTCGAGCAACAGAACAAATTGTCTAATGCTACTGTGATGGGTCAAAGGGCTATGCAGAAAATGTGAAACACAATGAGGAAGACAAAGCGGCCTACTTATTTTTAATCCACATTTTTTCAATTAAAACCAGAAATGTGCATGCAGAGCTAGGGAAACACGTCCACATCTCAAATTAGGCTCATCAGCATGTTAATTTCTGCTCTCCAGAGTGAAGACAGCTATGTTTGTTATCTGGTGTGAGGTTAGCTGAAGGGCATCTTTCATAGCAGGCCTGCAGGGAAACATGTCAGCAAAGTATTCCTGAAAGTTGACTTGTCGCCACATTAAGCTCATTTGTCTTAGCCTACAGGATGGCCAACAGGTGGACAGTTTTTGATGTTTAATTAAGCTCTCAGCAAGTAAAAAAATACAGGATATGAACTTCCTTTATGTGACTACATTAAAATCATGCATACATTTACATTTTTTTCAAATTAAACAAGTTTAACATTCCAGTAACCAGGCCTAAGGCAGCTGAAAAAATCTCCTTCAGTGCCTTAGTTAACAGAGAGAGAACATTAGCATTGTTAGCATCCACTATAAATCCATAGCCCTCAGGGACATCCGATACCACAGTTGGCCAGAAATACACAATAAGTCATGTTAATTGAATAAAGGCTGGGCCAATTATTTTACTGAACTGGCATCTTGGGTTACATGGGTATATAGAGCTTTGTTTATTCCAGGAGACACAGCACCTAACACACCATCTATATACAATGCTTTGTAGTTGGACTGACACAGCAGTGTTCAGGGTTATTTCACCACACAGAACCTTTTAACCTCACTGCTGTCTCACAGAGTCACTTTTAAGACAGAGACAATCATTCAGCCTGGCAGTCCGATTTTGTCAGAGACGTGCACACTCCTGCAACAGGAACACATATGAAAGTGCACACGTTGCATTAGCATAGGTATCGGTTTCTAGAATTCAATAGCTTGCCTGCTGCAGCAAGATTAACTATTCAGGGCAGGTGGTTAAAGGGCCTATTGTGTTGCATGGTTCTGTGCTACTGTCATGATTGGACAATGCATTTGTCTGGTGGGCAGCCCTCTGCCAAAACAATTGCAAGGGCAAAGGACTGGAAGAGTACACACACATATAAGGTTTCATCATGTAAATCATTTGTACGCCCACTGAACAAATTCAAACAGAAACCATATGAGTACAAGTGTAGCATGCAGAGGCTAGTGGAGTAGCTGGTGTTCAGGAACAATGCCTGGCCGGTTTTGGTGACAGAGATAATTTGAATTTGTTTACAGGAAGACATTTGAAAAAGTGCATTTCAAACATGAGGATTTTGTAAATAGCTGTTTATGACGTGATCTGTGAAAGACACAAACAAGAAGGAGAGTGTAGCGGTGGCTAATAAACGTTATTAATCAGGATGCCAACATGTCCACAGGTATAGCCTAAAATTTCAATCTGCTGACACTCTGGTTCACCTTAGATCATTATAAAATCAATAATAGTCATCAGCTTTATTTCTTCATGTAAGAAAATTGGTTGTTCCACTGTTTGGAAATGCAACTCCAAGGTTAAGCTTTTAAAGGTCCTAACCATTATTTAAAGGTGAGTAATTGGTAGAGATGATGTCCTGCATTAAAAATACTTGAAACCGTAATGGGTGTAATTAGGGATTATTTAGGAGCATTTAATGGGTGCATTGAGACTCAGGTCTGCAGTGAATGGGTCTCACAGTGTCCTTTCAGTTTTATCTTGAGTCATTAGGATGATTTGCCTCATCCTTGCATCCTCTGTTCTGCCTCTGAAAATCACTTTAATGGGAACTAACTTCATTTCAGCCAATGGATGTAACTACTTTATTCAGCTTGCTTTAGTGTTGAATGAAACCTTTGACTATGATAGAAACTGTGTTGCAGAATAATTTATTATTAGATTAGATAAATGCTTTTATGTCCATATTCTGCCCTATAAGCTCATTTATTGTATTCCATTGTTTGTATGCATATAGTTTCCTTTATTTGGTTGTTAATATAGAGAAACAGGGACTTCTATTTGAAGAATTTTCTGCCTTAATGTTATTCTTTCCCTGCAGGTCTTTATAAAGTGTGTCTGAAGCTGATTGTCAAACCATGGGGCGTGAAACTGGACCAGCCACAACTGTTATGTGCTTCAATCCAGGAAGTCGCCTTAAAGAAAAATTGCAAAATCCTGCTCTAAATCAGTGACAAAACTCTTCCAAGGATCCGCTTGATCATAACATCTTTACTCATCGGCTTTGTGTGGAAACTGGATATTTATCCTAATATCTCCCTGTAAATTTGACCAACAAGATTAAATCCTTCCCTTTAACAAACATTCGATCTGTGTTTGAAACAACAGAAAGATATTGCGTAATATATTCCATGTGGACTCCAACACTCAGTAGATAAACTGTGGAACAAAACTCTGATCAAATGTTATTATCACTTTGAGGATCAATTCCCAGTTCCTCCTCAGTGTGTCCCTTTTGTTCTCCACGATGAATCCTAACGGCCTGCCAGGGCATTTTTTCATGCTGCTAAGTACCATGCTGGGCCTGAGCGTGGGCTTGGAGTTTACTGGCTCGGAGGGCCAGTGGGCTCGCTACCTGCGCTGGGACGCCAGCTCCAGAAGTGACCTGACATTTCAGCTCAAGACCTCAGAACCAGAAGGCCTGCTGCTCTACTTCGATGATGGAGGTTATTGCGACTTTCTGCTCCTCACCGTCTCCGAGGGTAAGCTGCAGCTTCGCGTCAGCATCGACTGTGCAGAGACCACCATCACCTCAGATAAAATGGTCGACGACAGCCGCTGGCACTTTGCTGCCATTAACAGGCAAAATTTGCGGACTGGCTTAGCCGTGGACGGCCAGACCAAGACGGGGGAAGTGCGGCCCCAGCGGCAGTTCATGAAAATTATCAGTGACTTGTTTGTGGGAGGGCTACCAGGGGACATCCGTGCATCAGCCATCACTCTGCCCTCTGTTCACGAGCTACCACCATTCAAAGGAATTATCACTGACCTCAGTTATGGGAGTAAGTTACCCACATTGATTGATAGTCAGAAAGTACGCTTGGAGATGATGGGCCTGTGCACAGAGAACCCCTGTGAGAACGGTGGGATCTGTTCACTGGCAGATGGAGAAACCTACTGTGACTGCTCCAAAACGGGATATGTAGGTCGATACTGCACTGAAGGTAAGAGGCCTGGCTACAAAGCTTTCTGTGTCAAGCTCTGAATATTGATTAAAGTCTTGGTAAAAAATTCAGAGGGTTTCCTTTCAAATATAGCACTGACCTAACATCAGGGCTGCCACCTTGATCAGGTGTATTGTAAAAAGAAAAAAATAAACATCCTACTGTCTCTTTATATCAATACGTTTTGTGAAACTCTTCTTGGCACATAAATGAGAATCCCTGAAAAATCTCAATCCTGACTTGTGACATCAGACATACTTTCCATTAATGTGTTGCTATTCCCTCTTTACCTAATGTGATTTATGCCACACCCAACTTCATTTATGAAATACCTAAAATGTGCATTGATTGCAGCGTCGCATTTACATAACAGCTTCATTCCTGTAAAGCAGAAGCAGATATACTCCCATGTGTTTAAATGATTTAATGCAGCTCTCTCAGGAGGTGGAATCCGAATGTTTCTTTGTGGGCTGTTGCTCATACAGCTTAGCAACTCTTCATATTTCATGTGGGAGTTAAATTGGAGGTGATGTGCTCAGCATTTCCTCTTTCTTTGCTGTATTACATTTGATGAAGCAGTAGTGGTTATGGTATTAGCTGATGTGACTAAAATTACAAGACTGAGTTCTCTTTTTTCTCATTAAATGTATTCAGATTTTTCAAGGTGCTGCAGGGACCTGAAGGTACACACAAAGTTTTGATGAGAAACAACTTCATTTATTTTCCCTATGCTTCTCTATGCAATCTGTTAGGGAGTGTAATGAGATGCAACTATTCTGTCCTTTCACCTTTAAATCTTCCGATACAAAAAGCTGTCTTTTAGCTTTTACTTGCCTACACGTTTAAAATAAAGGATAGTGACTGTGAAGTAATAGAGGAGTCACCCTCCAAAGTTGCCACTGGTCTTTTTCTTTCCAAGAAATGCTGTTGTTTTTGTCCTTAAAAATACTACTTAAAGGAGAATTGCTTGCTAGCGCTAACCTACTTTATTTACACCAGTATTATAACAATATACTGTAAAATTTCAGTCTAAGCTGCCTTTTAAAACTCTTTTCTTCTTTTTTTTTAGATTATAAAATATAATTCTGTGTGATCAGACCCATGCTAAATCTTCTCATCCACTAACCCACTTCCCACCCACCTGTAAATCAGGCTGGTTTTTCCCAAAAAATCCAAGGAATGCTCACTGACTGGTGCAATTTTACAATTTTATGTCATTCATAATAACCTTTATAATCATATATGCATGTATATATATATATATATATATATATATATATATATACATACATTTTATTTATTTATGTTTTGCTGCGTTCAGTGCATTAATGCTGCTGAAATGAAGCTGTTTGCAGCTTAAATCTCCATCGTTGGCCTGTGCATCGTTCAGAATAGCACGCGATGTGCTGGTTGCAGGGTAGCCAAGCGAGCTGAGTGGACTTGACCCCTTTTCGCTTCATCCCATTTGCTCACTGCCTGTGTTTAAGAGTCAATAGAACAGGAGTAGGTGGTCCATTCGGTTGAGAGCTGATATGAAGGAGGGGGGTGGGGATGGGGGGGTTGGACTATAACATCTTTGAGTTACAACTACTAAAGGTTTCAAGAGGACACTTAGGACTCAGCCAAATAGCCTAGACATGGAAAGAGGATGTCACATCACAGCCTGAGGGCAGAGTAACCGGGATGAGTAAACTTACCACTGGATTGTTGTACCCTAATTTGTCCCATGTGGTCAGCTGTCTAACTCCCCCCACCACCGCTGGCTTCCATTTTTTGTCTGTTTCTCTCTGTCAGACAATTTTTTTCTAGGACCTCGTTTTCATTCTCCTTTGTTTTTAAGGAGCAAAATGAGGAGGTAGTTATGTCAGCTCCCCAGCTGATCTGGCCTCTGCTCTTTTCTGCTCCCACATTAATAGATGCAGCTGATTGTTGATTATGCCACAGAGACTGTGAGCAATAATTTGAGGGATGATGAGAACAGCAATGGCTAATTTGCCTGGAAAATACCTGCACAAACACCACCATCTATTCACTGTCAGCAATTAAAGCTTTTTTTTAAATATCTTTATTATGTCTCAATGTCTACAAGAGACAAAAAAAACTTGTTTTCTAAGCAACACTTGGCCATTGGATATCCAGGCTGATCCCATTTTAGCATTTGGTTTAAGCTATGCTTTAACAACTACTTTGCACACCTGTCTTTGTGGATATACTGTGATTACTCATTGCATTAATGAGCAACAAAAGTAATCGGTCAAACTTGTGAATATTTATGTTGCATTCTGCCGCAGTGTTGTCCAAGCCTTGCAAGTACGCACTCAAACACAGTTGTGTTTACAGACGTACACACATTCACACACATTAACTCGGACAAGGCCCTTGAGCTGCTCGATAAAATGGGCAGATGGCTGACTGACTGAGCGGTGTGGGCCTTAAAAGCATTTTGCCAGCCGTGCCCCTAATGGCAACCCGCTGGCCTAGAAGAGAGAGAGACAGAAAAAGAAGTGTGCAGAATTAACATATGAGATGAGGAATGAGAAACAGGAAGGGTTATTTCTGCTACTTAAACTTCCTAAACCTTTACTTCCCCCACAGTGTTTTTATATATATTTATTAAATGTATTTTGGTTTGTTAGAATAGTTGGACAAACTTTGTAGCTGATGCATCATTATTTCTTTGGTAAACTCCCATCTTTTCACCCCTGCTGCTCTTCTCACACCATTCAGCTTGGCAACAAACACAGGGTCAGTCTCTCTCCCCATGAATGTGAGGATCTTGCTTAAAAACCTGCTGCTTTATCAGCCTCGTCATCTATGCCTGGAATATCCGCTGTTATTGTTAGCTTTTGCAGATACCAGCATCATTTATGCTAATGACCTGGATATCAAGCCTAATTTTTTTCAATTAACTTTGTGTTGAAGATATTTTAAAGTCTTTTTGGATACCTTTGGGTTTTCCAGTCACAATGGTTATTGCGTAAGGTCAAGGTTGTTACGAGCCACATTAGATTATTTAATGAATATGTAAAACCCTCTCACCCCTTTCCTCTTTTAGATTTCCATATCCTGCATTTATAATGAACAATTTAGGGCTCATTTGCTTAAATATACACACTGACTTGATCGAAGGCCAGTAATTAAAGGGTAAGACAAGCAAACTGTTAAGCGAGTGGTGAAATGGTGCCTTCAGGCTTAGTTTGGGGGGGATTAATAAACAGACATGGAAAAAATGACAGTTACAATAATCTTACCATAAAAAGTAGGTCAGGGAGAAAAAAAAGAGGGGAAAATGGCGCAGGGACTTGCCTGATCCCAGAGCAGAGGGCATTTGTGTCTAGTGCCCAAGCTGAAAATTATGTTTGGATTTGAGTGATGAAGCTGCTGGTAAAATAGAACAGGGATTACGCTTGGGCCACATGTCCTCTGTGGCACATTGGCTTGTTTCTGGGCACTGTGGTATCAAGAGAACAGGTTTTATCTACATGGGAAGCTGAGCAATTTAACATACATGCAGTCTGCACACATATAATGGACGCAGGCAGTTGCACTTTATGTACCTGCTGATTCAGGCAACACAAATGTTCTCGTTTCAGGCCTCAAAAGCTGTAGCTGCAAAGCTGTCCATCAGCTGGCCAGTTTCCCTTCCCCCCACTTCCATGTTTCGTCCTTCCCTTTTCTCTGCCAATGTCATCCTTCTTATGTGGGAGGAGAAGTAGCATCCATTTTAGACTCCCTAAAGGAGGCAGGAGAAAATCCAACTTTGCCTTCACCACCTGCCTCAGGAGACTTTGTCAGCGAGCATCTCAGCTAAGACAATATTTCTGCGTTTTGTTCACTTATTCAAATTTCACATTAAAAGACAAAAAAAAAAAAAAAATAGTCAAGAATCAATAAAGATTTGTCTTGTTACCCAGATGTGGAACAGTCCTCTTTGAAGCCAGGGCAGAGATCAAGTCAAAGTGTGTGTATATGTATATGGTGCTCAGAAAATAATGAATGCACTGAGTGATCTCCCCCCCTATTTCAAACTAGCATGTACTACCTGTGTCATCCTTGGGTCAGACCCAGGTGAACATATTTGCTGCTGGCAATGAAGCTTATTGCGCAGCCTTTTAGTTGTCATTCTCTGAACTGCACCAGGAATCCAACAGTGAGCATTCCTCTGAGAAAAACCACAGTGGCTGTACTGGGTTTGGCTCTGCCATAAGAAATATCCTGGTGGGGTGAGTGGTGGCGGTGGGATAAACATGGGTCTGAAGGCAAGCATCTTGAAATCCACAAACCTCACGACACCATAAATCCTGAAAGGTGTGGATTTATGCACCTTTTTTTTTAAAGTGTGTGAGGACACCTGTGCGATTCAAGGTGTGGAATATTTTTGTTGCAGAGATAATATTCGAAATGTGAAAGAGTTGTTTGTCTAATGAGTTATGTCAATCTGGCTCCCTGAGAGGACGGGACAGATGGGATGCTTTGGTGTTTCTTTCCACAGGGATTGATGAAGACGTAGTTGTTTTAATCAGGCATGTCAAGGCGCATCTTTTCGCTCCTTACATGACAGCTCTGTGATTAGAAGTGTGATATGTTTTGCATGTTTGATCCACATGCAAGCACAGGTGTAGTGTGTTGCTAATTCAATACTTCTGTCTGCTTTCTCTCTTTATTTTTTTCCTGTGACAACTCCACAGCAGTCCAGAGAAAACCAGGTAAGTCTCTGAGGAATTAGTCACATCTCCAGTTAAATGATCAAACCTGTTCATCTAATTTTATATTAATAATTGATGTATTCCTCCTCAAAAGGAGGCAAGAAAACAAAACTAAAAAAGATAACAGTGATTCAGTTATAGCATTTATAATTATATGCTAAAATCTACTTTCTACACAGTTGTTCTTACTTTTAGTCATTTCTATAGAAAGCTTTCTAATGCAATATTTGAAAGCTTTGACTTGGGTGTGATTGTCATGCTTTGCCATCAAGCAAAGCATGAATATTTACAATACAACTGCAGTATTGGTGTGTTGTTCTCATTTTGCTCTTTTCCTGTCTGTTTGACTTTTCTCTTCAAGGCCTCGCACACCTAAAGGCAGAACAAGGTACTCTCCTCTTTTTTTTCTTTACTTTTTTTTTTTGGTCTGGCTTTCTATTATTATGTTTCCTCACCTCTCGGCCTGGTTTCAGGGCATGCATTTAAACCAAGCGCCTTGCCTACCTGTCCATGTGCATTTTGTATGTTGCTCCCACTGCTGCTGCAGAGAAGTGGGTAGACTATTGTGTGTTTGTGTGTGTTGGTAGGGAAGTGTGTGGCAGCATGGCATGTCTTACATCTCTCTCTCTCTCTTTCCTATTATCTCCAATGTATGCCTAACCTACCGTCACCGAGGTTTCTTTGCATTGAACACTTCTGTATTAGAATTAGTTCTGCTGCAAACATGTAGTGGCACAGTCCACTATCGAAGATGATGCGGGAGAGAAGAGAGGAATGCCTTGGGAAAAGAAACCACAGATATTTGGCGAAACATCTTTGTGGAGAGACACAAAGAAGAAAGATAATATAGATTAGAGAACTGAACCTGTTAAAGTAAGGTTGACAACATAGCTAAAGGTGTAAACTTTCCCGATATAAACCCACACTTCACATAATGTTGATTTAAAGTTGGTGGATAGATGGATGAATATGAGATTTATGTGGATCAATAGAGTTTTAGGTCTACTGCAAAGTGTCATTTATTGTTGGCTCTTTTCTCTAAATAGAAACACATAATTTCCCGATCTTTAAGCACAAACCTCTCCAGAAACTAAGCTTTATTAACATGATTAAGGATTAATAGTAATTATGTATGTTTCCTGAAGAACAGCCATCGGCCATGACATTTATAACATGATGTTCTGTTGCTGAGGAATCCTTGAAAAGTCATTTATCTTTAAGTATGTATGCAGTATGTCACACTTTTGAATGTATAGCTCAGATTTACCAGATAGGCTGTTCTCACTGAACCTTATTCTTTAACGCAGCTTCTTCTACAAGCGTTGTTATCATTTCTTTACACAATGTTTAGGAGTTCTACAGGCTTAATGAGGACTTTGTGGATGTTGGCTGTCCTTTTTCTGTTCTGTGTCAAGATGCTCCCACTGGGTAGCAGGGATACCTTCTCTAATGTTTAGGTCCAGAGTCTGAGGATCATCACTCCATTAAACCTTTTGCCTCTGATCCTGGTTTTCAGTCCAGCTTTGTGTACTTAAGCCTTTTCTCCCTCACTTGGTAAAAAACATCTGTTTCTAAAAGTTAGATTTCCACTGTCGGAAATGAATTAGGCTTTGGATGAAGACAGGTTTATGTTTAGTTGTGTTTGGGATTATAAAGTCTGATTCTGATCATTCTGCTGTCAGAAATAATTCCACACCATGGTAGGAAGTGTTGTCACTCCTTAGATTAAATAAAAACATTGTGATAAGGATTAAAGATTTTCAATCCCAAATACAGTTGAACTCTAACCCAACTTAATCCAGAGCATGGATTGTTTCCAATGGGGAACAGAGACTTTACCTGTTCGGATACTGACCAGTTTCACCCATTGCCTTCTTTAAAAATGCTTCTTGACAGCCATCCTTTCATGCAGATCATATGAATTTACAGATTACTTCAGTTCTGTGTCAAGTTTTTCTGATTACCATCATTGTAGAAATGCGTCTTAATTTAAAATCTATTTTTTAAAAATCCATTTATCTTTAACCCTTTATTTAGCTATTTACCTAAATATTTTTATTGGTATTGTAACTATTTTTTCTATGTGATTGGTCAAAATTATTAGAGTAAAGTATTCTGATTCCTGGTACCCAGTAGAGCTAAGGATACATAATGGGACCCTAATTAATACTTGAACAGACTTGTATCAAAGTTTCTACCATAAAGGGATGCAAACGATCTCAGAGGTTTTATGTATTAAATATAATACATTTTGCTTTATAGGTTAGGACACACGGCACAACATGTTATTACTGGAACAAATTGTTTGGTTAAAAAATACAATTATGTTTGGCATTTGTGAAAAAAAATCTGCAGCTTGTTCTGTATTTACACTAACTTAGGATGGTTAGTTTTTATGCTTGAACAAACAAAAGCAACCAATAAATTATTCTGGTCTGGTACAAGAACTGGATGGAAAATAAGGTAAATAACAAGTGATGTTGAAGGACACAAAATAAGACCTTTGGAAAGCTGGAGAACAGTAGCTAAAGATGACCATTAAAGATTTGGGAGGCCGGATTTGTTGGGATTAACATTTAAATGTAGAGACTACTAACTGAAGTCTGCTGAACTATTTTATCATTATGAGAGATAAAATTGTATAATATAAAAGTCAGGTCTAGTTAATATTCTTATTTTTTTATTCAACTAAAACCCAACCAGACTAAAGAGGTTGACATGTCTTCCATTACAGGTTTTTTTTAAACACAAAGGAAATGAAGCCATCTTTGCTTCTTTTTAGTGTGATTTAAACATTCTCATAGTTCACCAAATGCAAAAATGTGTGAAATGCTTGTTTTTGTGCTGTCCATGAGTGCTTTTCCCACTTCCCTTGTCTTTTGCATGATTGTCAACATTTAGCATGCAAGGGCCATTTAGCAGTACACAGATTTAAGGCAGACTAACAGTAGCTTAACACAACTTTTTGCTGTCTTTCTCTGGTGCTGTACCCGATGATGACACTCTTCCCTCTGTAACTCCACGGATTCTTTCTTCACAAAACCTGTAGGTAGAAGCAAAGGTACAGAGAATCTTGTTTTCCCTTTTTGTATGAGCTGCAGGAGCTGTGAATACGTGTGTGTGTGGGAATGTGTGTGTGTGCATTTGCACCTGAGCTTTGGGTTTTCCGCTAGCACTGGTTAATCATTTATTATGTCTGTTCATTAAATGAATTCATATGCTCATCTTTGTGTTTCGGAGAAAAGAAAAAAAAATCTCAGGACTTGGTGCTTTCCAGCTAATGAGCACCCACATTTACTGTTGCATGAAGGATGAACAACTGCTCAGAGAGATGGGTGAAGATGGAAGAAACACAGTACCAGGACTGAACACTAAATAATTTGTATTCATAAATATTAAATCACAATATAAAATGGTAAAATGATGAGTGTAAATGATGAGAGTATAAGCACTGTAGTGGATTATTTAGTGTATGTTCTAATAGATATTAATAATAGACTGTGTGTGTGTGTTTGTGTGTGTGTGTGTGTGTGAGTGAGCGAGAAAGTCAGTGAAAATGCATGTGTTGTGACAGATAAGTGTAAAGCTTGTTGTAAATTCTGAATTGATATTTAGCTTCATGGAAATTAAACCACTGTATTTGTAACAATACCCTCATTACTTTGAATCAAAGCCACATTATGAACATACTTAAATGTGATTTTATGCTTTTTATTTGATTATTTTCAGTGGTTTTTATAAATGGTTGTCTTTTTCCTGACTGGTTTGCACGAAAGTGACGGCTTGTCACTACTATTAAACCTGTCCAGCTGCTGCAGTCATATGTGGACCTCACTAGAAATGACTAGAATGGTTGTTTTTTAGATGATGCAGCAGTTTAAAGAGTAATGGTCTTATTAGTTACATTTCTTAGGTGACCTCCAGAGAAAGTCTTAATGCGGTGCTTTCCAGTTGCAGTTTAGTTACATAAATACCTGCAAGCATGATTGAACCTCTAACCACATAAACTATGTATGTTTTTCTAGTTTAGAGTTTAGTTAAAGTGTAACTAACCTCCCCAAACTTCTTTTTTTTTTGCTGATAAACTAAGTTGGGCTTTAACAATGCTGTCTTCTTGTTACTTTTACATTTTTTTGTAAACTTGTTTAATTCAACAAACTTTGGTCTAAAAGTGTCTCAGTGCTGCCCTCTTTAGGTTGAAAAGTGGCTAATGTGGTAGAATTTTCCTATTGGTCGAAACAGTGCATCTTGGTACGAGCATACGTCGCTCAGGTATAAAAGCGTCTCGCAGACACACGCTCTCTGTGGCGAGTCAGGACTTGGACTTGCGAGCATTATCAAAACTGTTTATTCAGGTTATCATTTTATTCCATTTTGTCCCTCCCCCCCACACTTGGCGGCAACCCCCTCTCTGTTTGTCGGCCCCGCCCACATCTCTGGAGTTTTTGAAAACTGGTCTGGAGCGGGGTTAGCCTCTTTCAGGGTGGTTAGTCGCACTTTAAAGAGGTGTTTTAATAGTTTTATGTATTTGCATTTAGTTTGTAAAATCCCTTGCAAGTTGGATTTATTGTCTTAAATTCATGTAACATTCAGGATTTGCTTGTTCTCAGTGGAAACATACTTCATAAAACACACTTTTAAATAGTGCTTGCAATCTGACGTGTCTGCAGTCACTCTGCATAATTTTTAAAGAAAAAAAAATGTTATATTGATAAAGACTGATCACTATGTTAGGCTGCAATTTTCTGATCAATTTGTAGTGACCAGTCGAACAATAGGTTGTTCTCATTTTTGCACAACAGAACAAGGTCCAAGGTCTGACCCTTTCTATGTTAGTCAGTTGGGGTTTGTCCTGGTGCTCCAGATTCCTCCAGCTGTCCAAGGATATGCAAATGGGTGGACCGCACTTGGACTCTCAGTAAAGCCTTGGTACTGGTGTCTGTATCTGTATTAACCTTGCAATGATCTTTTGTATGGAAACTACAGAATAAGAACGCATCACAAAATCAATACTGCTTTTGTTAAAAAAACAAAAAACATATGGTTTACTGAAGCTATTGAAGCTAATCCTAAAACACACACATGCAACGCCGCTACTGCTCAGATTACATAATGCATTATATGACTTTTCAATGTGAAATGCTATGATGTCATGCTTTAAAGCAGGTCCCTGTGCAATTAGATCTGTGTCTCCTTAGTCATGTGTGTGTGCTGTAAATGGCGCAGTGGTCAGAGGATACTGAGACTGAGGAAACATAGAAAGAAAAGACCATAGAGAAGACACATGAATGGGTGAGGGAGGGATTGAAGCCCCAAAAAAAGAGAGAATGCAGACAGAAGGAGAAATGACAGCTGCAGATAAAGAGGTCAAACTAGCTTGTGAGTGTCGCCAGGGCATTTATTACAAATGAAAAACATGGAGCACCTTGACACTGATGTTCCTAAATCTGGGACAGAAACCAGCTGATGGCTGTGAGCCATCGCTGGAGAAAGTTTTAGTCTTTTGCAATTGAGGAACACTTGATTGTCCGTGGCCCAGAGTTGCCACTTCTTTTGATCCGTAGCTTTGATGATGTGGCAAACTTTTTATAAGCCATGGCAGCGGACCAGGATTGTGCTCCAGTTTGAGACATTGCTCCAGTTTGCAGCTTGTTGCATTTGAGACTGCAAATGTTTTCAGGTTTAAGCTGTTGCATTTTTTTTATAATCCATCTCATGAAAATGTCTGTATTAGAGAAGAAATGGCTTCATTTTACCACAAACTGTGTCAGAATTTTGGATGTTGTCGGCTTAGGGAAGGAGTAATGATACCAAAATTAGGACTGCCAAGTGAAATGCATGTAATAAGTCCAGCTACCAATTAACAGCTCCATTTACAGCTGACGAACCAAATGTGGTCATTTGTCTGTCATCCAGATAATAAGATTTGATTCTAAGGATATGGCTTTACATTGTACCCAGTGATTATGGCTCTGACTGGTAGTTGTGTGTGAATGTGTGGTAACAAAGTCACTACAGTTAGAGGCACCACTTTTCACAAGTATAACATGCAAATGCAAGGTGAAAAAGACTAAAAATGTCGTGTGGAGCATGTTTATTGTCTGCTTTGGGTGATGTCCTTCAACAAGTATCCATTTTTCCAGTCATAACTTCTATGGGAATGGGTAGATAGCACCATTCTGTTGGTGAAGCTGAAGTTCCAGTGTGAAATATATTCACATAAAGTGCTTCTAAGAAAAAAAGATGGCTTCTCTGAGATGGCTGAAGCCCCTCCAGCATCTTGCAGCTCTTCACACAATTAATCCACTTTGTTCTGTTCTCTTTATTTCTAATCAGTTTAAGTAAACAGCCCAGGTTCTGTTCTTTTTGGCATCCTGGAAAGATTTATTCCCGTGACAAGAGGCAGAAGGTTTGCTCAATGGCATGGTTGAGTAGCCCAGAGGCTAATGCATTGTAGGGCGGTTTGTTATCTAAGTCACGGTGTTCAGGGCGGAGTCAGCTTTTCTTTACCTCAAACAAAGTCTCTACTGCATCATGGAGTTTTGATTTTATGAGCCTGTAATATCATGAAATACCGCAAAGGCTTATGTTTACATTCTTATGGTTGTTCCAGATATTACATTGGGAAACAGATTGAGGTCATGTCACTATTCAATGTTGAGTCAAAATAAAGAAAAATGAGCCATTCACAAATAAAAAATTGTACAAAAGAAAAAACTTTATATTGAACATTTGGTTGGCATCAGAATGAGCTGAGTCACGCCGTAGCTGTTTCCTTGTTTGTCTTCTCAATAATGCAGTTGTTA
>JBAMIG010000024.1:4098243-4111450 GCA_037177335.1 Kiunga ballochi | reverse complement strand
TGAAACTATGGAAAATGCCATTACACTTCTTAACCATGCCTGTGGGGCAGTGGAGAGGGATGGTAGTGATGGTGTGCATGTACTTTGTTAAAGGGTACGCTCTGTGTCTGCATCCAAAGAGAGCGATGAGAGGCTAAAGTTAGGTGATAGACACACGATGGGATAGTTACCCTCTCACAGCACCTACAGGATCAACCGGAGCCGACCTTCTGCCGACCTGTGAAATGTTCACACCAGCCGGCGACATGTTTGTGTGTGTATGCACAGACAGCGTTAACTTGTCAAAGTATTATTATCTGAGTCCTTGACTGTGTTTGACAAAAAGATGAGTGTCTGCTTATCCACATGTGTGACTGAAAGAGTGCCTGCTCAAATTTATAGAGTCTGTTTGCTTTTTAACAGATCAGCAGAAGAGGTGATGCCACAGTCAATGTCATAGCCTTCATGCATAATTGTTCCACTTTGTCTTTGCCAACTTCTGGTCAGTGCCACATCTGATTGCACCACCCCCCCCATTCTCCTTTTTATCTTTCCTTCTCTGTCTTTTCCCCTCATCCTTTTAGCCTTTATTCTCATTAGGCTCATTAACTTTCCTGCAGACATAGACAGAGCAAGACTGACAAAAAGAACACTATACCTCACTGTGCAGTCTTTTAAATAAAGAGTTAAAAAGTTAACAGCTTGTTGTGTGTGACACCATGATACGCTCAGCAGCGTGAGCTTGGGTTTGTCTGTAGGGGTGTGTACAACAAAACATAAGCACACTGGTGTGTCGGTGTTATTTTGTTTGTTTTGTTCTTTTCATGTGTGAGTGATGACGGTAAGAAGACACTGCTAACCCTGTCGGCAGTGTTGACCGCTGACTCACAGTCTGACACTGGTTAAATATTGATAAGAAAAATGAGTTTAGTGAGGACTTAGAGGGAAGCTTTCTGGATGGACATGCTTAGAGAATATTTACAGTATATTGGAATATTCCAGAATGAAAATGACTTTGTCAAGCATTTAATTTTTTTTTATAGAGCTCTGATATAATCTTGCTGATATTGTGTTTCTAAGCCAGTGGAAGATGCAGATAAATGTTTCCATTCATAGCTGCACCGTCTGTTCATGTCTGTTTCTCTCTTTGCACTTTTCTAATATATATCTGTGTTCATATAGGTAGTATGCTTGTATATTTTTTGTGTGTGTCACAGTAGTCATTGCCCTGTGCAGTGCATCCTACAAGAGCTGCTATAGTTTTCAATGTGTTTGCACTCCAACACACATGACTCAAATTAAAAGAATTCAAAAGCTGGTTAATTTTCATGAAATTACTTGTTATTTTGAGTCTGGTGTGTTGGAACAGGAACACTTTGACATGGCTGTGTTCCTTGTGGGCCTGAATTGAGAAGCCCTGTGTTAGACCCAGTGGAGAAAAGTGTCTCATGGTTAAATGATGGGTGCCTTTTGGGCATTCAGAGGGCTTTGAAACACTAAGTAATTGCTTTTCCTGGCAGAATGGGGCTGTGGTCATAGCTTTGGGCAAGTGAACTCCACTTTTGCTCAGACCTAGTCTTGTCAGGGACACTGGCTTTACCTGTGAAAATTAAGAAAACCATAGAAAAAGGATGGAAAGATAAATATTTAGTAATCAAAATAGACTTCTCTCATCAATTTGTTTAAAGCCAGAATAAATGAAAAAGTTAGTGGTTTAGGCATTTCCCTATAGATATAGTGTACTAAATGGTTAGAAAATGTCCTCAGCCCAGCAGAATGTCATCATAAAGGTATTTTTAATATACACACACGTACTTTAAACGGGATATATCATGCTTTTAAATCCTTCCATTTAACATATAAATCATTAAATTATGGTCTGTATAAAGTAAAACTGCAATGCTTTGGTTTGAATTCCTGGTTTTCCTCACCCCACACACCCCTTAGGAACTTTGTTCTGAGGTACGTCTTCTCATTTTGGTGCTGTCTCTTTAAATGTTCATGAGTCATCTTAAGCCCCGCCCCCCCTCCAAGTCACAGGAAGTTCAACTCTACCCTGTTACACCATATTTGTATTTTTATAGCAGTGATACGCTTATATACCTGCAGAGAAACATTTTAAGCATTGAAGCTTACCTTTTTGCTGTGTCCATGGTTTCCCTAGAGGGAAGGAAGTGACCCCTCATTTAGACAAAGTCGTTCAGCAAATACCTATTGATATTGGCGGGGGTTGCTGTAGCACTCGTCCTTGACGGGCTTTGCACAAACAATTTTTCCACACAAAATATTTTCCCACTGATGATGGTACATTTCCATAAAAAATTTAATTTAGCAATGCAGTTCGAAGAGCTTCTAATGGCGGAAGGCGATGTAATGAATTGGGAGGGTCAATTCACCCAACAATCAAACATTTTGATTTGTCAACTGATAACTTCAACATGAAAAAAAGGTGGATTCATACCATTCACAATTCCCATGAAACAGAAGTCCATGACCTTTTTTGGCAATGTTCTGTGATGTAATAGATAAAAAAAAATGTAATAGAGAACAGATAAAATTAAACAGACATAAAAATATGATAAAAAATATTATGAAGACATATGCATACATTAGGAAGAAAAGCATTTATTTTTTCTGCATTCTTAAACATATAAAAGAAAAAACGTTAGTTTTTAGGTAACGATATGTCACCTTTAAAGGCAAATCTATTTTTTTCCCACTGAGACTGTGTCTGTATACTTGTGAGGTGTATAAATGTGACTACATTGCAGTGTAGTCTGACAGTTGTGAACCAGACATTCAGTATGAATGAACACCAGAAACATCCTGTATAGTCAGATAAATATTCGGGACATTCACTAACACACACATTCATTCCACTCAGATTTCATCATTTGTCCTTGAAAATCTTACTTCAGCAAAGCAAGTCCTTTGTTTAGGTTGTACAGGTTTACTGATGATTGTCTAGAATCTGTGATTGTATTGTTTTGTTTTCTACATTGTGTTTCTTTGTCATCATTTTTCCAATTTATGATTGTTTTTGATTGTCTATCCATCCTGTTTCAGTCACCTCATCAGGCTTCTTGTATTAAGGTAGAATTCTATGTATAATGCTTACATTTCTCTTTGGTTATTAATAATCCATCACTGGTATATGTACATGTTGTCATGGCTGTGTGTGCTGTGGCAGTGGAGCTTTTTAGTTACTGTGAAAGCTTTGCTGGCTTCAGGCATGGGAGAAGCTCCATATATAAAGCCTGACATGCTCTAACTCACACTAATTGTTCTGAGAGACAGTTAAGAGCTCATTTATGAGGTTGATATTGTATAGAAAAGATACAGCTGTTGCTGAGTGATGCACTATACCAACCACTCTTTATTTGTCATTTTTCTAAAGCCTTCATCTTTTTGAGCAATAAAGCAATATAAATAAATCCCTATGAATCTCTAACAGTAGATTTAGTCGTGCTGAACGGTCTCACTTTGTCACTGGCTATAAATATTCTCCATATCTGCATATTTGTGTAGTAATTCTTTTTAGCAAAAGTCCAGCAAAAACCAGTCAAACTTTGTTATTTATGTTTCTCATTAAAAATAAATAATAATAAATAATAATGTTGACTCCTCTGTAGCAGCTTTCACAAGCACTGAGCTGCAGTGCAACACTTATGCAGCACTGAAATGGAGAGGAATCTTCACCATGTTGACCCTTAACAGCTATACTGTAAAATAATCAGTTTCTTTGCAACTAAATCCAGCATTTTAAATGCTGCATTTGGTTATAGTATGTCAGCAAAAAGTTGTTGCATAATAAAAACAAACAATAAAAAACTAAAAACAAATAAAGCAATTGCACGAGCTATAGGAAATGTGCAAACAGGAAGCTAAACATTACCTTCACCTGAATGAAAAGTGAGCCATGAGATGTGACCTGAGTGACCTCGAGGAAACTTCATGTGACTGCTTTCTTAATCGGGTGTTGTGTCTGCTCTAAAAGTACCATTTTATTTGAAACCTGTTACATTAAAACTTTTTTTTATTTTTTTTAAGGAGATCTATATTAGATGTTTTAGTTTATTACTGTACTCTGTGTAAAATGTAAAAAATCTAAATGCGGTTTAGCAAATCTCTCACTTTTCTAAATCATTTTCATTGTTTTGACCATCTTGTGTTGTTCTAAATTAAAATTAAAAAGGGGGCATAGCTTAACAAAGATTGTCTTAAAATATAGCACTCTCTCGCTAATTTGTCTGGGAGTTGTGTTTGCCTCATGTGAGGAATATTTTATGAAAGCTGTGCTCTGTACATACCTTAAAGGAAATATCTAGATAATTATTATGCAATAGTGAGAATATATTGAGTGCCCAAAGCCTTTTACAGCTTAACATAAGCAGCAGAAATGTAAAAAATAAATTCTCTGTAATATTAGAAGCACTTTAGCTCAGAAAGACTGTTTATTACATGTTCTCTCATTTGGAAGTCACAGAAAGTACAGAAATATTAGAAGACCGTTGGAAGTCTGTGAATAAACTATCATAATTTGTTGGGTAGTGTTAGTTTTTCTGCAGCTTACAGTAATGTAAAAGTTAGCGTTGCTAAATAATCATCCAACTTTCACAACTGCTTCAACCCTCAATGGTCAAGATTCAGAAAACGCTGTTTATCCCCATGGAGCGATTCACTTTGCAGACATGGGTCTGAGGAAAGCACCGGATATTATTCACACGCATATATATATATATATAGATTACATTCATCCTGTAATTTCAACATCAACAGAAGATTGTGTCTGTGACACGTAATGGTTGGGTCATCTGTGGGAGGCTTTATGCCGTTAACAGTGTTGGAAACAGTCCTCAGATATTTTTGCTCCATATTGACATGATAGTGTCACACAATGGCTTCAGATTTGTCGGCTGTACATCCATAATGTCTGTTTTCCAATTAAGGGGGGGAGTACTTTTACGGTTTGCAGAGTTTTTTGATACTTTGTGTCCTGTTTGTTTTTGCACCTGTGTTAATTTGGATTACATTAACCTGTGTCTTGTTTAGTTGTTGTTGTTGTGAGGTTGTGTGAGTTATCCGAGTTGAGTTAGTTGTTCTGCACTCTGCTGCTTCCTGTATTCTGGGTCCTCTCCTCCATGTCCTGCCACAACACACAAGATTTACTACTAAATAAGTCAGAGACGTCCCATTTGTGTCTTTACATTTTCATATCATAATCTGAATACTCTCCGGGTTGTCTGCGCCTTTGGTTCCAGACTCAGCTTCTAATCTGTGGGAGTGAGCAGCAGGGATTTCCTCCATGTTGCGCACACACCCCTCCTATGGTTGTCAATATGCTTTTCGCTCCACAATAATGTCTGACAATTGCTTTTAGCTTTCTGGAACTGTCCGGTCGTCTCCCGAAACTCATTGACAGCAGCTGTTGCCTGCTGGCACTCCTGTCTTTCTGGTACAGGTGACATCCATCCCTTATCCATCAAATCAAATATTTGTACATTTTATAATGTTTGTCAGAATCTCCTGCTGAGCTGACCTTTTATAGCAAACATGTAGACCAAAGACGCTCCCTTGTGTACACCACATTTGTTGTCGATACTGATTTATAAATGGAAACCGGTGTGGGATACGTGTGGACACTGTTTAATGAATTGGAAAGTAATTGTGCACAACATTCTCTGTTTTTTATACATGCGGCACCCATAATATTTGCAATGCAAAGTTTTATAAATGAGGCCTCTGGTGACTGTAGAAATATTGGAGTACTGTGCCAATCATTGCCATATTTAAAAAAAAACAGTTGAACTTTGACATCCTGTTGGATAATACTGCAGAATATGGTACACATTGGTCATGAAGGGATGGGCATAGTCAGCAGTAATATTCAGGTGGACTGTGGCGCTTAAATGAATCCCAGGTGGAACAAAGGGACTGAAATTGTACCAATATCCACAACCAACATCCCGCACCACTGCTACAAAGCAAGATGGAGCCATGTTTTTATGTTTATTTTAATCTGAATATTGCAGCTTAAATCAAAACTATCAAACCACCCAACATAATTCCTTTATTGTCCAGATCTGAGCCTCTCTGCCTGAATATTTTCTTTTCTTTGGATCAATATCAGTCAATTCTAAAGATGGCTGTCTCATGTAAAAATCCCTTTAGATCAGGACTTTCTGAAATAATAACCAGCACTAAAAAAGCACCACTTATCACATGCACAATTTTATCCCCATTGCGTATTCATCTTTAGCAGATCTACATAAGTGCAGCGTTTCAGCCATTTGATTGGCTGATCAGCTTTCTGTATTAAGAAGCGATTGAACCGTGTTCATTATTAAGTGTCGGATGAGTGAACATATTCTTTTAAAATGTGACAGATTTTCCTAGCGTACTTGAACTGAAACAACATCTTGCAGTGCCAGACACTGATGTCATGAATCTTTTCACCATAGAGCAGCAGCCAGACAAATAGTCCAGACTCTTTCATTTTGACCTCTCAGAGTTTGAAAGAAGGATGATTTCTAGCTTTGGGCATCTTGTGTTTGAACTACATTTCACTTAGTTCCAAATTTGAGAAAACCCTTGTTTTTTCCACAGTGGATATAAATATTGAACCTTTGGCAATAGATGGGACAATGTTGACTCCACGCTTGACAGATATTATTCATTTAGATCTCGGGGAGGGGTGAATGGATGTTGTGGTGGTGGTGGTTGGGGGTGGGGGGGTGGGGGGCTTCCTTTTAAATACTGTTATTTAAAATGGATAAAATTTTATGCTGGACATACAAGATGCATGTGTATTATTTGTGTTAGGAATAAGTATAATTTAGTAAATATTAATGGAAATACCATGGAAACGAGGCATTTGTAACACAAACAGAGACATTAGGTGACATTTGTTAAAAAACATAACTTAATATTTGGTAGAAAGTTTAGAGAGATATTTTCATTTGTTGTTTTTCAATATGATTTCAATCACTTCATCACTGGCTCCTAGTCATTACAGAGCATCGCTTTGAAACGGGGGACCTTTCAGGTCAATTTAATTATAAAAATGGTTTGTGTTAAATTCAAGCAGTTGAATGGCTTTTTCTTTTAATGAAACACCCTGGCCATCATTTCAAGCCAATGTCCGCCTTAAATGAGTGCTTTGCAATATGTTACATTCATTTTTTTTTGCTTGATTTTTTTTTTATTATGCAGTCAATGTTAGAATACTAAAGCTGAACTGTAACTGGACAGTATTAGGATTTTTTAAGTGCTCTTAGATTAATCTGTTTATGAATCAGTGCTGTACAAACAACCTGAAACGTGTTTGCATGGTTTCAGTCTGGCTACTCCAACACCTCCCACAAACATGCTTGTTTTGGTTAATTGGTAACATTGATTTTTACACTCTTGGCCATCACTAAAAAGTCTCAGTTGAAACTGAGTGAAAAAGTTATGCCATTAGAGGCGAATTGCTGCACCGAAATATGCCAGTGGCATGTTCTGACTGTGGGCTGTAAGAGTCTAAACCACATAAATTATTAGTGCATGTCTACATTTTTACATTTTCATCATAGTTCTGAGTCCTTAGGAGTGCAGTCCTGCAGTCAGCAGGGAGTATGCCTGTTGCAACACACCTGACTTAAATCAATAGGTAATTAGCTCTTACCCGCACACACATCATGTTAATGAAGTGTGATGTGTGTCAGGTGTGTTGCAGCAGGGAAACTCTCAGCACTTGCAGGACTGCGGCTCTTGAGGACCAGAATTGGCCATCCCTGTTCCTGCTCTGCTCCACTGTACCTGGCATTTCTTCTCAGTAACGTTCTCAGTTATGGTTTGTTAAGGTGAGTGGGAAGACAGATTTACTTTTTAAACCCATGGATCAGTGCAGATAAATGTAGTTAATATAATATACAGGCATAAACTTTCTCCTGTGAGACGGCTTGTTGTGGCAGATTTCTGACGTTTTTGCATTTTAAACCTAAACATCACTCAGTCATTTTTTTTTCTTCCATTCTTCTCAGCAGAACAGAACCACGTGTTTACAATCAGGTTTAAAAATACTGCATGTAGCTTTTCCCACACCCCCCTTTAACTTTCTCTTTATGCGTATGGTCCTCTACTCCTGTCCTGCCTCTTTTCCCCCCGGCTCTCCACTCTGTGCCTGCTGGTAATTGAGTCATTTTCTCCTCGTTCGAGCACTGTCTCTGGCAGGCAGCTGTATCAAGGTGACCTCCCGCTATTGTTTGGGCCTTTGTGTTTTTGTCTCGCTAGCTCGCCAACATAATCACAGCCTTTCAAGCAATGTAATGGGTCAGCTGTGGCAGTGAGACATCATTTCTGACCCTGGATACCTTGCTTCACAGTTTGAAATGTCAGGGAGGAGGCAAGGAGATATAGCAATGGATGTAATGATGTAATGCGGTAGCCAAACCTTCCTATCCTACGTACCCCTCACTGTCTGAGCATCGCTCTGCCTGATGCTGGGCTGTTTTTGCTCAGCAGAAGTACAACTGAAGGTTGTACTTAGGCTCTATGAAGAGTTGTCTATAAGATGCGTAATCCGTAATTAAATAGCTAATTAACCACTGATTACTAAGTTTTGCTTTCCAGGAAAATGATGATGCTTATAAAACTTTGAGCTGCTTGTTGTCTTTAAGTATTTTCTTTAACTGGGACACAAATTCATGTGGTGTTAACATATGTCTGCAGTCTAAATGACATGCTCTGCTTTCAGGGGAATAATGGCAGCTAAGGACAGAACAATCTACTGAAGTTGGGTGGCAGGTTGAGTAGGATTGTGAGAAAGACAGATCTTTACCTTTAAAGCCTGTGAGATTTTCTTGATAGATCATCAATCAGAGTGATCGAAGCAGATTTGAGATCAAGCAGTGAGAACAGCTGAAAAGCCATATTAGAGAGGATGTAAACAGTATTTTGATGAGGTAGAAACTAAACACAAGGCACAATCCATGAGAGTTTTTAAATAAGTTATTATATCATCCATTATGATTCTCTTTCAGACACGAAACATGTTAATAATCACTGGTCATTATTGTCTGTAAACATCTGAATTGCTGGTAGCAACGCCTGTCATTCCCACACTGGATTTATGTGACATTCAAATGATGATATGAGGCATTTAAAGAGCGTATTTTGCTTTTTCTTCTGCTCCAGTAACCTTCCTGTAGCCAATGGTGGAATTACAGGACTCTTATAATCACTGCCAATAAGCATAGATGCCACAGAGTAACATCATGAAAATATCAAGGCTCATATATTTAAATGAAACTGTTCAAAATCAATGCTTTGTGGTGTGTATTTATTATAAAGTGTTACTCTTGTTTATTTGTACTGGTTTGCAATGTGTCTTTTGCCAAACCTTTTTTAAAACTACATCATTATTTAATAATAGAAATGTTGACTGTACAAGCTTTTTCATGCAAAAACGGCCGCACTGAGTGCTTGAAGCTTCTGAACAGTGAGGGAACAGTTTGTCTTTGTGAGGCACAGCTTGGTGCATCATTTCTATGTGCTGTGTTTAATAACAGATTAACTCTAATTGAGTGGTCTCCTTTTTCTTCCTGGTAATCACCAGTAAACGTGAGCAGGGTTTTCTGCAAGCATTAATGTGGATGTTTAAGATATCGGCATTAACCAAAATAACATTTTACACAGAGTGCACATGCACCGCATCAAGGGGTCCTTGATGGTTTTGTATGTTTCTGTGCTTGTCATGTTTTTGTTTTTTTTTCTAATTCAATAACTACTTACATTTGTATTGAATTTACTTCTCCAGCCTGTGTTTTCTTGATTCCTCTGAACCAAAAATCAAAGCATAACGAGTTTGTTATTTGCCTCTATTTCGTCTCTGTCGAAAAACGTTGAAATGTAACTTTGTAGTTTTTGTGTAATCGTGCAGACAAGCACACAAACAAGTTAAAACACGCACACAGACCACATGGGAGTCAAATCTGTTAAACCTGAACACTTCTTCAGTTATTTGCCTTTGGGAAACAGAACATCAGTTAAAAACGGTTTGTGAATAAGATTTTATAGTTATCTTACTCATAAAACTGTATTTTAAAAAAATCGGCTCCCGGACTTGCAAACTGCATAATATCATTTTCCTCTGTAGGTTTTTCCATACTTTTGGTGAAACGGTTTGAGTCAGTTTCAGAGCGGAAGACCACACTACCTCCGGTTACACGAGCTCGGTGCTGACCTTGAAAGTCACTCGTAGCTTCTGGCTCTGAAAAGAGCATTCAGGTTGAAAGTCACTGCAGCTGTATTTGAACTGCTGAGTGTTTTTGTGGTGCTGGTGAGGACGAAGGGACCGTACGCTCCTCTCTGGTCACAGTCGTGTCTACTGGCGGATGTGTCACCCACTGTTGGTCAAACATGCATAGCTGTCTGTCAGCTATCAGTCATTTGACTTGTAGCGGGTCAGAAATGAAGTGTTGCCAGAGAATATTTGATCCTGATCCAGCCTGGTAAAGACAGGACATCTGATGATGTCTGAAATGAGATCGTAATCACACATAGTGGTGTAATTAGTTTGGTTTACAGTCCATTAGGATCAGAGCAGGGCATAAGGAACGAAACATGGAGACAGCGGAGAGTATTGCTAAATGCCTGGAAAAGGAAAGAGGTGTTGTTTTCCCATCGTGCTGTATAAGGGAAAACAAACATATATAGGGTGGAGTGCAGGAATCACATGATGTGACTGTAAAAGAAAGATCCATGTCTGAAATGATCTGTCAGACTCATCCATCTGAAGGACGGGGAGAAGCTAAACCTTTAGCGGTTAGCACTGCACTCACAGGCATTAGGATGAGAGGCAGTGGGTCCTTCACTCCCTCATTTCCTTTCTTACTCTGTCTCTTTTTGGGCATGTGACTGATGTGGTTCATTAAGATTGAGAGAAAGAGAATTAATTATTGTCATTAAATGAAGCATGCTGCTAAACCCCCCTCCTCCTCCTCCTCTCTCACTCTAGCAGAAGTGTTAGTGAAGTGTGGACAGCAGTGAGGGAATGAGAAAGGAGCAGAAAGCTAATGGGGGGGAAAAGGAAAGGAGGGGCAACTATGGAGAAAGATGTGGCAATGGAAAAGGAGGGTTAGAGAGAGGAGCGACGGGAGACTGTGAAACACGGGGGAATGAAGGAAATAAAAAGCAAGGATAGGCTGGAAGTCGGAGAGAAAAGAGCAGAAATGGAGAGCCACCAGATAGTACATGTGAGAGTCACACATAATAAGATGGAGCGCTGAGGCCACAGAGGAGGAAGAGGATAAGGGACAGTCAGGAAGGAGGAGCCAAAGCAGGATTTTATTTTATTTCTTTTCATGTCGGGGCAGCATGTTAATACACTGCAGCGTATTGTTCAGCTTGCAGAGCTGGAAAAAATGACATAATCCAGGTCAGGGGGACGTAACGGGGGGAGGGAGGAGCAGACAAAAGGAAGAGGTCAGAGAATCCGACAAATAAATAAAGCAAATTATTTACCTGATTTAAGAGTATAAAAGCTGCTGCATGTTAGAAGAATTTTACTGCTGCTGCTTGTCACCTTTAAAGTTGCTTTTGAATGTAGATTCAGCCTTCAGGGAGTAATGTATGTTTGTGTGTCTTATATTGGAGTTTGTGCTTGTTAAAGCTAATAATATTGACTCTGAATGATGGAGCTGGAACGCACAAGGCCCGAGGGCAAAGCTTCTCAAGAGCATCTCCTGCAACTCGAGTGACCTGCTTTCCTGGTGTTGCCTCTTTTCCCATTACCCCGAGTGGCATTTCATTTAGCCTCCGTCATTCATCTTTCCTCCTCTACATGTGATGGGGAATCTTCTGTGGCTGACACTTCACCTCGTCTGTTTTTCTCATTTTGCTTTCAGTGTTTTTACCAAACTGTTGTCTTTGTGAGTGTTTTTCTTACTTGTATGTAACAGTATTTTGGTCTTTCTGTTATTTTTATTAAAGAAAAAAAAAAGCTTTACATGTTTCAATGAGTTTATGTGAATATAAGTTGTTTTTCCAAGTTGCAGAAGGATGTGTTGTCTAGCTAGAGGGGATGATATTTCAGGTGAGGCTCCATTTAAAAACTACAGTTATCATGAGTTGGCTCACAAATATCCCTAAGCTATAATCTCTGCAGATCTTGAACATGCTATAGGCTTCATATTCAATTGGTCTTCATAAAGTTGATGAATTGTTGTAGCAGGAGGCACTAACTTCTATTCATTAATGCTGTGTGCAGGCTGAGCTATATACAGGTGAGTGCATGGATAAAATCAGTCATTTGTGAGAAGCTAGCCCTCTCTTGGCTTTAGTCACAGTGACATAAATAAAGATAGAATGAAATGTTAATATTTAAGCAGCGTAGCAGGACTTGGATTATCCAGCTGCAGAACTGCCTTGTGAGAGCTTCACACCTCAAACACATTCACTTTGGTACCTGCTGCATCAGATGTATTAGTGTTTTTTTTGTCATTGCAGCTTTTGCATCAGGTTATGCAACTTCTCTAGTTTTATTCATCAGATTGGAAGATCCCCTTTTCTTAAATCAAACAACATCTGTTGGACTTTGTTTATATGATTTTGATGGCTTTGGTCTGCAGGGGGGCGCCTTTAGCCAGCAGGTGCAAAGTGAAGACTAAGACGTGCAGGTAAAATGTCATTAGAACAACAAGGAAGAACTTTTGCAGAGTTAGATTACTCACACATACACGGAAAGCTTCAGTGCAGCTGACTGTAAAGGACGTGAAGTGAGATGGTTTGTGTGTCCCATCAGAAACCCTGTACCCAACCCTAGCAGGCCTGTGCTTCTATAGAGAGGTGACAAAAACAACAGTCAGCAGTTGGGAACACAAGTAAATGCAGTATTTAAAATTTGGTTGTAGGTCTTTATACAGAAATGTCAAGTTTTATAATTCTGGACATTCTTTTATTCTCCTTAAATGTTGACTTCAGCGGAGGCATGCAGAGCTTTACAGGTACATGGATCCACTGGCAGAAGCACAAATCATGCTACCATGCTACAATCTGTTTCATATTGGAGAAATATCAACAGGTTACAGACCCATATGCATCAATAACCCCTTAATCATTTACATCTCATTTAGAAAACAGCAAGTCAATGAAATATGATGTGATATATTACACAACTCATCCTCATTTCTCAGTTTTGGTCTCCTCAGCCGGTATCCTTTGAGAGCTGAGCTCAGGCAAACTTCTC
>JBAMIG010000024.1:4031129-4043738 GCA_037177335.1 Kiunga ballochi | reverse complement strand
ATATCACAACTACAAGATAATAAAAACGTCCTTAACTATGATTTATTGCAGAATAAAGCCATTTCTCTCTAAACGGCCAGAGTCCATTTTCGCCTGGCTTCCTTCCATCTGTATGTCCTTTGACCTCAAAACATGGCGTAATAAACAGAAAGTACGAGAAGAAGATTATATTAAGGAAAAAAAAAGGGTTAGAAACTTCCTTTTGCCTTGAGCTCCAAACCCAACACAATCTCTGCATTAGGTGAGATCCTCCAGAGAACATGGTTGTGTTAGTCGGCGTTCTTGCCCATGTTATATATCAGGTTAGAGCAGCCAATTTAGCCGTGTGTCAAAGCTCGCTGCTTTGATTAATCACCTGCACAGCCCCCGAGTGCGATAGCAGAGTAGAAAGTTGGATTTTTCACTGGGAAAAACAGGAATGAGACAGATAAATGGATACCAGACTGAAAGATGGTTAAGAAGAGGCATAATCACACTTGTGGCTTGAGTGAAATGTTAATAAGAGTTGCAAGTGAATTAACTTTCATGTCCACAAAGAGCTGCAGCCCAGAGCTCTCTGCTTGGCTGCAAGGTGAATATAATATTATGAGGGAGAACTCATATTTCACAGTTATCATGCAATTTAAATCGGGACTGTGAAATAAAAAGGATTTCTTTCTTTCTTTTTTTTACTTATCTGCTATCCAAAGATGACCTCAGTAAAATACTGACTGGAACAATCTGAACTTTCTTTGTTTAGTTAGGGTTTACTGTAGTACAACTTTCTTTCTTACAAAACAGTTTTGTTGTTTTGGATTAAGCTTCTTCTAATAGTTTGACATTTATCAGTAAGTTTTTTAATTACTTTTACTTAAAACCAGAATTGCTTTCATTTGCCTGCCCAGACCACATATTTGTGCAGAGATGTATACCGTTATCGGCTTCTGTCCAGCTGCCCTTTGACACAACTTTTCACTAAAATATTTTCCATTTTACCTCTGATCTCACTTTGTCTGGTCAGCTGCTATAAAAAGTTTAAAGTTGTGACAAAGTGCAATAGATTAAATGTAAGTTAAAAATATCCCTTTTAGTTTAAAAAACATTAGGAGAAACAAGTAGCATTTGTTGTGGCTGCAAGAAAATTATCACTATCTGATTTTTAAAAAAAAGATTTAAACTAGGATAAAGTTAGTACAGAATTTTTATTTGTATTCTTGTCTTGTCGCCCTGCAGGGATCATCTCAGTAAACAGCCGCAGGACCCCTTTTACAGCCAGTGGGGAAAATGAGATCTTGGACCTGGAAGGAAACCTGTATTTGGGCGGTCTTCCTGATAGCCGAGTTGGTTTGGTGCTCCCCACCGAGCTCTGGACTGCTATGCTCAACTACGGCTATGTGGGCTGTGTGCGGGATCTGTTCATCGACGGGCGCAGTAAGGACATCCGGCAGATCGCACAGACACAGAATGTGACCGGCATCAAGTTCTCATGCAGTAAGGTGAATGGGAAGCAGTGTGACGGCAACCCCTGCAAGAACAGCGGGGTGTGTAAAGAGGGATGGAACCGGTTCATCTGCGACTGCACTGGTACCGGCTTCTGGGATAGCACCTGTGAGAGAGGCAAGTCTCCTCATTTATGCCTTTTTTTTTTTATTTGCAGTGAAGATTCACTAAAATTTATTGAGTTAGCTAGAGAGTTTATTGATTGCTTATAAAAGAGATTGAAAGAGAGTAGCTCCCTTTTAGGTGCTGAAAGATAATTTGTCAGTGTGCTTCTACAAGAGTGTTGTGTTACTTTATAGTTAAAGAATCAAAATGTTGACAGTGTTGTTGAATTGAAATCTTTCAGGCTTCTTCAGATGTGGCTGCAAATTGATAAAGGTGTAGCTTCCGTTGGCTAACAATAGCTTTTGCAAGGAAGTGGACAGCTCTCTGTTTTAGCAGGCCAGAAGTGTTACTCACGATGGTTCCCTCAAATTATTTATGAAAGCTTTGCTGAAAGATTTAATAGGATTTTACTCTTTCTGCCAAGTGGAAGATTTTCCTTTTATTCTATTTTTTTTAACCAGGGAAGGCTGCGGAGAGAAATTGAACTTCTTCCAGCTGGTGAAATGGGCTCTGCTTGTCTGAGTTAGAAGAGATTGGCTACATGAAGTTTTTATGAGGCAGCGGACACAGGGACACCTCCTAGCTGTGGGAGAGTATGTTATTGAAGTATTGTTCAGATTGTTCTAGGCTTTTTCATGATTTTACAGAGATTTGCGTGGTTCGGTTTAGGGCCTAAAGCTCTCTCTTAAGAACCCGAGGCCTATAATGAATCGTACTTGTATGAGCATCTGGAGAAGTCGTTATAGCGGGAAGTACAGTAAGTGTAACTATAGGTTGAATGATCATAATGTGTTATTCACAGAGCCGAGGGGGTTCACATGAAGGTGAAGATGAAAGGATTCTCTATTTGTGAGTGCTGAAGAATTATGAAATGGTTTACAGTAACTGGCTTTGTTGCTTGTTGAAGCAAATAGAGAATCATCAATGGCAGTAACTAACTGTATTTAGACATGTAGACATGGTCAAGATGACTTGTTGAAGTTCAATCGAGCATCAGAATAAGAAAGAAAGGGAATTTAGTGACATGGTTGTTGATATGAATGCTGCATAAACAGCTGATCTAACCTTCTCTGGGTTCAGAGAAAATCTTTGGTGAGCAGTGGCAGTCTGGGCCAAAATGTCTTGTTTTCAGAGGTCTGAGGTGAATCAGCAGGCGGGTTGGAAATGATAGAAGGTGCAACAGGAAGTCAAATAGCCAATGGTTAAAAGGTATGCAGAATACCTTCTCTAAATTCACCAGTACATCTTGCAGTAGATGAGCCTTGGCAGCTGATGGCCACTCTCTGTCAGCTAAGTACTGGAACATTGGACTACTATTCACACAAACTCCTCAGAACTGCTGATTAGTCTCAATTAAAGCAAAAGCATTAAGATGGTCAGAATTTTTTATGGAAAAATGGCTCCTTTCCTGCCTTAGAATAACAGTTTAGGTGATTTAATAGTCTGATGAATATTTTATTGCTACATAGGCCACCAACGTGGCTTTTTTTTAACCACAACAGCCTAACTGAGGATAGTTACAGAACATGTCTGTCCCTTTTTCACCACAGTGCATCATCTACTGATGGATGCTTCCAGCAGGATAATTACAAAGCTCAGATCCTCTCCCATGGCTTCAGCTGCATCCATGCAGACAGATGCAATTTAAATGCAGATTTAAATAGCATCTGTCAATGAATATAATATTTTTGTGAAAGCTAAAAACTTTGATTGGAGCTGAGTTTAAAAGCTGTGACATCTTTTCTTAGCATACTCATATAAGTGTCCACTATTAATACTTTTTATTGCCAAAAGACATGAGCAGAAACAAACCAGTCACATTCTGGCTTTGAAGCATAAAAACGGTGCCAGCACGTCTCACTTTCTGCCCCCTAAAGAATAAAACTAAACAAAGAAACGTGAAGTTGTACATCGCTCTTGCTCCCTCCCATCATTCCTTCCCCTCCTTCTCAGACATTGGTCTCTGAATGGTCATATATCTGTATTCAACGAGTGCAGTTGCCACTGGGTGATAACCCACAGGACTTCTGCTGGCTGTGGAAGAAAGCCTCAGTCTGTTCAGCAATTGATTTCTACCCTCCATTGAGAGACTTGAGCTGGAAATTAAATGTGCTGATGTCACTAATGGCCTTTGGAGTTAAATTTCTTGCTTCAAGTACTGCTATCACATAAGTGTCTGCATGCGAGTTTGTGGCATTTTTCAAAGTTGAACCAGCCAATCCAGATAACCGGATTGTAAGCGTGCCTGACCATCTGGGACATAAACTGATGTAGGCCCACTGCTGATGCCTCACGGTTGTCGTTCCAATCTATCACTTTGAATTTACACCATGATATATACTAAGAATATGACTTATCTAAGTTTGGAGAAGTCATTCAATGGTAAGAAGCCCTACAGTTTATATAGCTTTCATCTCATGCAACTGTGTTTTACCCAGAACCTTGCAGTAACACATTACGACCACCATTGACAAAGATGTATAGAACACCTCACTATTGCTTAGTTTGTGTATCCACAGCTAATGTGAAATATGAAAACTATACAAAGATAAAGACAAAAACTAAAAAGTTTTTGGGGTGATGTTTAAAATGGCGTCTAAAATGGCGATGGACAGTTGTTTGATGGGGACTAGCTTTGACAGGACCAAGTTTAGCTTAAGATGGAAAGAGCACATAGCAAACATTATAAGATGAAAGCTAACCACAAACTTTCCATCCATGTTGCTGGAAGTGAAAATATTTTAGGTTTTATTTTGCATTTCAAGACAAAACCATGAACATTATACTGAAGAAACTGTATGATGTTGCTGCTGGTGAGTTAGCCGGTGAGCATTTAGCCAATGAGCAGTTAGCCGGTGAGCAGTTAGCCGGTGAGCAGTTAGCCAGTGAGCACTTAGCCAATGAGCAGTTAGCCAGTGAGCACTTAGCTGGTGTTAAAAAGCCATCTCTCGCCCCTGTTGCATGGATGGTGATTGTAATAAAGTCATGTCATGCATGTCATTACTTACTAAGCTAAAAAATATAGAGTTGTTGTACAGACTGAAACAAAACCAAAGTCACATACTGCTGGAAAACCATTTGACAGCTAAGGGATTCATGGAACTTACAGCATGTGGAGGCAAACCTTGAATGGTCAATTTCAAATGCAATGATTTTGTTTGCATTTGCATTGAAACTCAATCCTTATGAAATATGCAGATTAGGAAAGTATTCTATTTTAATAGCTCCTCTTGGTAGCTGAAATATATTTTAGTTCTTTTTGTCTATAATATAATAGGTCAGCTTGAAAAAGCTCAGTATTACAGTAGTTTAAAGTGATGCATCAGTATCTATCATGTCAGAACCAAACGGATGTCAGTTTGGACCTAGAAAGCTGCAGTCCTGCAGGGTGTCCTGTTCTAATACACCTGACACAAATTGAACTGATTCAACAGAATACCAGGTTTTCTTCAGTGGCTCATTCTGTTGAATCAGGTCATTTTGGAACAGGGAGAAGTGTAAAACCTGCAGGACTCTCGTGCACCAAACTTTCCTACCTCTGACCCACAGCATGTGACCACCATAAGGTGGCTCTAAAACATTTAGGTAATCAACCAGGAGCTCGATTTGCAGCTTCCAGCATGACATCTGCCAGGAAACATGTCTCATTTCTGTTTCTTCCTTCCTATCACTTCTGAAAGCTTTGATCGAAGCATGTATATGGTCTCTTTTCTGTTGTTCCCATGGTCTCATTCTGACCTTTATGTGCAGCCTGCATACCGAAGGCCACAAACCTCAACGTTATTTTATAGCACAAAAACACAAGGTCTCCATGCACGCAACCACATTTTACAAATGAGTCGGATTGCTTTAGTTTATCTATATACTGATAACATCATTCACATAACAACGGTTAGATCAACCTTCTTATTATCTACATGGAAAAGGTTTTGTCATTAAAATGACCAAACCCCCGTCTCTTGAATTTAAGGCTCGAACAAGCATGTGGTGTTTTAGCTATTATTTTTGGTTTGTTTCTCAAAATGAATGTGCATCACTTTGAAATGAATGGAACTGTGTTAGTCATAATGGTAGAGGAGCTTAATTTCCTTCTTCATGCTTCTAAGCAGACCCTGGAGCTCCCCGGTGACCATATCAAACAAGCACTGAGATGTATTCACACATAGCATTCACTATTGATCTCAAGCATGCTATATGGCAGAACAAAGAATTGTGCTTGAATGATGAGACAAGGAGTGAAATGATAAGGGATCAGTGCTCTCCCAGTGAGTGGAACAAAGGTTAGGAATTTACATTACAATGTTCAGCCTTTGCTGGAATATAAATTTGCTCTTTTGTTGTTTTTTTTTTGCGGTTTGCTGAGATCAGCCTCTCACATTTTCACAGATTCAGTTTAATTTGACAGGATTTCTTTGGGAGGCATTTGGGCATTTCTTACTTAGCATCAGCATTTCTACAAACTCCTAAAATCGGAAATGTTCCACCTCAGCAATAACAAAGCTGTACTGCAAATTAGTTGATGTAATTTTCTCAAATTAACGATACGTTTGCAGCTAATATTGCTACAATACTGAGCATAACACCCTCACCGTATATTCCAAAGTTGCAAGAAGCAGAACATAAACATTATCTTAATGGCTGCAGCATCTTGTATGGAAGCGCTGCAGCCATTACAGTTTTAGTGTTTGCCCATGAATGGGTGCATAATTGCAAAACACCTTAGATAAAGTGGTTGAGCTTAAACAAAACTTTTTAGGCCATCTGCTGTTATACAGGTTTAATTAAAAAATATCATCTTGTTTTGGTGTCACAGTAATACCTTAAAGTGTCCGGGTGACTTGTAGACCCTCTCTTGAACCTCTTTTAACATCACTCTGTGGGATAGTTTGAAAAATCACTTCTCTTGTATTTTCTAAAACATTTTTCAAAGGATGGGACTCGATTAAAAAAATCAATCTTGTTATTCACAGGCTTTGTAATTAATTATTCTTGTATAATCACATTTCAGTTGTATAATTATATTTGCCCCAAAAAGTTTTTTTTTATTTCAATGGATTAAATTTAGAAAATATCCCTAACGGACCTAAAGTAAACTTTGACTACCAAGTTCTTTCCTCTTCTAATGTAAAGTATACATGTTACAGTACCTTTATTTAAAAAAACAACATGTTTTAATTCACATTCCTCATTATTGACATTACCTGACAGTAAACCAGGGCGGCATTAGGCAGGGGTAACTTCAGTCTGGTAATGGACTGCGTTTGCAGATTGAAGCTGATGCAGATGGATGCTGCATGAAGGTCAAGTTACTTCAGTGCACCGATGCAGCAGCTGCTAATGAGAGAAGACTGTACCTGCTTTATGTTTGTAACTAAAAGTCTCCAATATCACCAAATAAGTAGGTAAATTGTTATTTGTTATTTTTTTTAATAAAGTTGCTAGAGGGGTCTGGAAAAGCACTAAAGTTATTAGTGAAGGTCTAACATGAGCATCAGTGTGCAGACAAATGCATCACATTGGATCATTTTATAATGCATTTATTTCACTGTTATTAATAAATCGTAATTAATACCTTTTATTCCCACTCCTATTATAATAAGCTTGATGTAAAACAGAAGATTTTAGAAGAATTTAGATTAACCTTAGAAAGAAAGCCATTTATTCATAAATACTTCCTGTATGTACTTAAAGCTTGTTTTATAAAAGCTACATTGCATCGTTCGTGTATTCATTGTCTATATTCGCTCATCACACTAACCAAAATATTATTTTGCCATGGGTGTTTTATATTCAATAAAATGTACTAAAAAATCAATAATCATTTCAACCAGAGATTTAAAAAAGTTCATATATATATTTATATATATCACAATTATATATAATTACAGCACACTTATACTCAATGTATTAAATTGGGCCATCTCATAATAAGAAGCCATTTTCCTTTCCTGTTATAGCAGCTTTAACCTCCTAACCATTATATATTAAATTAAATAAAGACTTTTCTGACCAAAAGGGAAAAAATAAACTCAACTATCTTTAAAAATCCATTACATGTCCAATAAATAAAATATACAGAAATAGAGTAAATAATCACTCATGTTTAATTACTATAAATTACTCGCTTACAACATCCTGCAGCCTTAATTTAGCTTTCATCCTGTCTTAATCTTGTCTCCAGTGCTGGTGTTTATTTCTCTTCCCGTTGTTACTATGGGCATGCCACAGCAATGTCACAAAATGTTATACTGTAAACTCTAATCGGTTTAGCTTGTGAGGCAGCTGGATTCTCTCAAGATCACAATGAAAGTAGGGAAAAAACTGAGTTTCTGCTATGGACGTACCAGATTTCTGTGATTGCAGATTACAATCTTCTACTGATTCCTTCTGGTTTATGTTACATTGTTTGTTGTTGTCGTTGTTTTTGGATGTTTGTTTGTTTCTCTTATCTGGCTCCTGTCCATCTATCATTTTTGTATAAAATAAATTCTCTCACTTTTACCATCTGTTGATGAGGCAAGAGATGCCGTGGTATTTTACCTCCCAAGCTCTGACAGTCCACGCACATACATTTACAATTAAATCAGAGCTCAGAATGCTTAAAACCTGTCTGGGAAATACCATTTAAAATGACTCCGGACTCTGCAAACACTGAGAGTCAGTTTGGTTCAACATCTGTCATTTTACTGGAAACAGCCAGATTTCTGCTCACATCTGGTCATTGTGTGGATCACCACAGAGCCTTTAGGTCACTTGATACCAAATTAAAAGTTCTCATTTTAATAATATTACATAAAGATTTTTGTGGTTGTTTATTTAGAATAAACAAGTTTATTAATAAAATGTATTCTGAATTTATAGGGTCATTTTGGTAATTAAGCTAAGGATAGGATATGATTAAACATAATCAAATGAATACAGGCTTTGTAACAATCTTGGTTAATTACATTTTAATGGCATAACAAATTTTCCCTAAAAAGCAACGTTGTTTTTTTTATTTATTTAAATACATTTTTAGTTGGTGACTAAATAATGGACATAGACATTAATATTGTAAACGTCAACTCTGTTAATGTCTAGAAAATGTAATTTAATTTTGAATTGACAAGCGAGAAATAAAAAATACCCTTGGCCAAGATAAAGTGTCACTTTAATTCTTTAACAAACGGCTCCAGCTGTTCTCTAATTAAGATTTGACAACATGTTGAAGTCATTTTACCTATAAAAAATGCACTTCATTAATAACTATTAATATCTGACTGACAGCAAATCAGGATGGGGAAACCTCAGTATGATCGTGAAGTAGAGCTGATAATCTGCTTTGCAGCTTGAAGTGTGGTGCTGTGCAGAATCCCAGACTGCACATAAAAAGTTCTTCCTGGTGGAGGAGGGGCTTATGCAGCAGCCACTGCAGGTAACAGGAGAGTACACTATAAATGCTTTCACATTATTCACCAAAATCACCAGGTTGCTATACTTATGTATAGTACCTTTAAAAAAAAAAAAGACTGACTAGGAGTCTGAAAATGACTAAATATACAAAGTGGCTAAGTAATTAGCTGCTGTATCAAGTGCATCAATGTAATCAGTGTCAGGAAATGACAAACATTCTGCAGCTGCATGCATTACTTTTTGGTCTAGTTAATACATAGTAAATAATGTGTTAAATTCCCACTCTAATCTATTTTTTTTAATGCCAGAAGGGTTCTGAGACTGCAGCAAATTACAGAAACTTGGTCATTTTTTACATAACTGAGTTGTAGACCAACAGTAAAAATGCCTGGTTAAAGGGTTTTCCCGTAAGGTAACAAATTACATTTGATTTATATTATTTTCTAAATGACAAAACTCTTAAGTAAAATTAAAATGAAATTATAATTATTTTAAAAACTTAAATGTGTCCCATATACTCTTTTACTTTTTGTCAACAATTTCGACTATTTAAAGTAAATTTCCCAAAAACCAAAACCACCATTTGAGAACGTTTTATTTTATCTTTTTTGGGAGTGGCATCACACACAAGTTGTTCAAAGTCATTTTAAGGACTCTTCATTCTTAAGAATAAAAGCTTAAACGCAGGTTAAGTTTAGCAAAGTATCTGTGAATATCAACAGACCCCCACATGCAAAATCATTTAAAACCCATTAAAACCATCTAATATTAAACTGTAATTTGGATCACTTTGTTTTACTTACATCCTGGTCTGCATCTCAGTGGAAAGACGAAGATGGAAAACTACATGTAGCACATTCATAATCATAGAAAAGCCTTAGAATCCATATTTCCAGCCCTTTTTTATTCACATATTTATTTATTTCCCTGCTGATGCATTTCGGAACGGGAATCACAGGAACTAACGTCTGAAGATGCTAACATCATATTTGTACTGAGCAGAACACATCTGTGTAAATCCCTCTGTTCCTTTGGAAGCTGAAAAGCTCGTGGTTTTTTTCCTGCTCTGTTTAGCAGAAGGAAAATGCATCCTGACACTTATTTTAGACTGTTTGAGAAGATCAAAGATCATACCAGGTGACAACTAACAGTAAACAGCACAGCTGTCAGCTCTGCTTTCAGTGTCAGAATTAGCGTGCAGATGCTTTTTGTATCTTGTCTGTTTAGTTTATGTCTTTCTTTTACACTTTTTATTTGCCTTTTAATTCCTGCATCTCACCCACACACATATACAGAAACCTGCTGTTTGGCATGTTCTTTTTTCACACAGCCACGACACATGACGGCACCTGTGATCAGAGGTTTTCTTCAGCATTGCACGAGCAGATGTGGGGTCAGCATGGGAACCCGACTCTGTGTGTGTGTGTGTGTGTCTAATGCAATGGATTTAATGCATAAAGGAGTGAATGTCACCAACACATTTAATTTTCCACCAGCTGGCCGGGTTCTGCCACAGCCCCATGAAGGTGCATAATACCTGAACCCTGGCCTTGGCAGACCCTTCTTGTCTGGGTTGTGACCAGGAGCGCAGGCCTGCCAAAAAAAAAAAAAGCCCATCTGCTTGTGATCTGAATTCAAATGGGCCAGCTTGGCTCAGAGCAGCCCTGAGACCCTCATGGTAGCATGAAAGAAAAGAAGCTGCTTGCTTAAAATACAACACGGTAACTGCATTAACACGGTTTAAAGGGAAATTACGGGCCTACTTCTTACACACTATTACCCCCCGAATGATCAAAAAGTGCAGTCGTGAATCATTTCTTTACTTTTTTAAACTGTTTCAGCATCTTCTTCTGGGCCAGCTTTTATCATTTGCCTGAAAGTGCGAACGGGGTTATTTTTAAAAACTTTACCTCATCTACCCGGGATATGTCTAATTGGGTTGAATCCGCCGTGCAGGTTTGGCTCGGTGTGGTGCTGAAAAATTATTTTTCTTGCCTGACTAGCCTGCAGTCAGATCCACAGAAAGCAAAGCGGGAGGAAGTCATTACTCTCCTGTAATGATAATGTTTCAAGGTGGGCTTTGTCCTCTCTCGTCTTTGGCAGACGGCTCCGGGCTTTATTTCTTTTTGATTGTTACATCCCATTACATGAAAAGGTTACTAAAATGTTATTCCCCGTGAGGGGAACTCGACTACAACAGATTATTCAGGTCGTATTTCAGTCTTAACTTGTAAGAGGTGACATTAATTCAAGACTACAGGGAGGCATATTTGATGTTGTCGGCTGCCAAGTGAAGGAGAATGCCATCCTGCTGTAGGACTTGTTTCAGCAAGCTAGTCAGTCAAACAGTCAGGTAGCGAGGGAAGCTTTCTGTTATCGTGTGAAACTCTATGTGAAGGAATGGGGCTTTAACGGAGGCAGGGTGTTGCTGACAGTTGTTGGTTGCAGACTGCTGTGTAGCTGATAAAGTAGCTCAGTTAATCAGGTAAATAGGCCTGTAATGAAGTGTGTTTGTCTGACAGTGTGCCAGCCCTCTGCCAGGGCATCCCACTGAGACTCTCCTCTTTCTGGCTTTCTGTTGGATATACACACACATATCCCCACCAATCCATTGGAGACAGATTGAATTGTGTCTGATGCATATTTCATTTTCCCTGACAAGATGCCACCGCCCACATGCAGTAAGTGCCTGTGTTTTCCCGTCTGTCTGTGGAGAGAAGAACTAATGGCTCCAGGCCTGAGCTGATGGCTGGAAGTGTGTCCACCACATCTGAGTGATGACATCTTCCGTTACACCACTGGCTTCCTCTTTCTTAATGTTCTTACTGGAGGCGAGGCGTTGCTATAAGTGATGCTTGCTGGATCAATGTTGCATTCATTAGAAGTCATTTCATCTGATTCTGCAGTGAAATTAGGCTTGTTCATACAACTTGATCAACGTTTTTTTCCTTTTTCACAAGCTGAAGCGACTCCTTGAAGATCTTGTGTCTGACATTTTTTTTTTTGTGCAGTTTTACTTTTTCTCCATCTATTTTGCACCTCTGTTTAAATCATCTTATAAACATGTGGTGTCTGGCCTGCTCTGCTCCATGAGACCTTTTCCTTCATCAGGGGCAACACTTTTAAGATCTGTAGATCTCCTTATCCTGCACAGCACGTTGTTACGGCATGATTATCAGCAGTAAATAGCCTAAAAGCTAAGTGCATATACCAGTCTGAGGCTAAATCTACTTGTCTACTAATTTGATGATCATTGTTTTTTAGGCTTTTAGTGGGCTTCGTCTCATCTTCCCTTGTGTCCTCCCTTTTCCTTTTTTACTGAACTATGTTATTTTATCCTAAAGTTTATAGGATCACTTTCTAGTTTATTACTTTAGGATCACTTTCTCCCTTTTTGTGGCTTATTTTTATGAATAATAAGCCTTGAAGACGAGGAGGTGAGGCGGAAATGTTTGGACTTAAAAAGGAGGCAGGAGACAGGAGACAGGAGACAGGAGGCAGGAGACAGGAGACAGGAGACAGGAGGCAGGAGACAGGAGACAGGAGACAGGAGACAGGAGACAGGAGGCTGGAGACAGGAGGCTGGAGACAGGAGGCTGGAGACAGGAGGCTGGAGACAGGAGGCTGGAGACA
>JBAMIG010000024.1:3990680-4008254 GCA_037177335.1 Kiunga ballochi | reverse complement strand
TTTTTATACAAATTTGAAATCTTGGTGGAAGGAGAACCGCGATATATATATATATATATATATATATATATATATATATATAATGTATAAAATCAATAAAAATCCCATTTTTGGTTGCCTTCACCGTAACACTATTTCTATATAAATGGAACCTGCTTTGCACAAACCAGCCAAACTAGAGCTCGGGTCATGAGAGGTTCAGTGTAAAATGTCCTCCATTCCCATTTCTGCTTCATCACAGGTCAGATGGCGGGAGACCACACTCGCCTGGAGTTCAACAACGTAGAAACGGGCATACTGACTGAAAAACGCTTCGTTTCGTCTCCACCCTCATCATTTATTGGCCACCTTCAGGTATTGAAAGTCAAAAAGTCTCCAAATAATTCTGCTTTAAATGAGCATGTTTTTGGTTTGCTAATTGTAGCCTCATTATCTTGAATAAAAAGACAAAGCTGTTGGTCAGTCGTAAATGATGGCATCGTTTCCTGGTGACTTTCTCTCCTCAGAGCCTTAAATTCAACGGCATGCAGTACATTGACATGTGCAAGAACGGGGACATTGATTTCTGCGAGCTCAACGCCCGATTTGGCATGCGCTTCATCGTCGCTGACCCGGTTACTTTCAAGACGAAGGGCAGCTACCTGGGCTTGGCCACTCTGCAGGCTTACACAACGATGCACCTGTTCTTTCAGTTCAAAACCACGTCGCCCGATGGCTTCATCATCTTCAACAGCGGAGATGGGAACGATTTTATCGCCGTGGAGTTGGTCAAAGGGTGAGGGGGAGGTGGACATGTTGATGAGCGTATTGATGGATTATTGAAAAGTGTGAGAGATGACTGGTGCATTTAAACAAGCTGTAGATGCTATAGATGATTGCTGAAGGGATTTGGAATTGAACAAGTCTTGATAAGAGTATTGATCCCAATGCCGAGGTGGATTTTCCCTGAGTTTGTAGAAGCATAAACATCATTGATGTCCTGAGAAAACAGTTTTTATATATTCTGATAAGTGTCAGAGTAGCGTAAGGAATTAGTAGTATTTATCAGTTCATTTTCCATATTGCCTAATCCACATCAAGCTAGCAGGCTAGAGGCAGGGTACACCCTGAACAGGTTGCCAGTTCATAACAGGGCAAACTGGAAACATTTCTGATGGAAGTGAATCCATGTAGAAAGATGAAAAGAGATCCTGAGGTGTTTATCTACTGCTTCTTCCTTCTCAGGTTCATCCACTACGTGTTCGACTTGGGGAATGGGCCCAGTTTGTTGAAGGGGAACAGCGACAATCCGCTGAATGATAACCAGTGGCACAATGTGGTCATCACACGAGATGCTTCCAACACACACACCCTCAAGGTGGACTCAAAATCCGTCACTCAGAATGTCAACGGAGCCAAAAACCTCGATCTTAAAGGTACAGCTGCTTTTAGAAACGGTATGACCTGACAGGAATGTGGAAATGAAGTGCTTATCTTCTTCCTTTTTATCAGGGGACCTGTTCGTCGGAGGTCTGGGACCCAACATGTATCAGAACCTCCCTAAGCTGGTGGTGTCTCGGGAGGGCTTCCAGGGCTGCTTGGCCTCGGTTGATCTGAACGGCCGCCTGCCAGACCTCATCAACGATGCCCTTTTCCGCAGCGGGCAGATTGAGCGTGGCTGTGAAGGTACAGACGGCCTGCAGCACATAAGAATCATGACCTGCTGTGTGAGATTTATTAAGCTAATTAGAAAGCTCCTCAGTAGGCCTTAAAGACACTCAGCAGCATCGTTAATTCTCATTTCTTCTTTTCCCACGAGGCATCCGTCACATCACCGGATGCAGCTTCCAATGTGTTTTTCTGGTTTTGTTTGTTTAAATCTTAAGAACAAAACCACGTTCACACAAATACGACATGACAAAAAAGATTTATGCTATCCTTTAAGATGTCAGTTTGTTGTTGATGAGGTTTAAATGAAGATCATCTGTTTCCATAGCAATAAAGTCTGACGTAGCTCGTAAAGTTACTTGATTCTCATGCTTAACTTGATGCAGATTCACCTCTTTATGCAAAACTACTCTGTTACATTGAATTTTTAGCTTAATATAAGTTCTAATTTAGTTTAAAAGTACACTGTTAACGTTCCTTTTAATGTTTTAAGCATCTCAACTTTGAATCTACCTGAGTTGAATTGAAATTGTGACTAAAAGAATAAATAGCTTCATGCATAAAATATGAAAAGAACTACAAATAGGAATCTGAATGAGCAGCTTTTAACGAACAGAATTAAATTTGTTGAGGAAAAGCTCTCCTTGCTTTGTGATGGTTTTTAGCTGTTTTTTCTTCCTTTTTTATGTTCAGCTGATTCCCCTCCTAAACCTTCCGTAAAGCTTTCGTTCAGTATCAGTTTAAACAATATAAAAGGGTTTAGATGCTTGTCAAGAAAATGTCATAAAATAAGGGATTGCATTGAATTTTTTTACTACACATTATGCGCCTGACTGTCCATTAGAGGGCAGCAGAGGATTATTAAAAGCTTAAACTGGTGCTTTTGTAAAGCTTTCTATGTGTTGCTAATAACCAAAACATTCCCATGATACCAGAAAAGCTCACAGAAATTTTAAAACAGCTTCCAGTGCTGGTCCTTCACTAACCTTTGACCTTTGTTTCCTGCTCTGCTCTGTTTATTTTTTTGTTTTTTTGTTTTTGTTTTGTTTTTTCTTTCTGCGCCAACAAAGTTGGTTTCACCAAAGCCGACCTGCAAGGTAGAGGGTTAAGCTCCGCCTCTCGAAGGCCTGCTCGCCTGAAAGTCTGCTGTGTGTAATGCATCGTGGGTGTCACCATGGCAACAGCAATGTTTCCCGGGCGCTGCAGGGGTAACTTGCTCTCTGGAGGAAAGACGATGATCCGAACAAGAAATAAAATTCCCATTAACCAAATATTTAGCTGCATTTGCTGCAGAGTAAATGTAACTGCACCTTAAATATACATGAAGCAGACAGATTATGAGCTGATAATCTGTAGGCATCTTTTAAATGGTTGCAGAAAGCAGCAGCAGGACGTCTGTCTTCCTGAGTTAAAATGATAGTTGCAACACTGCAGGTTGTCAGACTCCAAAGAAAACACTGTCACCACACCTAAACACCGTCATCACGCCGCTGCTTCATCAGCACTGCTGCTTCTTCAGAATAAGAAATGCTACCATATCTGCCACCGGATGAGCTGTATTTGTCTTTTCAGCCTCCTGCTGCCACACCGGAACAAAACCTGCACCATGTACTCACATATATGTGTGTGTATTTACAGGTGTGTGGTGTTTGGCCATGCCTGGTGACTACCATCAGCGTACATTACACAGTAAATGCGCTTTCAGCGTGCAAACTTGCTCTTTTCTTTACTTCCAAATGTCTTTTTCTCTTCACGTTGTCTTGCACAAGACAATCTATTTGCATCTGTCTGCTATGTATATAGATATTTTTTTTATTTGACTTTATTTGGTTATTAGAAGGATGACTGTCAAGGTTTTTTTCTCCTTTTGTCTGTTTAGACTCTAACAGGGGAGGTAGTTTATCCTGTTTGCCGTGCACTTGTCCGTAACTGCATTCCCTCTCACTTTAAGTATTCAAAAGTAAGAGCTATATGTGGTGTGAAAGCAAACACACATCCAGTTTGACTTTGAATACCCTCCTCGACTACTGTCTGACTCCAGTGCATAAGAGACAATATGCACTACGTGTTCTCAATTGCTCTGTTTCTTTTCTTCTCGTGACTTCTGTCTGGTCTGTCTAGTGGATCTACTGTTCGCTATGTATTTGCATAGAAATATTTCTTTTTTTAAAACCAAAAAACAAACAAACAAAAAATAAGCAGGCCTGTGTCTTTTGGTATTTCCAAAATGGATATTGTGAGTTTCCTTTTTTCTTCATAAGTCATTTGTTAAGTTCTTTATACGTCTTGTCTTGCTTGTTCACAGAGGGAATGCATCGTTCCAAGCTTTGATCAAACGTTTTTAGTAAAAAACGTATCCGAATGATGGGGGGGGGAAAGAAAATAATTGCATGCAAGTCCACCTGCACACACTGTCCAAAAGAATGAAATGAAGAGATGCTGACAGTGTCATCACATCAGCCAAGCTGGGATCCTGCTCGCCTGCTGCAGGAAGACTTAAAGGCAGATTAGAGTGTTTTCACATATTTTAACTGCGAGTATATGACTAGAAAGACTACTGGTGAAAACCTGGCATGTACGTTTCTGCTTTGCCAGCGCGATTACAGCTTTACCCAGCATGAAAACAGCATTCTCCAGACAGTCATTAAGTGTGTTGTACTCCAGGTCAGGCTTCCTGTGGTGACACTGTTTGCTCCCTGTGCCACCTTCAAGGCCCATACAGCATAAATCTGTCTTTTTAGAGTGCATGAGTCTTGCTTTCTTTAGGCTCAGCAGCAGTAGCTCTAATTGTTGCCTGGCTGTGCATCTGAAGCTCCTCTTTTGCTTTCTTCGTCTTATCAGGCCCAAGCACAACCTGCCAGGAGGACTCGTGCGCCAACATGGGCGTGTGCATCCAGCAGTGGGAGAACTTCACCTGCGACTGCTCTATGACGTCATACACGGGGACGCACTGCAACGACCGTAAGTACTGTTGGGCTTAAGTCCATTTATTAGCTAGAAGTGAGCTAAAAGAGTTTGGAAAGCATTTAAATTGTTTTTAAGCCACGAGAAAAGCTTTTTATGATAATCTGATGGGATTTTTTGAGCTCCAAAAGTAACACACAACTACTCATACTGATGTACTAATGTTCTATCAGTAAAAGTGCAGAATGCTAGTTTAATATGTCTTTGTTTGCACTGCATGCCCTACATCTACCACATGGTATTTTACTCTGTGGAAACCGGTGGATAATAGTTAACACTCACACACACTGCAAATACACCTGTAATAAATGCACCTGTGAATCTCTGTTCGCATTCTTGACCCTTTCTACTATTGAAGTTCTTCCTCTGTGTTTTTCCGAAGGAAATTTTTCTGGTAGCAGGTTCCTTTTGAAATCTCATGCTTTAACGTTGCAGAGCTTCGGAGTGAGTAGCTGCGCCTAACGATGTGTAAAATACCCACTTCTGCCTCAATCGCCTACTCATAAACGTCCATCAAAAAGCTATCTCTGGAGTCCAAAGTGAGTTTGTGTTTGTGTGTGAAGAGGGATCTGTTATCCCCATGATGACAGGGGACTTCCCTTCAGTAATCACGGTCAGCGGTCTTTCATTTAGTGTTTAATAGCAGAGGCACAGTGCTGCTGGTGCTGGACTAATGAGGTGGCAGAGGCTGTTAGCAGAGCTGCTATCTGTGAGCGCTGGTGTCCCCTAATCATCCAGACCTTTCTGATGTAGGACCCGGCTGCTGTGTGTGACTTCATATCTGTAATATCCTCATGTAATTTCCTTTCTCTCTTTCTTTTTCTCTTGCTCATCCTCTACTATTAAAATCTGAGCCGGTGTTTTTTCCACACAGGGCGAGTAACTGACTCTCGCCATCACTTGGTGTTGGGAGCTGCGTGTTTATGTGTTAATTAGCGATGAGAGGTCCACATTAATTCAGCTCCTGGTGCTGCCTGGTGTGACACAGAAGGAGGTTTCATTGATTCCTTATTGACACAGACATAATTTTTCTTGAGCCACAGGAGCTTAGATAGTCACTTATTTGACACCTTTGTGGCATCATGGCTCTGAGACGTAGTTATCCTGCTTTTTGTTTTTGGAGATAGATGCTTACTAATATTGACCGACTTGTCCAAGCGTGTAATAGTATTCTTAATTAGGTAGTATTGGCAGAGATATGTTGATTTTTTCAAGCTGTTTTTTTTTATTTGTTTGCTTGTTTTTGCTTTAATTTCCTCTCCCACAAACCAGAAAATATGGAGAAAGGAAATGGGTGAAAGACTTGGATGAACTAAGACGACTAAGATTTTGGACGAAAGCAGTCTTTTCTGTGTGGCTTTTGGGAAGTTTTCTGAAAACATTGCAGTCTTTAACCACCAGGGGGCAGTAAACCCACAACCAGGATCGTACACTGCCTGATATGCAGGGAGAGAAATGAGATGCAATCCTCCCCCCCCCAGGCATAAAATCAGCTTTTCCTGTTATTTCCCTCCACTGTTTTACCTCTGTCTCATATATACCCGCCTTTACAAACCCACAGCACATTCGATGACTGTAGTTATTGATCAAAGAGAGGATATGGGGCGATCTCTTGAACAATGCAAAATCCAGTGTGTTTTAGTACAGTCACAGTGCCAGCAGTTTTACTGCTCATATAATGTAGCTTGATAAAAAGGAAAAGTCTTTGCCTTATTCTTGTGAGCGTGCTATTTGCCTTGTTTTATTCAGTGAGCAAAGTGCTGAGGGAGAGTTTCTAATTAATAATGTGGAAATGGAGCCTTTCCCTTTTCTTTCTATCAGTCTTCTCTCTCTCTCTGATAGCTGGCAGCAAATATCAGTAATTGTCTGCTTCTCTGGCTCGGTCATTGTCCAAATGAGGGAAACTTTAACCAAGTAAAGTGAACATTTCTGCTCGTAATGCTGCCCACAGATTCATTTTTACAGATTGTTAATGTGGAATCTCTGTGCACCCTCTGCCCTTCTCCATTGGATCCAAAAGGTCTCTGGTGGTGGAGCATGAAAAAGTAAACAGCTCCTCAGCAGGCAACGACTATCTATTCAGCTTCCATTTATTTTTGTGTACCTCTGCAGTCTGCACATTGTCAATGCACTCTCCTTGAGGGAACAAAGCACAAAGGAAATTTGCAGCGCTCTCTGCACAAAACAAGCTATTCTAAGTGCCACTTGAAACATTTTTCAGGTGCATGTCACACATAGTATTGCACTGAAATAGGGTGGCAGGGTCAGACTAGTATTTTTATCCCATTTGGTTGTAGTTCACTGCTTTTGCGATGCCCATTTTTATATGATTCTTGTCTAATGCAGGTTTGCAACTTATCGAGAGGTTTTATGAATGCAGGAGAGTTTCACGTAAAAGGCATGGACAGGCGAGTTTTGGACCTATCGGGCACTCTTCCTCCAAATCCAGAGCAATTACCAAACTTATGCAATAGAATAATCGCCGCAAAGGTCACTGAGTCATGCACATGGTAAACAGACAGACACAGAGGAGAGAGCAGAAGGAGCCAAGAGACAGACTCTTCGCTTTGATGCTGACTTCTGTAATTGCATAGATAGATCTTGGATTTCATTATTTTTTTCCAATCATTGTGATTCCAAAATACCCTTTGCTCCTTCTTAATCCAAACTGTCTGATGTATTTTTCCCAGCGTGCTCAGAAGGCCGTAACCATATCTGACTAACGGCTTACGTCGACAACAAAGCCACGGCGGAAGCACTGCTTCTTGCAATGCTGGCATCTGCCTTGTAGTCATTCCTTGTTGAACTTAGGAGTGTAAAGAAGAAAACAGTGAGGGAACGTTCTGTTTTCTCTTGTCAGCCATTTTGTACAAAGCAGACAAACTTGAACTCATGTAACAAGTGTGACTGCTGAAAAATATCAAACCAGGAGGAGAAAACCAAGCAGTATTACGGTGGTATAATTCATCTTTTTACTACAGGTTTCAATGTCTTGTTGAATTAAGGAAAACACACACACACTATTAGCACTATGGCATTATGAAAAGAGGGTTGTTATGGGTCAAACCCTGACTGGACGGAAGGTTCAAGCTGTGACTTTTCTGTGCAGTGTTACCTGCCTCTCACCTGATCATTGCTGGGATAGGCTCTAGCTTCCCCACAATCCTTAATTGGATTAAGCGGAAAATAAATGAATGAATAAATGAACGCACAAAAACACATGCAAACAAATCCACACATTTTTATGGGGGATAGGGAGGTAATTTTATTTAGAGAAATTAATAATTAATATGTCTGTCCCTGTAAATAGAATTAAGTAGATGGAGGTAGGCCGCAGGTGTTAAGCAAGGGTTAGCTGGCTATAGAGTGCACCGAGACAGCCGTGAAACTTGGCTCTGCATCATCTGGACGCAGATGTAGCGATGTCTGATCATAACACATGGGCACCTTTATTTAAATCACCAAATTAATTCAATATTAAGATTAATCTGCTTGTGGGAAATAAACAAAACTGATCTTCATTTTTAAGTCTATATTGGGTGGGGGTGGGTTTTTTTTTTGGCAAATGGCCCGTATAGCTGAAACATTGCATTATGAGATGGTTTGTCTATGTATACTGCAGGTTGATTAAAAAGTGGGCCAAAAAAACCTCTGCAGGAAAAAAGCTGTGCTCAGGGTACAACTCATCCCAAAAGCACACTTTGAAATAAACTCACCATCTTTGATGTACAAATTCAGATGACCATGTTGTAGTAGGCAGAAATAAGATTGAGGCATCACATAACCAAGGGACCAAAACACACAGGAGCAAGTTTAAATCTCGCTGCTGCAGAGCTGTAGCTGCAGGGACATTTGTAATTGCCCAACATTAAGCTGGGGGAGTGTCTTTAAACGCACCTAAACACAAAAATGCCTACAGTCTTTTTCACTTTATTGCTTCTCATGGAAGCCACTGTGAAGTCTGTAATGCATGAGCATGTATGAGCATGAATGTGTATCCAGCCACACAGGGACTGCAAGGGCTGAAATAAGATGTTGGTTTATATTAACATCCATGTTTTGTGAACACATTAGTGGCTGTATTTTAATTTATTTATTTATTACAATTAGTTAATTGTTTTAAATTGTGCAATGTGATGCAGCTAGTTTCATCTTTACTGCTTTTGTTGCTGCGTCAGTAAAATGACATAAAATCAGTATGATATATGTAATATGTATTGTATAATACAGCTGACTCAAAGCAGAACCAGATCACATAACAGCACAGCAGGAAGTTTTTTGTGACAAATGTGAATCCTGTAGGGTTGATATACACAGAAAAGGTATATTATTATGCTGTATTTACAAAAAAAAAAAAAAAATGTTAGTTTTAGATACTGTGTGTTAGCTTTTTCCCCCTAACACGAGTTCACTGAGATGCATCTACTTTTTCTCCTCTGAAATACCAAACCCTGCAAACCTGTCCAGGGTGTAACTGGGTTCTCGTCCTATGAATGCTGGGATAGGCTACAACTACCCACAACCCTTCATTGGAATAAGTGGTTCAGATAATGGATGGGTGGGCGAGATGCCCATCATAAAGCCTGGCATTAACTAGCTTCATTATCTATGAAAGGTCACATTATCAGAGTCTACCACCGCCAGCTAAAATTGAAAATTTTGTAGTTAACAAGATTATTACCTGAAAAAATGTAACTTTTGACACTAAATGTGCCTGATATTGGACAGCCATAGCTGTACCAGCTCAAACCAAAAAGTAAAAAAATGCTACTGTTAGCGTGAAATGGGCTAGCTAAAACTCTTAGCGCGGCTTAGCGTAATACTGGAGGTAGTGGGGAACTACTCAAGCCAATATTTTCCCAAGGAACCAACATTTAAAAGAAGTGTTAGCAAAATTATGCAACATATTCCCAGCATTAATTTGATTGATTCATTGAAGTATTTATTTCAAAATATTTTTTAAAAAGTAAATAAATTACTACGTTGAAGTTGTCACTTTTTTTAAAGAAGGATTTCCATGCTAAGCTAGCTATTTTACTCACTGAGCCATTATAACACATGATGACATGAAAGATCCATTTCTACCAGCAGGTTAGGGTCAGTCTGGGATGATTTGGTGCTCTGTGATTGCTGTTGTGGTTTTGTTCTTTGAATTTTAAAGAAAAAGAAAGCAACACAGAAATAAAGGACAATACTGGACAAGAAAACATCTAGCAGTTTGTGATTTAAAGCACCTTAAAACCAACAATGTGTTTAAACATTGTACTGCTGCTGCTTTGTTCTTAGTGCTGAGTCACACAGGAGGTAATTCTTCTTTTAAACATTGGACTGATTATAGCATGTCAAGCACTACCTGTTTAGGTCTGATCATGAGGACTGGGACTCCAATGGAAGTGTCCCAAAAACAGGAAACAGTTCAGGCCAGATTTTCTCGCACCTTTCTTAATATTTGCCTGAGTTAACGTAAAAAAAGAGCACCAATCAGTACCGTATATTGAACCAGATTGATTAAAACAAGACTTAAAAGTTTCCTGTGTGCATAAAAATAATTGTTTAGCAAATTTTTGACTTGGCCATAAAAAGGAACAAATATTCTTCATATCTTACTGTCATTACTGCAGCCAGGATAAGACGATGAACATTTATAAAATGCTAATTTCGGTTCCTGTTCCTGCATACGCTCTGCAAGACAGACCCTCTTTCCAGGCTGCCTGCACAAGCCAATGAGAGAGACGTAGTGTGGCAAGAGGGCAGGAGCAAATGATTGAGCGGAACACATTACAGATAGTTACGATGAGGGACATCCATCTGTTTTGGTGCCATGGCTGGTAACCTTGAGGCTGTCAGAGCGTTCCCAGCACACACCCAGGGCCTTGCAGGCTGGGAGTCCAACCACAGACACATTCATCAACACATGTTCCCAGACTCGTTTGAGGAGCACCGGCAACACATACAAATCACCCAATCAATACTTCCAATGCTTTACCTGAACTTTAGGGTATTTGAACAGTAACATTTTTGAGTAACAGCAGCTCGTGGATAAAAGTTTTATTTCTTATTAACTCAGTCGATCATTGTCACACATTGCTCTTCTTTTCTTAGACATAATAGCAAAGAACATTACTTTGACCTTTATAGTTGAAAAATGTCACTGATACATGACATTGCTACCAATACAAAGTGTCATCTATTGCTGAAATGTCGCTATTAATTGCTTTTAATTCATGAAGATTATGCTATGTCTGTGTGTTTGGCTGTTCTTTGTGCAGTGTTGTATTTATGTTTAATTGCTGGCACACTTCCTTCAGCCCTTGAGTGCTTTATTCTCATCTCCACTTGTGTACAAATTGCTGGTGAGTTTTAGTTTATGTATGTAGCCTCACACACACACGCCTTGTGTCATACTTGTTAACCTACTCTGAACAATGGAAGAGATCAATAGGCAGCTTCTCATCAGTTTCTTTCACTGCTACCCGTAGCTGTGTGGCGGATATTTTCAAAAGGCCGCACAAATAAAAGTCATTTGTCATAGGCAGACAGCAACCCCACCCGGTGCTCAATTGCACTAGCAAGTACATACAATAACTCTTCACCCCAACCCCCTCTGAGGCTTTACTGCAGCCTTTTCAATGTGTGTGGTTGAAAAAGGTGAGTTGGTCCCATTCCATTGCTCCATTGTTCTTGTTGCACTATTACTTTTTTTTTTTTTTTTTGGCTCCTTCTCTTTTGTATTTCAGCAGTGAGGTTGAAAGGCAGTGAGCACCTGTAGAGATCTAAACCACTCAAAACAGACCAAATGAAAAGAGCTTCAGCACTTATAGGGTGGTACTTCATCAGAAACAAGGAGTGCTGGATGTATCAGCCTGTTTGTGCTCATCTCATATCAGATGTTGAAGTAACTGTGCCCGAAACTCGACTTAAACAAGTAGAGGGCTCAGATAGAGCTAAAAGGACACTATAGTAACTGTCATCTTCTGCCATGTTGTTTATTTCCTCCCCACTCACAGTACTTTCTGTTCCCTTTCAGATCATCCCCAGTATCTAGTTTTGCAATTCGAAGATTCCCAACAGGGCAATCTTGTCATTCTCTAATCTCAATTTTACACTCTGTATTTCCTTGTTGGTAGAAATAGTTTGATTCTTCAAACAATAAGAAAAGACATAAAATTGCACAGGTTGACGGCTTACAGGCATTAATTTCTACCATTAAAATGCTTTTAGCTAAAGAACCCTGTGGTGCATCTAAGGAGTGCTGTGAGAAGCCGGCCAAAACGCTCAGTCTTTATCGGACAAAAGTAATGGTTTTCATCAGATGAAGGCATTTTAAAGCAATTACCTCTGACATTTTTGTTTCAGACTTCAAAGGCATCTGGTGCTGCCCACATAACCATTTAAGTCAGGTGTCCCCTGTTAATGACCCTGAGTTAACAAAGACTGAAGGCAAACTTTGCCTATAGAGCTCTGCATGTGACTGTTTTCTTCATTTACCAACACTGGTTCATAAGAGACTTGTGTTGGGTCCTGTGGGATCTCAAAGCAGCCCCCAATAAAAGTGCTGCTCTTGATAGCAACCAACTGTGAACTTAAAAAGGCACTAAAATGGCACCACACACACGGTAAAATCTCCTGATACCTTACCGTTACATAGTACTAGTAATGAAGGCAAAGTTTGAGAGCACTGTAAGCATTGCTAGCTTACTAAATTACATGCAAATAACAGCAATGAAGAAACAAATATAGAGTGAAAGTTAATCAATGAACACAAGATTGCCTTGATTTATTCTTTGTTTGGGTGTTTAAAGCAGCACTCCCTCTTGCTAGGTCTTTAGCGCATGTTAGCATCTCAGCTAGCACTTTTGTTTTCCCTTTATTTATTAATAGATACTGTTGCTTTAGGTAAGGTAACTTTGTAGAATATGTCCACTATGGTCACTTAGCATCCATTTAAAGTGTCTGTTTAATTCACAGAGATGCAGTAAAACAGTTTACAAAGTGGAGGGAGATTAACTGAAATCTATTTACTTCTGATAATCCCACCCCAGGCTCTTTCATCTAACTGATAACAATTAGTGTATGGAGTGTAAAATGTGTAAAAACAATAGTACAGTATACATGTTTTACTTATATTGGTCTTGCAGAGTACCAGGCAATAAGTAACAGTTTCTTGCATTGTCAAGAAAAATAAGGTATAGGCTATCAACCTTGGGGAGTTGTTTGACACCACTATGCAGTCATTACATAATTTCATGGTGCTCATTTTGCCAAGGATATTTTTTCTTTATACTGGAATCTCAAACTCACACATTCATGCATACCAAAGCTTGGGGTTGACTCACATTCAGCTCGTCACCAAGTACATTGTTTAAAACCAAGAAAGGCTACATGCCTGGTGCCTAATGTTCACCTCCTGCTAATTATCAACCTCTCACTCAACTTGCCTTTCCTTCTGCCCAGCCTGTCTCTTTCATCCACTTTACTTCCCACTCCTTTTTTTTCATCCTGTTTTCGCAGCCTCATTGCTAAATGCCTGCAATTAATGTGTCAGCAGCTTCCTAGTTCATCACTTAGCCCCCCGCAGATGGCACTTGCAGATTTTAACAGTAGATTGTACTAACTTGTTCTTTGGAATTCACTGTCAGAGGACACAGATTTTGCCACCTGCCTCTGCTGTTGCCATCAGGGAAATAGCTCTGATGAGAGAAGGCTTCATTTTTGTCCTAAATGTCTTCTGAACCGTATCAGATGTTCACCTTAAATGTCACTTTAAATCTAAATTACTTACAAGCCAAATGCTGCTTTCTTACTGCCTGAAAATGCTTGATAGTGTCAGAGTAACCTTCTGCTAATCTGGAGTTTAGATAACTATACAACTAAACAGTCTTCCTTCCACCTTTTTTGTTTTGAAGACATAAAGTTTCACGTTTTCATAGTTAAGTCGTATTTCCGCATAAATGACTCATATTGGATCCACTTGAGGAAATGTGACATAGCAAAAGGCCACTCTCTAAAGGTCATCATCTATATTCATTATACAATGGCACACATGAATGTGTTATTCTGATTTGCTCAAGGGGGGTTTATAAATTTCACATAGCAGCACTCATATATAAGGTATAAATGGGATGTTTTAAGGATGGATTTTTTACATTTACAAGGAAGGATATGATTGATTTTAGATTTTGGAATTGGACGCCTTGCAAAATAATATATTTAAAGTAAAAAGATCGCTTTTTCCCATCACTAAAGTCAGCATCTTACAACCAACTTTTCTTTGTTTTATTCTTTTCTTTTAACCTGTTTGCAGTTTTTTACTTACTGACAAAATGAAGAAAATCAGCGACAAGGAAATATTTCTCAAGTCTTTTGGAAGCTAATTGAAGCACGCAGTAAGTGCAGCTGTCAGATTCACAGTTGAAATAAGTGTTGTGGTACAGTCTGGTGGTGCCCCACACATAATTTGTAAGCGACCTCTCACTTCCCTTCTGAAACTGATGACACCTTTTTTCCTCTTTTTTTTTTTGCTTTCCTTCACTCTCTTCCTCACTCACACAAAGTAGGACACTGATGCCATTTAGATTATCGTCCCATGTGACCAATGCTGACATGAATTTGCTGGGTGACAAGGGACCCAATTACAGCTGAGGGCGGATCGTGCATGGACCCACCGTTTCGAATCGTCTCCCAAGTGTCAAGCTGTGAACCGGCAAATGTGCGATGGTGAATGTGTTCATACTCTGGTGTGACTGTGAGTGTGTGCTTGCAACTGTAAGCGTGTCGCTGTCTGTTCACATCTTTGAGGGGGGAGTCTAAGATAAACACCAGGGTCAAATACATTGTTGCAACTCTAGAAGTGACGCAAACTGACTCATGTCAGTCTTAAGATGTCTGGCACAAGCTTAGACATACACACATTCAGTCATTTTTTTCTGATTTTGTCGAGACCCACCATTGAGATAATCCATTCATACAGCTGAATGACTGCTGTAACCCAACCTTTACATTTCTAAAGCTAAGTTTTGACCCTCTTGTAACCTTTTCAACTCCTTACATTTTGTTTCACACAAAACCATCTTCTCCGATAAGTCTTGCCTCCTGTTTTTTTCTGTCTTCTCAAATATAGCAAAGAACTACTGAATACACACAAATCTGCACTCTTAGTGCGGGGGCAGCACCCTCCTTCAGCAGGACTTTGTGTTTTTTCCAGAACTGAAGATGGGTTCACCGAGGGTTTAACTTTGCTTCTACAAGAGAAAGAGAGAAATGTTGCTTCTTTAAGCACAACAGCTGAGCATCACAGACTAAAAGCAATGCTGCGCCGTAAACACGTAATGCATCTCATGAGGCCAAATGCTACACCGCAGAAATCTATCGTATAAATTGTTTCATTCAAGGTGAGACACTGGGAGCAAAATCCCTGTTTTTCATTGCATAGGTTTTTCTTCTTTCTCTTTAGCTTCCACAACATATTTTATTTCTGACAAGTAGATAAAAGAGACCTATAATATACATTCAGAGGTAATAAGATTATAAATCACTTATTGCATTGGCCTATAAAACCTTTAAAAACCATGATTTATCGTTTAGTGGCTGCAGAGGTTTCCGTGTTGCAACGTTCAGATAAGATTTTGTTCCAGAGTAGATGCTAGGGATTTTATATTTCTATTTTCCCTTCTTTTCAGATTGAGAAATCTCCATTTATGCAGCGATTTCATGCAAACACTTCTCCACCACCAATATTCCTCGCAGAGGAGTTCATTAATTATATTCCTGGCAAACGTTTCATTGTTAGAATTTTTTTAAGGAACAATTTAATGAAAGCTAATAGCACTCTCTTATATCTATCTGTCTATCTGTCGATCTGTCGATCTGTCGATCTGTCGATCTATAGAGATAGAGATATGAAAAAAAACGTGAATAAACTATCTGAAACAAGAACAATAATGGCTCTTTTTTTTATTGTATTTTTTCCCTTCATAGATTCCCTCCTCACATTTCTCCTGCTATCTAACCTCAGGATGACGGCTGTGTTAAGTAAATCCAGCAAGCGAATTGATCAGTAAGCCTTAAAAAGACTAACCACTTCCTGTGGTGACACAATCGATTATAATCAACCCTCCTCAGCTAACGCTGTGCAGCGTGCTGCGGATTTGGACTCTGCTGTTTGGCCAAAGCAAGCATGTGTCATGCCTTTGTCTTTCTCCTTCCTTTTTGCTCTGCCCATTGTTGTGTGATTTTCTTCTTTTTTATTTACCCTGCACTGTGGCCGCCCACATTAGCAGCTCTGCCATCTCCATTTTATCTCGGGCTATTTTCAAACCTTGTTCTCCTCAACATGCACTCTCTTCTCTGCCCCACTTCTGTAAATGCCTCTGCAGCAACGTGAACCCCACAGTCGGCAAACACCATTTGTTTTCCTGTTTGCTTTTGCTTTGGTGAATCGAAACTCCTTCTCACCGAAACGTCCACTGCGATAAAAGTGTCTCCCATCGGTGGGGTAATGCTTTTGAAAGGCTTTGCGTGCGTTTTAGAGGCAGGCTCCAGGAACACACTGGGATGTCATATGTGCCGTCCTGGCATGAGACCGAAAATGGCTGAGCGTGCCAGAAAACACTTTCCATCCTTCCTTTTACTGTTGTTCCACACTGAGCTGATTTACAACAGCAAGATGAATATCCCCCCCAAAAAAACACACAAATCAATAATAATTAATAATAATAAAAATGCAGACAACATTGTTTTAGCTGGTTCATTTGTTAGTGGCTGACAATGATGGTAGTTTTCCTCTAATTCGCCATGTCGTGCACCATGACTATGTCACTGAGTGGCTCCAGGCCTTTTCCAGCCTATTACTTCCTTGCTGTACTGTAAGCATGTGTGCTGGGTATTCAGGCCTCACTGATTGCTTTGCTGTTATGGGGGTCCTTATTACTGCCCTCACACTATCACAAACATCTGCTTCCCACTTCCTCTTTCTTGTCCTCCTGCCTCGTACTGCAGGATCCAAGCTAACCCCTGTGCTAGTCTGACATGAACTGATGAGGCGACACAAAAACTGGAATACACGCAAAGAAACGAGCCATTAAAAAGAAGGAATTGAGACACTTCTTGCAGAAAATCAGATTTTTTATCAAGTCTTTGACAAGAGTTTGGCCTATAGCTCGAGTCCGACCCATCACCCTGCATATCTCTCGTCCCAGGCACCTCTGAGAGACGGGCTTTTAAAGCAACCTTTTCTCAGCAGCTGTAAATGGAGAGCAGGTCTGTATTAGCATGAGAAAAGGGAGACGAGACAGAAAGTAGACATAATGAGTGTGTCAAAATTAACCCGGCTCATCCGGAGAAAAACAGCAGAATGTGTTGCTAATGATTTGTTCCAAGAAGCTCAGTGAGAGAGTGAGAGGGGGGGGAAGGGCACGGGGAAGAGGAAATGAGGAGGAGGATAAATGGAAAACTTCTGAACAAATTGTAAATTATGTTTGTTCTTTTGGTTCCTTTCATCAGAGGTTAGACAAACATGAATGACTCAGTTTGCTGACAGTGTGGAAGTCATGAAGAAGAAATGTTGACTTTTGAAATTTAGGAAACTATCAACTCTATTGACACGTGTTTCCAAATATCAATCAGCTACTCCTGCTTTAGGCTTGTGACTAATATATCTAGTTTGGGATCATGCTCCTCCGTCTCCAAACGTACATCTCTTAAAAGAATTACTATGTCATGGGCCTTTCCTCATGGTCAGCTGAGGACTGGCAGAGTGTTTTTGCTTTAAACATGAGTTCTCAAGCACTAAGACAGGATAATTATTTAATGTCCTCGAGGGGGAAGCCATCCATTATCATATCTCCGGCTAAGCATCAATTTCTGCTGCCTTCGTGGCAGTGTTGGTCTGTTTAACTTGGTCTAATTCTTTAGAGAGGCAAAATGAAAGTGATTAAGTTTCCCTGGAGACGTTTTTTCTTCTTT
>JBAMIG010000024.1:3939410-3965575 GCA_037177335.1 Kiunga ballochi | reverse complement strand
TATATATGCAGTACTGAAAAGGTTTGTCCACATTTAACCTGCTGTAGTTTCTGAGGCTCAGCAGCAGAATGTATACAGTAAATCCATGTCAAAGCATGAGGACTCATAAGTTCTCATGACTACTTGTTTAATGAGGTTTTCTCTTATAATAGTTTAATTGTGAATCAGTTGTTTGTGTTTTTGCCAAAGGGAGTATCTGTTGCCTTTTAGGAAAATTGTGAGACACCCATTTCAAATGCAGCCATTTGAGTTTCCCAGATGTCAGGAAAGAGACTACCCTTCATGTCTGCAGAAATGATGCTACTCTTAAATTAAAGCAGTCGGCTCTCTCTTGAAAAGCAAAAGCTTGTCATGAGATTGCATAATCTAAGTGTGAGCCAAAGTATGCAGCAAGTTTGTGGAAGCCAGTGTCTTTTTAAAAGCCCGGAGCTGTCGTCAGCATGGACAATGTTTAGAGACATTCGGGCAGATGTTCCTGCTCAGGCTTGATTGCCTTCACCAAGGCCCATCAGGGATTGCACTTAGTCCAACTAGAGCTGACAAAAAAAGACATAGAATCCCAAGTTATTTTAGCTATGCTCACTTCCTCCATTAGCTACAACTGAAATATTGACGCTGCTTGCTCTTTTCACCCTTTTTTCCAGGGCAAGAATTAGCTGACTAGATTTCTGTTTTAGGCAGTAATAGCTTTTGTCTTCCAACCCAGAGTCATAGATTTATCTCTGCTTGATTGCAGTGGAGCACCATTAATATCGTGCCTTTCATTTGTTATCTTGGTTTTAAGTGTGGTAGCTTTTTGAAGAAGTTTGACTTTATATCTAATATTGCTAATATGCAGTACAATTATCTAAATAGGATCATTTTAGTGTATTTTTCTTTCTTTTAAGGTTAAGTTTTTGGTTGGTGTTTTAAGAAGGTAAAGTCTTCCAGAAAAAATATTTGTACTGAAAAAACTGAAAAGCAACACAAGCTGATACAAATAAAATTTTACTGTCAAAATAATAATGCTTGAAAGAAAAAGTTGTGGGTTTTTTAGCAGTTGCAGCAAAGTGTGTGGGTTTCTTTGTCTCTGTAATTGCTCTGTTTACATGGTTATGAACAAGAATAAATATTCAGCTTATATCATGTCTTGTGACCTGACATTTGGAGAGCTGATTTGCTGTATGTCTGAAAGGTTCAAACTGAGAATAGCATCTCACCATGTCAGACTTACAGTAAATTCCTATCAACATTGAATTCTACATGCCGATGAAAAGTGTTAAGCTGTGTTATCCATACCAAAAATTTTATACATGGTGGAATAATATTTCTGTGATATGTTGTATTTCAAGTATGGATTTGATAAGTCAAGTAGACTACAAATATCATATAATTATCACTATAAATATATTCCATTTTGCAATGGGCTTTAAAAGCACTTTAGGACCAACGAAGGATAAAGGTTTAGACCTCCTTTGACAAAAAAGTATCAAAGCATATATCCCCTTTTGTCATGTAGAGTTTATCTAATCAGCTAAAACAAAATAACTGCTGTAAAATTGCTGAAAGGGCATCTTAAACTAGCATTAATATAGCTTTGCTACCAAATCTGAGATTAGCATGGCCTAATAATGAGCTAGTTTTAATATCAGCAATGGATCGTTCCCTCAAAGAAATTAGATTTTTTTTTTTTGTTTTAAACTACTGCAGTGATAAAAGGATTAATACATTCTTTAAAAAGCTATACTTTTCAGCTATAGACACAAAATTTATAGGATCCATAGGTACCATTATCCCCATTATCAGTGTTAGCTTAGTTTGCTAAAACTATTCAGAATCAGCTGTTTTTGTTTGTGTGCTAAAAGCCCAATTTTAGCCTAACAAGTGGTTCGTTGCCTCTTTGTTAATGACAAATGTATATTTTAAACACTGTTGTTTTGATATCATTACAGTAATTAACAATAAACATTAAATATGTCAAAAATACTAAATACTAAAGCCTTTTAGCTATCTCAGTCTTGTTTACTTGTTAGTTTGTATCCCACATGAAACAGGCTACAGTTATTTAGTTGTTTCCCTTTTGACCACCTACAGTGTGAACTCTTATGACATGGGATGGCTGCAGAGCTCTCAAGTCTTTATAATCTGTGAGATAACAATATTTCAGCCATTTCACATGATCACATAGTACAAAGTCCTCTCCAATAGTCCAGTACTGCCATTACTGCCATGTCATTCACCCCCCCCCCAAAAAAACAAAGACAACTAAAATCCATGCACCTTCACATGGGGAAATACTATTCTCCTTTACAGTCCTAATTACTTAAATTACTCCACATTTATGTGAGAGAGCACCCAGTGTGAAATATCACTATTTCACCCACCATGCTTAATCCCACCACCAGCCAGCTTTAATTGGAGTGGCACAGTTAGTATAGGTGAAAAACTGGAAGCCTGCCTGGCATGTGGTCAAAGAGGCCTGTGGTTGAGTATCAGCACAGAGTCTAACCAGTACAGGGTGGCCAAAATTCAGCTAGCCCGGGATGATTAAAATGGTCCTCTGTTTAATTTACACCCGCCTGGTGAGGCGTGATATCATTATTAAAATGCATTATGATTCAAGGTTATTATAGGTGTAATCTGCTGCGTTTTAGAACAGGCAAACATAAGTTAGTAGAAACCTATTAGCTTGCGATACTACACGGTCCAACGACGAGGTGCATCAGTCCTCTGTGCATTATTGCATCCTTTCTCGGTCCCCGGTGATATGACCCAAAACATTTCTACACATCAGGAGTTCCGGGGCACTGACAATTTTGCAGTGAAAGCAGTGCCGCAGAGGCGCACCTGGCAGAGATGTTTGCATACCTGCTATTACGCTGGCATCTGTCATACGGCTGAATTAATCGTACTTTGCTGCAAAAGAGGCTGTGCCGGCACATACTCACACGTGCACAGAGAGCAGAGAGACAGCACGGCAGCTGGGCATCACCCTTCCTGTCACTTCGATGAGTGAAGCTAGGCAGGGGAGTAACCTGAGTGTGTATGTGTGTACTGTAAGTGTACTGTAAGTGACTGTTCTGCAAATTAGTGGCTAGTCAACCCACTGCTGGCCTGGGGGGTGATACATGTGGGCTGAATGGCAGGTGCGGCTGGTTCGAGAGCTGTGCCGGTGTTGCCACCATCTAAAACCAAGCGAAATAAGGTATTTAACGATAGCAGAGGCGTTTTGAATTGTTTTTCGGCGCTGCACTTGACGCACAATGATGCTGTTTTTTTCAAACCACCTATTCATCCTCACAAAAAGTTGGGATGTCTGTGTGAAAGCTTGAACAAAATCACAGCTTTAGAGCAGGAGGTGAACTGAATGTCTGACTTTTACTCAACAAGCATGTAAGAGAACACACACCTGCCTGTGCGGTAAGGGGGCACGCTGAAATTCTGCAATGCGTGTGCTTAGACGTGTGTGTGCAGATGAGCACAGGCAAGTTGAACATATTACGCTGGTAATGGCTTCTCATTCCTTTGCCATCCCATAAGCAATCATCTATCTCTCGCCCACTCAGCCTTCATGTTCATCACACACACGGCACAAAATCCCTGGCCACTTTCTCGCTCAACGAGGTATGATCCATATTTCATATATTGCCTGCAAATCGCTTGGCCAGAACTGTTTTGACAAAGCCCTGGAAGTGGCAGGGGGCCGATTGGCTGTGTGTCTGACTCTTTCTGTACTGAGAATACAAACAAGCCCTCTACAGAAACTGAAAAACGTTGTATATGGTTGTCTGAGTTCAAGGTTGGAACGTTGTCTGTTCCTTTTTTTTTTTTTTTTTTTTTTTTGCTATCTTCTTGCACAAGTTTATGATCACAGTGGCAAAAAACTAGGGTGCATTCACCGGAACCAATTTCCCGGAGCGTATTAGGATAGGGATTAAAATCTTGTCAAATGGAAAAAGGCATCACCAGGCTTTGTGAAATGGAGCAATCAAGCTCCCATTCTGTTGTAAAGTGGTGCTAATTCCACAAACCCCTTCCTCCTCCCCTCTGTCTCACGTCAAATAACACAGCCTCTGTGCTGGTGAGCATTTAGAAGAGAGTCTGTCTAGTTTGTATGTATATTTTTCAAGTGCACATCCATTATGTCAAGTCATCCGAGTCGTCTGAGCTCCCCGAGTGTCACGCTTTGATCCTTTGCCGTCAAAACTTTATCACTTCTCCTTTGATGGAGGGACTCGGCAGCGATTGGGCATATGTGCGCGTGGCTGTGGCTCTTTGAATTTATACATGCTCAGCCTTTGATCCAGGATCAGCTCGAGGACAGCGGCTCAGCCAGGCGCTTTGTGGGGAATAACGCAGATAGTGCACCTCGGCCTGAAATGTCTTTGCAAGGTTAAGACTTAAGGGAGCAGGAGGAGCTGGAAGCTGACGGCTTTTTGACTTCCCTCCAAACATTTTATTTTAGTTTATTGCACAAGATGCACTTTGTTGAAGGAAAAAAGACTTTCCAGCTGAAGCTTGAGATTATAAGTTAGATACTAGTCCTACTCACAAGCTTTTGTAAAGCGTAAACAAACCAGATGTAAGCTGTAATCAATGAACTCTAAAGGTGCCAATGGGGGAGAATTTCTTACACTTTGATTCCAGTCTTTATACTAAAAGACTACTAGCTTTTGGCATCAACTACATATTGAATGCACACATAAAAGAACAGAATGGACTTTCTGTTCGCAGAATGGAAGTGAATAAGTTTATTTCCCAAAGTTTTGACTGAAGAAAATGATACATTGTTACATTGTTATATACAACGCTGTATTGATTCTCAGAGAAAACAGTGTTTCAGCTGTGAAATATTGAATCTAAAGGAACAGAAGGAACTTGAGAAGTTGCATAGAATACAGCAATCTAGCCTTAATACAACACATCTGGAGATCTTGATAAATTCTTAGCACCTGGGCTCTCTGAAGGCTTGTGTATTCTGCTGAATCATTGGTGCTACTGTCTCCTCTGCCTGCAGGTTATAACACATTGAACTGAAAATAAACAGTGGTGCTTCCTTTTCTCTTAAAAAGAATAAAAGAATCAGTATTTTTTATCTGAGGGACCTTTTCCCGTGATGCCTTCAGAGACACTGCATCACACCAAATGCCACCAGATAATATCGCCTTGTCATCTATCTGTTGGGGGAGAAAGCATAGCGGGGTGTAGGAGCTGGGTGAATCATGAGATCTGTTTGCCAGAGAAGTGTCTGCAATATTTTACATTTTTAAACTGTTTTTATGCAACTTTCATGCTTTAGGAAAACCCTAATTTGTTCTATCTTTTCTTTTTTTTTATTTAAATGCTGAAAAAATTATGAAGCTGGAGTAAAATCCGGGTCAAAATCAGCAAAGAATCCCAAAAACAACGAGCTATGATGTAATGTTTCAGGAAAATGAAAGAGTCTAGCAGCCCTGTGATGGACTGGCGTCCCGTCCAGGGTGTACCCCGCCTCTCGCCCGTTGGCTGCTGGGATAGGCTTCAGCCCCCCCGCGACCCCGTTAGGGACAAAGCGGTAGATAATGGATGGATGGATGAAAGAGTCTAGCTGCCTGCTTATATCTGGTCACGGCTGATGTTAAAGAAAAACCAAACAATCCGATCAGGAACCCTTTTCATAAACTGATCACAGGGACACAAACACACATTAGGCTTCTATTGCAGTTAATAAATAACATGCCTGCCATGGTAATGATCTATTGAAGTGATCCAAATCTTCCCAGTATGAGATAGTAAAGTATAAAATCATGAATGATGGATTACTTCTCAGATATAAATCCCAGATATTCCCTGAGAGAAGTCTTTCTTGTAGAAAAGCTGTTTTTCATTTTTTTTGTCTCCTCAAGCTAAAACAATAATAAGTATAAATATTCCAGATGGTAACATTTATCTGTTAAATTACTTTTTGTCATATAGAGTTCCTCCTAACTGGTTATTTTTTAACTTAGAAATATATATTTTTATGAAGAAATGTTCTCCTTAATCTGCTAACAAACTCTTTACAAAGATTGTGGCGTTCATCAAAATCTATGGATTTATTTCAGGTTTACTATGAATTATTTAGGCGTTAACGAGAAGATACAAACAATGTTTTGGTCTACAAACATGCTCACGAATCTAAATGAGGGATTTTTGTAAAAAAAACAAAACAAAAGATTCTCTTAATCTGACTTAAAAAATGTGACATGTCTAAGAAGACTGTATAAAACTGGCCCTTTGTTATTTATTATCATTATCATCATTTCTGGAGATCACGTGAGTGTAATTTATCAGCCTCCAGTGGTCTCCATGACAACAAATCTGCTTTCCACTCTGTTTGTGTATCAGATAACTAGAGAAACAGCCTAAATAGGTTGAGCTTCACAGTTTTTTGGTCTGTTTCTAAGCTGTAGCCAGACTGTTTCTGCTTTTGGTCTGTTTGGTCTATGGATAGAGAAGCCACACACTGCTGGCACCATTAATCTTGTAGAGTATTTTATCATTGCTTGTGTTTAAAGACTGCTGCTGCCACGGTAAACGTAAAGCATAAGCTATAAATACGAAGGGTGTTACCTTCAGAACATGAAGGCTCCTCAGCAGCCTTTTGCAATGAAAGTTTCATTCTTACAGATCTTTATTTGTGGGGTATAAAGGCAGAAACAGACATCTTTATCGTCATAGTAATTTTCTCTTCAAAGGGTTCGGGGATTGCATTGTTCCTCCTCTCCCACCCATGGGAACTTGCTGGGATGTGGATTTTATCTCTATTCAGACTCCGTATGAAAACAAAAATACCTTTTTGCAGTTTAGTCATTCATTTTTAATAGTCCCACTAAAAAAAATGTCACTGCTTACTTCCTCACAGTGGTCAAGCATGGAAACCAGACGCTGCCATCCCAAGATATATTCATCTGTTCCTTTATTTGTTTGTATTTTATTGTAAGTCCTTACTTCAACGTTTTGCGCTTCACATTAATGACTCAGTTCGGCTCCCTAGAGCTAACCCCAAGATGCCTTATTGTGGTTTCGGGCTTCATTCATAAGTAAAAGATGGGTTGCTGCATTTTTAATCTTTCAAACAAACGGCTGCGTTTCAATTGCTGCTTGTCACTTTTGATTTTGTGATTCATTCATTATTAAGCATGTTAGGCTCCCGCACAGTGCAACGGATGGATCGCTGCTCTTTCGCCATAGGCAGAGTATGAGTCCACTGCCTGTGTGTGTGTGTGTGAGGGAGTTGGATGTGTGTGTTCTGCATGTGTGCATGTTTTCATTTCCCCTCAGATGGCTTTTAGGATTGTCTTGGTCAAGTCAGAAGGAAGTAAAGTCCACCTAAAGCAAAACGGTTACAGAATGAGAATATTGGGCACCGAGAGGCAGTGTTGAGTTAAATAGGTGATGCACAACCAGGAAAAGGAACAAACCAGAGAAGAAGAGGAGGAACAGGAGAAAGATTAACTTTCTTTTATGATCCTTTTGATGTTTGCACATCAGCTATGAGCTACAACACTTTAGAGATACAATGTGTGAATCTTTTTTGTAACACATGTAATAACTCTAAGTATGGGTTGTATAGATGATGATAAAGCCAGACCTCTATTTACCAGACCTGATAGTCGCTCCAGTACTGTGTTGGAGTGGGTCCAGATCACCAATGCCAAAAAGGGTGACTGTAAACGCTGTGTAAATAGGGTGCGGATAATTTGACAATACATTTCTAACATTAATATGAGCAAATATACTTTATAAAGATCCATCTTCATGTTATATTCAGATTTAATGTGCATTATTAGCTGGATTAAAGTTTTAACCCTTCAAAGACTGACCCAGAAAAAAGGTAAATGGTCTTGTACTTGTATAGCCCTTTTCTACACATTAGTGCATTTAAAGCCCTTTAACGTTATTTGACACATTCACCCATGCACTCACACAAACACTCACAGGTGACACAGCACTGGAAGCAACTTAAGGCTCAGTGTTTTGCTCAAAGACACTTTGACATGTGGACTGCCAGAACTGGGATTTGAACCACTAACTTGCTGGTTAGGAAATTGACCCGCTCTACATGCGCCACAGCCGCCCCTAAAACCTAAATCTTTATTTACTCCATATAACAAAAAGAAAAAATAAAAGAAAAAACAAAACATATTTTTAATTGCTGTGAATTGATGTGTGACAAGTCAAATCATTATAATGCATTAAATATATTATTATTGTTATTTTTATATTCAACAAGGAGCAGAGGACAAGTATCGCACTGTGTACAACAATGTTTTGTACAAAGTTTTTTACCATGAAGTGAAACAAAAAGTCTCAAAGTGTGTATCAAACATGATCCATGTGACCTTACAGAGTTTACCACCCTTGCAGACTTTTATGAAGTATTCTCAGTGTCATTTGCAAATATATCATGCCAAAACGAATCATTTTACTTTCAAAACCAACTAATTTCCACATAAGTGTGCTGTTTGTTCTCTTCATTTTGGTTATGGATCTGTCGCCTGCTGCTGGTTCTCTGTCGCAGTCTCTTCTGCATTTCCTTAAGTAAACAATCCGACCAGTGCTTCTGCTGGAAGTACGGCAGCTTAATCTCCTTGACTTGGATGTAGAATAGATTAGCGCCACCGGAGCATGCAAACTGCTGAGTCACAGATAAAAAAGCTCCCTAAAAACACACACACACACACACACGTGTTTGCAGTTTGGTCTGGAAGCTAACCTCAAACGCTGTTTACTCTGCCACTGTTGACGTTGACTCTTCTTCTTCTTTTTTTTTCACCCACTTGGGAGTTTGTCATGTGCTTCTTTCACTAGACTGTGTTGCTCCAGATTCAAAAAGCCATGCTTAGTCCTCTGTCAATCCTCTGGTAAAGGCTGTCACATCAACAAACAGAGGTTGGGAACTGTTTGTGTGGGGGTGCATGAATTTTGAAATGTCACCCTCTAGTAGTTATTTTAGACTTACTGGAGGAAAGGAGGAAGAAACCTGACAAGCACCTGATTAAGTTTAGAGGGACCCTGTTGAGATGCCTTCTTGTTGACAATCACATTGCAAGAGTTGTCGTATGCCTTGTGTAAGAGTGTGGACTACTAGATAGGGTGAGAGATGAGTAGGAAAGGAAAGAAGGTAGGATGGATGGATAGATGGTGAGGGAAGGAGGAGTATTGGATGAATGTATAAGAAGCTTTTACCAGTGATCGTGATGATTGAAGCCCGCTGCTTCTCTCAAACAATTTAACAAGTTAACTCAACTTTTCTTTGAGTCATACAGAGAATGCTAAATGTCTTATTGAGGAAAAGCAGCCCGTAGTTACAGATAAAGAGCTTAACTTAATAGAGATTGAAGTTTCTATCCTCCGTTCATCTGTGTCCCCACTCTTCTGGAACATTAAGATGTTTTGTGCTTCATTTGCTTGCATGCAGGGCGAGCAGAACCGACTTCATCTGTCAAAGAGACACCGCAGAGAAATCATAATGTAAAACACTAATTAGCCACGATGCTAACGAGGGTTCATTACGGAGTCAGCATGAGTCTCCATGCTCCCAAGATTTTTTTTCCTTCTTTTTCTCAGTATTCCAGATTCCATTGTGGTTTTTAAATGGAGAGTCTATCATCATTTCTCCTTATGTTGTTTTGCTTATGTGTGAGTGTGTGTATGCACAAGAAGAAGTTTAAAAAACAGTGGTTATGGCTGATGTGTGTACGAGGTCGAGCAGGGAAATCTGCAGGGAAAATATCAGGCTTTGCAGGGGGGATTTTTGATTTTTGACATTATACATTTAAAAAGCATCAGCAGAGAATTGTAAAATAAAAAAATAAGAGCAAAGTTGTTTCTTTCCTCTAGGAGTAGGAAGGCATTCCTGCAAATTCACATTATATTAGTTTTCAATAAAGGTGGATGCGACAAATTTAATAATAAAAAAAGGGAAAAACATTTAAAATGTTGGCATCTTTCATTCAAAAAGCAACTGATGGGAGAAGATATGTGGGAGAATGTGTCAGAGGTGAGATTTCTCTTTGTTGGGTTGTCAGCCTTTGTTAGCTTCCTTTAAAGACTGACTGCATGAGAGTAATGCTGGGGCGACTCTGAACGTACACATGCAGCTTTGTTTCACCTAAATGTGCTTAGATGAGACTCTAAATAGCTGCGTGTAAATTCATTTAGCCCAGACTGTGCTGTCATGGTGATATTTAACAAACAGTGTGCATCGCTCCTTTCCATCTTAAACAGTCTGCACAGAGATGAGTTAAAGACAGCTCGGTAAAATGATCCTTAAAGATGCTCTAAAATATAATTGTTTTGTTTCTAAAAAGGCATTTATGTCAGCCGTTACGGGTCCCTGTTGGTCTCCTCGTGCATTTCGGCCCAACTTTCTGTGGTTCAGTGAAAATTAGAAGAACAAATGTTTGGTTTTCTGCAGTCAACGTATATGTTGCTGCTTAGCAACCACAAACCTTCATGAGTAAAACAAGAAAGCAGGTACAGTTTCTACTGTATCTGCAGCGAACAGACTGTAAAGTCAGGCACAAACGGATCACTAAATACTGATTTTGATGTTTTAATCCTTGTAAAAAAAAAAAAAAATAAATAAAAATAAGGACTACCATCTTTTCTTAAAATCTTTGGCTCCTTTTCCACTTTTTCCCCAGTGTCTCATTTGGATTGAAACATTAAATCTTGTCCCTCTGGAGGGACTGCTGTCCCATCCCACCTTCTTCCAAAACTGAGACCGGAAAAATTAATGTAGTTTTTGTTGAGAAAACATGAAGCATATCAGCAAAACCTGACAGGAAGTCCACATTTGGACATCTCGATACAGCAGGTTATCCTCATATATCCCTATTCCTAGACTTAATTCAAATTAATTTACTCAATAGCCTGTGTGATTCATCTCTTTTTATTCATATGTGTTAAAGTGGGAATACATCAGAAACCTGGTGGATTGCGTGAATAAGCCCACTCTAATAAACCAGAGATGGTATGGCTTTCTGGGAAGATGGAGCAAGTAAAAGCATGTAAAAAGTAGAGATACACAAGTTTTCCTGATATTTTTGCTGCTTTACATGTTTTATGTTAAGTAAAGCTGTTAGAACTTAAAAACCGAGTTATGTTTCACTTTTAAAAGTCAAAATCTTCTGATTGTAGTGGGAAAATCGTTCATATTTGCAACACAAATGATCAAGATCACAATTGCCACATGATCCTAGGTCTACAGTGACCTAGGCTGCCCCCCTCTTTGTGTTCCCCCTCTAGTTTTACAGTGTTACAAAGAAGAATCTAAAACTTTATGTAGCAACATACATACACTCCCCTTTTATCAGTTTTTATTGTTGTTCTGTAAACTCTTCATCATGAACCTCAGCTTCATTCTTTTTCATGGATCAATGGATGTCAGGATGTCCGTTCTTCTTCTGCATCCATTTGCCTGAGACAAATATGCGTGTCCTGCACTCATAACAAGCTTACATGGGGACGGTGCAACCAGATCCCATAAATTAATCATTCCAAAGGGACAAATGCAACAAAAAGCCAGTAAAAAGCCATTGAAGTTTAGCGGCGCTTGGATGTGCTCGCCACCACTCACGCTTCCTTGTTGTCATGTTTAGGATAACTCGGCACTGATGCGAAAGGTCAACAGCAAACACCAGCCACTGGGGTGTAATCAGATTACAGTTAGAAGCAAACATGATTATACCACAATTTGACTTTGAGAGTGTATTCCTCCCAACCACACACACACACACACCACCATTACCCCTTCAGACAGCAGAAGAAAAGACTGACAGAACAGAGACCGGGAGTCTTTCTTCTCTGTCGTTTCTATTGAGTGCAGAGAGATTTTACTCTTTTGAAATTCACTAAATCTGTTACCGTGTGAATTATGCATGGCTTTTTCCTCTTTTCTTCTTCTTTTTTTTTTCTTTTTTTTTTATACCCTAATTTCTCCGTGGCGTGCTTTCAATGGGCTTTGAGAATAATCAAAACATAGAGGGAGAAGAGGTCACATGCTGTTGTGGGGAAATGAGACCATGTTACACCAAGCCTGCTGTTAAAGCACGATTCCAGGATAAGACTAGGGACCACAACAATACCCCCCCTTTTCTTCTATTTCTTCTTCCTCATCATACTTTTTTTTTCTCCGTTGTTCATTCCATCACCCCCCCCCCCCTCCTCCTCCTCCTCCTCCTCTCCCCCCTCCACCCCATCCAACCTCTTACATCTCCTCTGCCTGTGACTAACGGCAGCCCACTCCTCTGCAGTGGCTGCCTGCCTCCCTGATTTGCTCGCTGCTCAGAGAGGATTTGCATAGACTGGCCCACTCGCCGCTTCTACCCCCCCCTCCCTCCTCATGCCCCTCCCCTCCGTCCCATCATCTTCGCTTAGTTTCACCTGAACCCACTCCCGTCCTACTCCTTTTCCTCTGGCTTTTCTGCCGTTCCGGCGTCCCGCTGCCCTCTCCTCCACCGCACCCCCCCACCCTCCCCCCAGCTCCTCATTTTCTCATCCTCTTCTTTCTCTATCTGTCTGCAAATCAGTGTCTTTCTCCTGGTCATCCTGGGTTAACAGCACCACTTCACTTCTCCAGCAGCAGAAAAAGAAGGAAGAGCTGGAGTGAAAGAAAAAAAAAGAGGCGGGAGGAAAAAGTCAGGAAAAAAAAATTATTGGATCTAAACTCAAAGAAGGAGGAAAAAAAAAAAGCTTATGTGAGATTGTGTTGCACACGGATGTGGAGAGAGCGCTGACGCTGAGACGATAGAGAGACAGAGAGCTGAGACTTTGTCCGTGGCGGAGTGTGAAGAGCTCCACATCTCTCCGTCGTTCCCTCCCTCCATCTCTCCCTCCTCCCAGGTCTCATAGCTGAGGCTGTGTATTATCTGCGGCTTGACAGAGCGGAGCTGTGCAGAGCAGAGCGAAGCAGGCAGAGGGCTGCATGCAGGCTCTCTCCTCGCCTGTCACTCAACTCTTCATTTGCAGGTGAGGAAGAGCATACAGGGACAATTTCCAGGTGTCCTTCACCAGAGAGAGAGAGAAAAAAAAGAAAAAAAAAAAGGCACTTGCACAATTTCGCCGGCTGCTCGTAAACACCCATACCTCCACACAAAAACAGGTTGCGTTGTCATGAGAGGAGCAGCCAAGGGGGTGATCCTGCTGCGAAAAGAAAGTAAAGACATATTGGATTGTGGCTCAAGGAGATTTAGCGGGGTACCTGGAGCTTCCCAACCGCTGGAGTCCACGAGACGAGCCCGAGCTGCGTTTCATCTGGAAGGATCCTACATTAACGTGGAGCTTTTTCCTCTTTTCTGTGGAGTTTGCTGCTATCCTGACTTTTGGAAGGTCAGTTTTCCCAGATCCCTGTGAAGCTGCTTCACTCTCTTCTAAATATCCAGAGGATCAAGGCGAGGGTGGGGTGGGGGGGTGTGTGAGCCATGCTCCCCAAAGGAAAGCCCCAGGAGGGCCGGCTGTTCTGGATGTTGCTTCTTGCATTGGGATGGATGGTGCCAAGTTCTGCTGGGGGCTCCACATCTTCGTCGTCAGATCTTCATCTCCTGTCCCCTACCCCTGGTGCCCCCCTGCCCCCAGCCCTGCCCCGGCCTGATCACCCACTGGGGCCTCTGGGGCCCAGGCACCACCAGCCACCAGTGCCCATTTATCGCTCCCCGACCTCACTTCGAGCTGGCCACGGTGAGTCCAGTCACCACCTTTTGCATCTCACTTTGTCCTCACCCTGTTGTCTGGCTCCCCCTCTGTCCATTTATCATCAGGACTGATTGAAAGTGAAAAAGAGCCATCTGTAACCACCTCTCTGTGTTTTTTCCCCTTTCTTTTTAACTCGCTGGCTCACTTCCTCCCTCCCACTGTCCCTCTGTCTTTGTCTTCCTTCCTCTCTCTCTCCCCCCCAAACACAGAGACCTAACGATACTTGACAGCAGCTCTGCATCACAGAGCTGTATATCATCTATGAAATTATAGCTTTAATTGTCAGTGAAAGCCAGTGACAAGCAGGACACCCAGAGCGACTCTATCAACTTAGGAGCAAACAGTGGCTCTGAATCATCTGGGTCCTGCACAGATTGATGCACCTGTAATTGATGATTGATAGAGTCAGAAACAGAAAGATGGTTCTCCTCATCTTTAATAAGCATGGCGGCAGCTCCCTCTTTCCAGAACCACATCTGTTAGGCAAGATGCAGGACTTCATCGGGCTTTTTGAAGCAGACTTCAAATAAAAAAAATCATTTTGAAGCATTCATGATGGATTTTGAGCCTTGTGTGTTCTGACAGCAGCGTTGGCATTTCTTCTCTGCAGTTCGCACACCTAGGACGGGATATTATCATAGGTGTTCTGATTCTTTTACTATACTTGCTTACGCTTTGTAGATTTTGGCTATGCTATAATTAGATGCAACAATTACATCAGGTTTTATAATGTTCGTGTCATCATTAACTGGCCGATATGTATTAAGATCATACATCTCTTTGGATTAGTTTAGTTAATTAGTAAGAAATTTCACATCCATGTGGGAATAAATGCTTCTTAGAAAATTAAATTACATGTTAAAAGTCTATGTTCACTTGAACAGTGTTGACTTCTATGATATAAGGTGGAACTTAGCTGCTTTTACAAGTATGGAATAAATTGCATTCAGGTCTATGCTTGGCTTCTTTTGACTCATGGAGGGCTCGCTTTTAGCTCAGCAGAGATGGGATCTGCATCACTAATGTGTGCAAGACAACATAGGGCAGGAGGCTGCATGGCTGACAGGAAAACACTGGGAAAACATCCCATCTGTGAGGTTTAAATCTCTTTCTTTAAGCAAAAACTGACAACTGAAGGTGTCGTGTGCACATCTCTCTCTCTCTCTCGTACTGCATCTGCATGCGATGAGCACTCAAGACTCAGAGTTTTAGGACTTGGTTGAGATTGGTTCTGGTTGGTTTTTGTGCAACTCTGCATGCAGAACGTGGTGGCTTAGTGGAGAGTGAGATAAGAGAGGAGATACAATCAGGAGATAAGGAGGCTTGTGGGGCAGTTGTGAGTTTTCTGGCTGTTTATGCAGCAAGAACAGACTGACCCTGAGTTTTTGGTGTGACTGTAATTATAAAATTAGAGGAGGCCTCAGGAAAAAAACAAAAAAGCAAGCAGACATGACAGATATATCTCGGCACCTACAACAAGCTCCGGTTAGGGACGTGTCATAAAGTGTATGCACACACACTTAATGCCTCGGTGTGTGTCTGCGTATGTAAACTTTTAATTAGAGCCGGCAAGTGTAAGTGATCGTCTCTGTCAAAGGACAACAAGGTGTTCGTAAATAAGAAAGCTTTCAGGCCATTTTGTGCATAAATTTACAATAATGATTCCTTTTTGCTTTATTTTATGACCATATTTGTTAGCAGGGATTGTTTCAGATACTGTTTACAGGAAGGTGTAGCAGGGAGGTCAGAGAGAGGTACATCCAAGATGGTGGAAATGATTTAAAGGTTTTTTTTCCCTCTTCTTTCTTTCCATGACACAACACCAAAGGCTGCGTTGATGTGACTTCATGCAGAATCCCTCTGAATGCACATGCTTCTGGTTATTTTTAGTCATGTGTAAACAAATGAAGAAGAGCTGACATGAACCATTTTTAATATACTTTAATGTGGACCAGCTTGAAGTCAGTGTTGTCATACATACTGTATATCTAACCTACCGCATGAATAATTCAGGTCTTTTGTGGGATCAAACTGTGTTGCTTACTTTATATGTTAGCGTTCAAGAGAGAAAGCTAATTCCTAATGGTGTATATGTATGTGAGCATTCACTAAAAAGGGTGATGCAGAAATCAGGGCTGGTTGTTGGTAAAATAAGCCAACGGTGTTTAAAAGTGAATGAGTCAACAGTTGTGGGAGTGGTTTGACCTGCTTTGAAGCTTTGTCCTTAGCACTTAGGAGGATATTAGGGAGACGGGAGAGTGTGTGTGCTGTTTGCCTACGTGTGCATGTGTGCATGCGGCCGTTTGATGTGGGATCACCTTGAAGAGAGTGGCTTTGGCAGCACCATCTTCCTCACAGAATGGACCTGTGAGCTACTGTAATTCCTAAGAAGGTTAAAATGGAGGAAGGAAGGAAGGAAGGCTGAGATATGCTAGCAAATATGTGCTTTGTGATTCAGATGAAAGCTGCAACAGTTTTTTACTTTTTGTTTTTTACATAAATGACCAGAAAGTGACATTTTAAGTTTTTTTTCAACTATTATTTTCTTTATTTGATACTGTTGAAGAGAAAGTACTAAATACTTGCGAAAGGGCATAAAAGCTCGACTGTATTTTGTATTTAATACGCTCTTAATTTGCTTCATGTAACTTAAAAGTGCCACATCCTTATTTGGATTTCTTGTCATTGTTTAAGTCACTTTCATTTGTTCGTCATACAAAAATTCTACTAATTTAAGTTGAGCAAAAAGGCTGTGCTGTGGTTTGGGTTGTATTTACAGGTAAAAGGACGTAAACAGGTCATAATAAACAAAATTTGGATGTCATCTGCATTCCTTTGGAGATGTTTCAATAAGAGCTAATGTATGAAAATGTAACAAAGCAGAAATAGCTTTTATTAATTTATTCTACAAAAATAAAATTATTTGTTACCAAACTTTAATAATGCAAATAATCCATGAAATTTTTAGTTTTTCATTTTTTTCTTGTTTATCATTGACTCAAATTTAGTACTTAAGATATTTGTATATATTATGCTACATTTATTTATTCCACAGTGAGTGTGAGTGTATTGTAGGACTCAATGATATCTAGTGAAGTGGCTAATTACCTAATTTACCATCTTCACCCATGCATATAGTAAACAAAAAGCCTTTAAATAGGTGCATGAATAGAGTGAAGTAGCTCACATTTTTCAAAAAGTTGTCATTTATCTATGTGGCTCTGTGAGGGACCGAGCCGAAGAATAACAAGAGCACATGGAGTTTTATAGTAAAATAATTCATTCACATTTATTTTTAACCAAAATATCAAAACAAAATTAGAACAACATAACTTTTGGGCCCATAAAAGAGGTCAACACAATAAACCTCAAAGTAAACAACATAAGAAACTGAAAAACTAAATGACACACAAGGGAAACATACTGTATATACTGGCTGATCAGACCAATATGACACACTGGGGAAGACATCCCAATACATACACACAAAACTACAGCTTAAGCTTAACTAAATCAGAACAAAGTTCAAAGAAACCTTCTTAAGAATGCAATTGAAATCAAATATGCTAAAAAAGCAAAAACAACAAATCCCAACTAAACAAGATAGAAAACCTAAACCCATCTACACCTCCCTCCTAACACAAATGGAAGATCCCAATTAAGTCCTGGCCTTATTTAAGGAGCTCCCCTGCAGCCGGGACTCCTTCCTCTGCAGGCAGACCATCACACCACAGGAACTGGCAACTCTAAGAAAGTATTCATTTAAAGCAATCCAAAATAACAAAAGCAAGTTTACCAAATGTGTGCACACAATCAGTCGACTCCCCTTGCCACATGTCAATAAAAGTAAAAAGTTTTTAATGTTTAAAGTATATCCCAAAATAACTATTGTAAATAAAGAGTTACCAGACCTTCACTGTGTAGCAGCTTACTCTGCCATCACAGACATGTTCTAAATGAACTCATTTCTCACTGATAACAGATTTTATTCAAACTAAACGTTTATTTAAAGCAAATTTGATTTAATTTATTTCAAATACAACCCATATACAACACATCCTCAGTGACACTAACCCCAACTCTCTTTCACCCGACGACAACCTTAGTTTTTATTCGCTTTGCATCACTGCTTTTGGGAGATTAGTCTTCCTCAGTAGGTTGAGCAGTTTGTAAAAAAAATGTTTACACTCGAAACAATTTCTGTTTTCACAGCTGAAGATATGAAAATATGCATTTGACCCCTGAGTAAAATGTATTGGTCCCTTATAATGACTTGCTCCACATGCGGCAGATTATTCCAGAGAAGCAGGAGCAGCATGCGCTTTGTGTTTCCATCTTCCTCGACATCGTGCATATATTGCAGCTATTATACAGCATACTAGGAGACTTAAATGATATTGCCCTGTGGCTATTCACGATGAGTGCTAAATAGAATTTAAATAAAGAGTGAGGAAAGAGGGAGCAAAATGGTTGAAGGACAGACAGACCCAGAAGCAAATGCAGTGGAATCTGCCTTCCTCGCTTACTTCACTCTCCTCATCCCACTTTTTCTTCCTCAACTTTTCCACATCTTTTTTTTTCTAACGCTTCTTGCTGCTTCTTTTTTTTCTTTTGCTGTGGACAGGAAACCAATGGGAAAAGTTGGTTTAGGGGCTTAATCGTGCTAATATTTTAGTTTTTATAGGGGGGGATTGCCCTCTTTTTCCATCTCTTTTTGCTCAGACAAGCTCCTGCATTTCATCTTGGAGCAGATAAGGATGTTTTTTTATGCTGCCAGAGAGGAAAGAAAGAAAAGCAAAGTGACAGGGGACAGAGATGTGAAAGGGGGAAGCGATGAAATGTAACATGAAATTAAACAAAAGTGTGAAAACAAAGTTGGAAATGGGGTGACATTGACACAGCAGAGGCTGCTTTATTGCATTTCCTGTTTACTCTGACCTTTATCTCTCTTTTGTGCCTGCTCAGCTTACAGCCTCGCTTTAAACCTCCCTCTTCCCTTCGCTCATATTTCTTTCCTTTCACAAACATAAGACAAACATCTCTTTTTTTCCTCTCCAGGACTCTTTACTCCACTGATTTTTTTCTCTAAATTTTCTTGCGTCGCACATGAATGGAAGAAGTCCAATCCCACGAATTCCTCCTCCAAAAATGCATTTTCCCTCCTCTGTCATTCTTAGTGGGGCTCATTGATTACATATGTGCTCTGTAGCACTTCTAATTTTAGCTTTGACTCAAACAGAACAAAGCTGACCAAATCTCATAATTACTTTGCAAATACTTATGAATGCAAACCAACCCCTGCAGATTAAAGCTCCATTATCAACATGGCTGCATAATCCAATATTAGGAAATTGGCTCAAGTCTGTCAAAATGAGCTGTTTAAATCCTTTTATTTTTTGTTTCCTCTTCCTAATTTTGATTCCATGTCCACGAACCTCAAATGACCGTGTTCCTGTGTCCAGTCTGTCTCCATGGAGACAGTATCAGAGCCCCTAGAGATAAGACTAAGTAAAGATTTCCTTCTCGAGGTCATGAATCATGTTGAGATTGACCTCCAGTGACATCACAAGGATAACTAACAGACAGTTCCTGGGGATTTTGCAACCTTTCATGCACTTTGCTCTGAGCTCATTATGATCTCAACCACATCGACAGGTGACACAATGCTCCCTCCTTAAATCAGACCTGCAATCTCTGTGTAGCCTCAGTAAACTCATTCAGCCGATTGTCTTCATTGAAACACAGAGAGATTATTAGATGGATTTGCTCTGCAGACTGCGACCTTGGGGGAATCATGAATGATTTGCCTCCTCTATAACAAATGACCAGCCTGCCGCACATTCGCACCACTTTTGGCAGTAATTAGCACTGCTGTGATTGATTTTGGATTCTCAAAGAGGTTTATTAGGACATTTTTTATTAGAAGCCAACTTCCTATGCCAGGTACTTTTATTGTAAGCATAGTAAGTTCAGAAAAACTGATTATTTTACAATAAATGATCAGTTCCCCTGAGTGAATTTATCTATTTATTAATTAGCCTTGCTTTGCTCCAAACAAACAAACTACATTTTAGACAGTAGCATCTTCCCAGTGAGGTTTTTTTCTACTGCTTAGCATTTTAAAACCAGGACTGAACGTCCACAATCGTGTTTCTTTGGAAGCAACCAACAGATAATCCATCCATCCCCAGATGAATATTGTTTACAGCCAAGCAAGTATGATATTTGTAATCCTCTCCATCTTGCGCTGTAAGGGACTGGATAAATATCTCTGGCCCTGCCATGTTTCCACAACAGTGTTTCTCTTCCTTTGTTGGTTACCGTAGCAGGAAAGGGGAAAAAATGGCAGAGAGAGAATGAAGCGCTACAATGTAAACTGTGAATAAGTAAGAGAGATAAAGAACAATTTAGAGTGAGGCAGAAGCAGAACAAAGAGAGAGAAAGGATGGAGAGAGACAGAGTTTACATGAAACATGGAGAGGTGCACCAAAGAGGCAGACAGAAAAAAAGAAATTGGGATAGCCTCTCTAAACCACTCCAGTCCAAGCTAAAGTAGCTAATGGGCTTGCCCAGATGCACTGAGTGGATATTGCGTTGGGACTTCCTGCAGTCCCTGAGCAAACAGACAGCCAGGGTTGGAGATGCTCACTGGCCGGCTGGAAACATGATATCATCTTGCTAGCACCTCTGATATGGACACAGCCGGCCAGAACGGGAGAAAGCCAGGCAAAGCCGGCTCCGGACCAAATCTAGCAGATTTGTATGAACGAATCTCTGTGGGGGAAATTGTTTGGGAGAGCTGATGGGTCATTGAAAGTGTTCTAACATTCATATTTTGTGTACTGGCGCGCATTGTACATTGTAGGAGGATTGGCAAAGCATCTGAAGTGTGACAAACAACCAGAGAGCACAGGCTTTGGTGCTTGTGTTTCTCACATTGACATACGAACTGTGGGACGTGCTGTTTCCCATTCTGACTGTCTTTCCTTCCTATTTTAGAATAAGCGTTGCTCTGCTTTCTGTTCTGTGCAGGACATTGTACTCATGGTCATGGAAATGGCTTAGACACTGGGAAGCCTCAGCAGAATGTCAGGTCCTAAGGCTTTTGTACTCTCGGCCATAGTGAGAGAGTTGAAGACCAACATTGTTCTGACTTTCGACAGTTTCCTGTGTGACTCATTGTAATCCAACTTGAGTTTGACAGTTGAGGAAATATGAAAGGAAAACCTTGATATAAAAAGCCAAACATCAGCTTATTTTACTGTGATCTGCCTCGTACTATTATCTGTAGCTGCAAAGCTTTTGTCTCTGAAAACTCCTTTCTTTTATTTGGTCAGATGGACACAGCCACGGTTACATTTTACCCATCTGTAATCAAGAACCTGCGGATTTAAAGCACCAATTTCCTACAACTGTTTAATTTTAGTGCCACAAACTCACACCTGGAGAAACTGCAGTGATCTGTCTAAAACGGTCCTCAAAAGCTACAATTCTGACACCATTTCCCACATGGAAAATGGCTAAATTTCCTTATCAGTGCGTTATTTAGCAGTGGTGGACATAAGCCGCTCATTTTGCTCAGGTGTGTTGAAGAAGTAATCCATCTAAACTTTACAGGATGGTAGCTTTTGAGGACAGACAATGGCTCCACTGGTCTAATAGTTTAAAATTAGGAAGTATTTGTAGTTTAATGGGAAAAAATGGCGGCTCCAGTGCATAGTGTTACACCTGCACCAGGCTCTACAACAGACACACCCACTCCAACCACACTCCTGCGCAGCAACTCACCTGATTACTAATCATATCCACCTGTCATCAATTCCCTCTTCAGCTATTTAACCATGCACTCAACTCTCATTCCCTGTCGGACCTCGTATTAGCTTAATAGCATCGTCCCAGTTCCCTTCCCCGGTATCGACTCCCTTACCTCGCCTTGTGAAACACCCTTTGGATAGATTACCCGGCCTTGATTCCTGCCTGCTTTCTCGACCACGATTCCCGCCTGCTCCCTGGATTTCTCTGCCTGTATTTCCGGATCTCTTATCTTCGACCCTGGCCTGGCTTATGGACTTATCTCTTGGATTATCCTCATACAAAGACCTCTTCGAGACTGGGTTGAATAAACCACTGTTTATATTTCATCTGTCTCTGAGGTCCTTCATTACAAATATGTTACCACGAGTATACACTCCCAGTTGCATTCAGTTTCTTCTTTATAGGAATTGTTCCTTGTAGGTTCTACATGTAAGAATGGAAAAAAATCTGCAAGTTAATCTGTGAATTCAGCAATAAATCAAAGGAACAAAATATACATGTTGCTGTTTTGCTTTATGGTCTAACAAAAACACATGGCCCATTCATTGTTCCCATGCCATCCTAAAAAACAGAATAATTCCATAATAATGTTATGAAGGTGTTTTCCTCTTAATAACACCTTTGGATGAATTGTTTATTATATTTTCTTAAGATACAACATTGAAAGACATTTTTTAATAAAAGGGATGCAAACTGTCTCAGATGGGCTGGTCAAAGAGTTGAGACAAAAAAGAATAAATAGATGCAACAAAGACAATTCACGGAAGACCCATAAAAACTCAAAATATTTTAAGAACATTAAATCTCTCAATGTCTACCCCTGCCAAAACAACCCCTACACATTGTTCCTTGGCTGTCAGAGAAGTCCAAAAGGCCTGCCAGTTCTCAAATCCTTTCAGTGTACGTCTTCTCTTTTGCACCAAATACTGACATAGTTTTGTTTCTACATCGACTTCCACAGATGCAGACTTGAGGTGTCAAGGAGAAGACTGAAACCAAACCTGCTGACACACTTCAGAGGAGTACCTCGTCTGGAGTGCCAAAATCAGAGGTGCCATAAACATACTCAAAGGTTTTTTAAAGGCCCTGAGAAGAAAGGCAGTCTTCTGCCAAGATAAATACATGTGCTGAATGACTGGAGGTGTGTGCGGGTGAGACAGATTTTTCTAACATGTTCTTTTTTATGTATTTGTTTCTGGAGGCTTTAATGAACTCTATATTTCACAAGCCTTAGAGGTTTGCAAGCTCATGTCAGGGCTCAGCAGAAGAGTCAAATTGAAAGTGTAGTAGTAATCTTGTGTACAGTGTATGTTCAGAAGTGTGCATCCTAATGGGGATGTGGTGTGTATCACCATGACTAAACCTGCCATGTTAGTCAAGATCTGCAGGATTAACCCCTCTCGCAAGGTACCTGACAATTTGCAGCTGTAGCTGTGGGAAATCAAGTATGTGAGTGACTCGTCATTAATCCACATAGACCAGAGCTCAGACCACAAAGTATATTTATTCTGGTGTTTTTCTGCATTCTTGCTGTCACAGATGACTGATATACAGGAACCAACAGAGCTGTAGTCACTTATAAAGATTTAATAAAGCTTTGTGGAAATTAATATCTTCAGGTTGAGAGAAAGCCACAGCCCATAATGAGGAGTTTTATAAAGTAAACATAAAGCATGTCAAAAACATATAAATCAGTTTAAAGGGCCAATTATGCACAACATAAAGGACATATGGTTTGTCTATCTTATGTGTCATTTACGTGCATATTTCTGAAGGAGCTTAATTATCGTGACTTGGTTCCAAAAATGGAGCAATACCACCGGAAAACACGGGGGCAGTATTGAGTTTCATTGCTTATATTTAACCTGCAAAAGAAACAATTCAGAGAAGCAGAGTAGGAACTGGAACGCTTAAGTCAGTGCTGCCCTCTAGTGGATGAACTGACATAACATGGAGGTATGACAGTGGCAACGTACTACAAAATTTTAAACAGATGTTTATTTGTATGTGTGTAAAGGAGCATAAATTGGTTTTAAGCCTGTTATGGCTGGTTGAAATACCTTTGTATGTGTATGCCCTACAAAGCTATATTTGCAAAACCCATATTTAATATTCATTATTCATATTCAGTGGAAAAAAAAAATTACACGGTTGATTTTTTAATTACACAGCCCAAAGATTTGTAGTGTGCAACATCTCATATGGGACAGTAAGGGGCACAAAACCAGTTTCACTTTTTGTTTTGTACCAGTCTATCCACGATCCCAGGGTAAACTTGTTGGGAATATCCAAAAAAGAAAAGGAACATTCAGTCCAGATACTTGGTACCTGGACTTCCTTGAGATTAAAAAATAGCTGAAGAAGATAAATGAAGCGAGACATACCTTGGTATGTGCTTAGAATATGGATTTCTAACTCTGGTCTAAGATGAACACCATCCTGGAGGGTTTTAGATATGCATTGCTTATACCCAATATGTTATTTTCTGTCTTTTCTTTCCCCCTTTGTTGTTATTTTGTGGTGGCACACCATCACAGACCATAGGATTTATCTGTTCATTTTTAGTAGAAAACCTTTTCCTTCTGCAGCTCTACGATATGGTAGGACCTCTCTATGCATCGTATCACTGAAAAAATACGATATTGCCAACATTTTCTTTTTGATTTGCCTTGATGAAAATGTATTTTTTGATGTGACAGACTTGAATATGAAGATTTTCATGGCGATTCAAAGACAGTAAATGCAGATTTTCTGTGATAGTACTTTCCGGCTGGTAGGTTTTCTTTGCTGACCTTTGACTGCCATTTGTGTTCTTATTAACCTTGTTTCCATCTGTTAACATTCAGATCTGTCTCTATGTCATCTGGCTTCTGCAAGTCATTACTTGTATTACCACCATATAAATTTAGGAGGAGTCTACTAAAGGGTACGTAAGACCCTGGTAAGAGATTAATCTAGAATTTGCAGGACTATGTCCCTCTGGGGCTGAGGTTTCCCTGGAGGTCCCTTGTTTAGACTGGAATGGGCTTGGTTGGTATTCTATCAGTTGTAGATAAATAATGACATTATATAACCTTTTAGTTCAGCCTCAGACATTTAGCACTTACTGTATATGTGGCCATGCAGTCTAGATGTGAAGGTAATGTGGATACAACCAGGATTTGTCAGTGTGATCTTTGGTAATTTTTTTTGATGATGCAGCTTTTTACATAATCACAAACTGCTTTAGGTGGAAAAGAATTTACTGATGGTGAAGTAGTGTCACCATTAGCCTGCTACTGGCATGGCAGATCATGTGGGAAAACACTCTCTTGTGCACAATTAGAAACAGACTGCATATGCAGACTTGCTGCTTGTTACAATCGAAGAGGCATGGAGGTGAGGTGGGGATGTGTGGACTGAAAGGTAGGCTACACACTATACTACACACAGAACTAACACAAAGAGGGAACAAAACCGAGAGAAAACTAAACTAAACGAATGACACTAACAAAGACTAGTGATAACAAAGGAACCATGAGGAATAACAGAAACCCGGAGTATAAATACCTAAACTGAAACAAGACAAAGGTGTGGTGAAACCATGTGGAACTAATGAATGTGAAATAAGAAAACTGAACAGAAATACATAAAAGAAAAAACAGGAAAAAATACCAAAATAAAATGAGAAATGAAACAAACGTATACTCAAACTGTGACGCTGCTTTGCACAGGACTTTAATGTGCTGTTTTCTTTTCCTCCCCAAAAATTTATGTCAATTCTAACTTGGGTAAAAATGGTGTCACAAGTTTGTGGTTTTGTAAAAGTCTTTTTTTTAACCCATGTGTCTCTACTGAAAGACAACATGCTACCTGTCTTTAATTTTCATTGAACAGATTGAATAAGCTGGCATTCTGTGGCACTTTGAGGCTGTAATCAGAGTTAATGCAGGGGGTCCTGTCAGCTTTTGCCACTCGAGGTGAAGAACTTGTGTTTTTAATCTTATCACACTTTTTACAAATATACTTTAAAATAGTAAGAATTAAACAAATCAGGATTGACATGGTTGTTTTAAATTAAGGACACTACTTCTTCCTACTGAAGCAGCAGCCGCTGCATAATTAAAACCCAGCAGTGACAGATGCACCCACAGGGCTTCTCACTCTGCACTGCTGCATTCATCATCTGCCCCCACCGATGGTTTGAGAAATGACTTATTCCAATAACCATAGGTCTGAATGATATAACAGTATGTGCAATCTATTTTTTGCAGTTTTACAAGAAGCTTCTTGTGGTTGTCGTGATAAAAGTAACCTCGCAAGTAATTAATGCTTATCAAACTGTGTATCTTCCCTGAGGTGGAGCCTCCACAGCAGATTGTTTGTGCTGGGTTCTGTGCATACACTGTCGGAAGAAACAGTAGTGCGTAAAAATGAGTAAAGGCAATAAAAGGAATCATAACGATGCCTTAAAATGTTTGATTGCATTCAGTAGTCCTAATATAAATAGTGTATGAGTATAGATATAGCATGAATGTTTACAGTTCACCATGTCCACACCATGTGACACACAGCAGTCCAATCATTGCATGGTAACCAGAGGTGTGGACTCGAGTCAGATGACTTGGACTCGAGTCAGACTTGAGTCATAAATTTGATGACTTCAGACTCGA
>JBAMIG010000024.1:3887525-3902230 GCA_037177335.1 Kiunga ballochi | reverse complement strand
ACACACACACACACACACACACATCTAAAAAAAGGAATAGAAAAAGCAAAGAAACTAGAATTAGCCTTGAAGTTATGTTGCTGCATCCTTAAAAGATCTTTGACAATACATTTGTTGATCTTTAGAATTTTTTGGTCACATGTACCTATTTTAGCTTCTAAAAGTGGAGGTATTTTCTTATGAGGTTGAGATGTTTTAACAGATTATTAACATTCTTGAAGGAGCCACAGTTGACAGAATGACTGTTCACAGCTGGGTTGGCTTAACAAGCCCACTACCCACCAGATGGCGAGTGGACATGTGTGTATTAGCTATACATCCATAGTGTGTACCTGCACCAACCAAACACATGACATTGTGCAATTAAAGGCAGATTATTGTTGCACCAATGAACATTTGCTCCTCCATCAGCAGGCTCTGGATATCTCTTCATTCCAGAACAATTTTATTACTTCTGTTTTCCTGAACTAATGGATGAAGTCTGAGTAGCTGCTATAGTTTTATCCTCAGACACATTGCATCTGATTTATTATGTTTTTTTTCTTGCTCTTTTTTTTAGCAACCTTCTGAAAAAAACCGGCTCAGGACCCTTATTTATCTAAATTGAAAGGCTATTTCTGGGGGGGGGGAAATGGCTAAACTCCAACGCAACAAAATCACTGTTATGCTACATTATTGGAATAAAATAAATGTGCTTCAGTATATACATCACAATAAGTTAACATTTTAATGAAGCCATGTTCGTCCACTAAACTCACAACTTACATGCACGTCTGCAAATAAAAACATATGAATAATAAATCTAAATTTATTTGTTTATTGTATTAACAGTCTGACTCTCCTAAAGAACTGGCAACAAAAGGAGGTGAGGTGCAATGAGAAAAGGTACAAACAGGTTCCCAATGAATATGGAGGTAAAGTGTAACTACGTCATACTGTGCCTACATTTAAATATCAAGCACTTTTAATATAAATTCCACCAATAAGTTTACTGCTGTTTTATCTCAGCAGGTTCACTTAAAGAACTGTACTATGAAATATCAAAGTTTTTCCTTAGTGAGAGAGGAGTATGAGATGCCAAATAACACAGGACCTATTATATATGATTTAGTTTAAATAAAACATCTTGCAGTTTAATAATAAATACCCAACATGAAGTTAACCTGTACCTTCTGTTCCTGCAGGGAATCTGGGGCTTGTGGGCAGCAATTAATTCATTCTTGTTGATTCTTGTGAGGAGAACAAACTAATAAAACGAGCAAATAAATCTAATTTACAAGTAAAATTGTTTTATTATCAGTGGATTCAAGATTTGTTTTCATGTGATCATTCAAAATAACAGGAGTGGTTGCAGAGGTGTGTTTAGGAAACCTGTGTTTGAGGTTTCTGAGTGCCAACAGATGTGAGCTTCTTAATGAGCTCTCTTCAACCGCTCCCCAGGCACTTAAACACGGTGGCCCACTGTTTTCTCATACATCCAGGGGTTGGGTTAAATGCCAAGCTGAATCTTTAAATAAAAGGTCTTGAATAAAAATAAAAACTTCTAAGTTTAATTTAACAGAAATACTCTTTGTCTTGTGGAGGAAACCAACTGTGGTGGACATCCATGCAGCCAAAATGCAGCGTTTATTTTAAGGAATACTTTAATTTTATATCATGTTATGTCAGGGCAATTGGTAATTTGATGAATTGTTTAATCAATTACGAAAGAAATGCTACCGATACATACATTGAGCCTTCTTTAAAACATGCAAAATCTATATTTTTTTTAAATCTGCAAATCAAAAACAGATACCGAAATTTGACTGGTGACATCAAGATATTTGACACTGTTAGAAGAGAAGCTTCAATAAATGCTTCAAGCTTGAAAACCTTTGAAAAACTGAATATTTGATATTTATTTAAAAATGCAGCCAGACCCAGAGAATACGTTATTTAGCTTTAAATAATTTAAACTCTTACTTCACAGGAAAATGAATTGCATCTCACTTTAAAAACCTGAGGTTTATTGAACACTAAAGAAAAAAAAATCTAATGTCTTTATTTACACTTATGTGTTTGTGCTGTAATGTCACCAACATTCATGATCTGACACAGAACAATCAAAGAAACAGGGTGAGTGTTGTTATCAATAATTAACATCTTCAGCAGGCGCTTACCTCTGAAGAAAACCAAATATGCACAGACACACTTAAATGCACATAACACAAGTCTTTACAACCCGTGTATTTTCTCACCCACGCCATGCATGGATACACAGAAACATGTGTATGATATGAATTTCTACTCGCTGTTTTTCTCTCCCTGGCTCCACCCTCTTGTTCACAGTCACCTCCTGTAACAGCCATGCACGTATACAAGCACAAAGGTGTGCGCACACATCTCCACAAGGCTCCTTCAACAAATTTCACCCTACGGCACACTGCCACGGACACTTCAAACATGATATGAGAGCTCTTTAGGGACATCTGCCTGTCATGCCAACCAAAGACACCTCAGTGTAACAGAGCATCAGATACACACACACACACACCATTTCTACCCAAACCACCATTTCATAAACCAACAGCAAGTAATAAATGCCATGTTGAACAAACAGAGCAACATTATTACAATGTGTCCATGTGGTCTGTGGCCCTAGCCCTGTGCCTCAGAAATGTATATTTCATAGATTAAGATGAAAAATTCAATGAGGCACAACAAACACTGTGCCTGCCTATGTCTTCTTTGCTCTCTGACAGCCAAATCCCACCGGGACGCCCGTGTTTTCACTGCTTCGTGGAAGGACATGAATCCCATTTGCGTAGTGATGAGGAGTCAGAAAAAGAAGATGAAAGAGACAGAGTAAAGCATCATGTATCCAAAAACTAGAACAAATACAAAAGTCTAAATGAAAAGAGGAAGAAAAAAAAGAATAAGGATGGGTGGGAGGGGAAAAGTCAGAGTGAGAGATGGGGAAATGTGGGTATTTTAGAATTCAGAGCAGGATCAGAGACAAACTTGGCTCACATAGGTTTCAACACACATTGGCTGTGAATTCCAAATTGTGTTGCTTCTCTGTCTCACTTTGACGCCCCACCAGACGCTCTCTCCCTCCAATTTCTCTCTTCGTCTTATCTCCTCTTTATTTTTCTGCATCAGTGCCACAGCACTATTGTTTTCACTCTTAAGCTCAGATTGAGCACTAGAAGCCGGCCAGTCAATCGGTTTGAATCCTGCTGCAGTGCAGAAAACAACTCTTTTAAAGCACATGGTAAGGGTCACAGCTGTTAGTTTGAACAAAGGTAGTCACAGTGGCTGCCTTATCATCTAAAAATGTTCCTTTGGAACGTAAAAAGTGATAGTATTTACTGTAACTTAAAAGCTACAATTGGGACTCAAATTCTTAGAGGCAAAAAATGACAAATATTCAGTGCAGTATATTTAGATCTAAACAAGGTCTAAACAATTAACCCAGTATTAAACTGGAACTAAAACTGAAAACTGGCTTAGCTATAATATTGCATATTTACATTTTATGTTTAATAAAACACAATGTCCCTTATAAAAATTTAATAATCTTAAAAATGTCAAAACTGAAAACCAGTCTTAAACAAGCTAAGCTAATGTTAGCTTAGATGCGGAACCAATGCTAACTAGCTGTAGCCTAAGTGCTAAAAATACAACAAAGGCAGGAACAAACATTCTGAGTTTAGTGATGATGTTCAAAGTGTTTTCAACAGAAAAGCACAATAGAAGTTCTTTTCAATTACATTTTCTGCAAAAGTAAGCAAGCAAGTATTAGAGATTGCTGATCTCATTTGGTGAAGAAAATGTGTGATAAGTCAAACAAAGTCTAAGTTCGGCCCCACCTACAAGTTTCTCTATTCTTGAAATGTCAGAAAAATGTCTATATTAATTATCTTTAGGACAATACGTACAGTAGAAGAAAAGTATGTATTTTAATTCATTGAAAAACCAGATTGTTTGTGAAGAGTGCTTGAGTCAGGTGTGTTGGAGCAGGGATACACAGACAACCTGCAGGATTGCTGAAGAGACTGCATTGTAAGTTAAACAAAGTCTAAGTCTAAGCTGCCTCTCTGTAGGTTTATCTGTCCTTAGGTTGCCTAGAAAGCATATTTAATACCATTATTGACTATAGCAAATTATCCTGCACATAGTTGTAATAGGAAACCACTCTGCAGCCTAAATATTGAAACAATAATAATAAAGCAATATTAGTGAAGCTAACATGGTGCTTTTTTGTGACAAATATTGACTAAAGTAGTTCCAGTCTGGTGCTAGAGCGTTGCAATTGCCTGTCTTATGTTGGTTCTGTGAAGAAACATCTCTCACCCAGCAGAGTTGGTATTGGCACCAGTTTTTGACAGTATGACAGCAAGTAAAATGGAACGAAATGGTTTAGACTTGAGATCTGGCTCCTGATCACAAATTAAACCCCTTTGAACGAAATCTCCCTACAGAAAACTTAGAAAACAAATATGTAGTTAAACATATTACATCCTCATTATATGCTTTGCTTCTGGGGGTAGCGTGTCCACTCTCAATGCTCAAAGGGCAGAAACTAGAACAACTTACTAGAAAGGTTTTATTAATTAACTAACACAAACCCCAAAGGACAAGCCTCTACAATTACTTGAAATGGGGAAGTTTAGCATTGAAACCATTTTCAAAAAATTACAATTTTCTTTATTATATCTGCTACTTGTTTTGACTGGACTGGTCAGACACTCACAGTGTGACTTGAGAGCAAGACATCTAAACTGGTCACATCTCTCAATCTTCTGTTTTCTCCTTTTATACTGATTTTGGACCTGAGGCTTCTTGTGATTCTGTACTGAAAAACTAGGCTGAGTCAAACATACAGCACCCTTGGAAAAATTAAAATTACTATTACCTGTAGCATTCAAAAGCTATAAGTTTTTGATAGAGAAGTGAAAAATGAGTAACTATCAGGTTATTAAAAGCTCCCTTTCACACATAAACTATCGGTGTATCTGCAAAATGTATAACAAGTACTTTAAGCAAATTTGGAATTTATAAAAATAAACATTTAAGCTACATTAAACCATGTTTATCATTCACATCAGACATTGTATTGTTGTAATAAAAAAACACAGAAGCATGGATTGTTATTGACAAACTTAAACCTATTTATGAAATAAATAACTTCCTTTTTAAAGATGTCTATAATAAGTCTTCTCTATGCCAACTGACACATTTGTGGAGATTGTTTAGGATCACAAAGGTTTTCAGACTTTTGCCAACATTAATTTTGTTTGGGGGTTTGTAAGTTTATAAATAAGGCCTAAATTCTTTAACAGAACAGAACAAACTTCATGAGAAAAGGTTCCTATATTGACTTGTCTTATGGCCCGCTGTATAACCCAACAATATATAATAACATATAACATAATACACACAACCAACACACTTCATCCAGCTCTAGACCTAATGTTATGTGTGTTTGAGTGGTTAGACTGATAGTTTGTGACGAGGCCCAAATTTCAGATCAGAGGGATTTGAAAGTAGTTGAAGTGCATCTCATGTGCAAGAGTAGCTGTCATGTCAACTCTAAAGGCTACTATTAAATTCTTCCACAAGACTCTGTGTTACCCTGTTGCAGCCACTTTCAGTTCCTCTGCCACCTCTTAGCTTGAACCACCAGGCATAATCAGTCAGAGAAGGAAAGAGGGAAGGAAAACCAAAAAAAGTACGATTTTAGCAAACGCTCCCTTTCAGATTATCGTAAAGAAAGCAGAGGAGGGGGGGATGATGGATTGCAGGTCTGCTCAAGTGATAAACGTCAACATTAGAAAATAAATCTAGCAGAAAAAATCTGTCTTCAGTGCCAGTGTGGCAGATTGGCTCTATTATACACACACACACACACACACCACAGCATGTGCACAGTGCAGATGTATTCATTAAGGATTAAGCACCTGCTGGTAAAAGCAAAAACGAGCAGGAAGAAGTTTTTCTTCTTCTTCTTGGCACTGAAAAGAAATATGTGGGGATCAAACTTGAGGGTTGAAAGGGAGCTATTTTAGCAAGTGTGAGTTTGTATTTATTTAATCCTCCCATTATTGACTCACCATGATGAAGCTCTATTGACAAGACATTGGGGAAAGGCTATATTACTTTTTTCATGAAAAAAGCGAGAATCATTAGAACACCAATCCATAGGCATCAGAGATGGTTTTTGACGGTTCTTCTGAAGAATTATTCTAAGCACTGAAGGTTATAGAAAGTAGTCATAGATGTATTGATCCTCAAACGTTCTGGGCAGTAAGGCAGACAGTCAAGGACATGACGGCCAAGTCTTCCATCCCCACATCCCTTCATCCCCCCTGCCTGCCCCCAGCCACTTCCTCTGTCCTTTCATTGTAGTAGGAAAAAGTAGATGTTCTATTTTTAGTGTAAGATCCAGTTTTACAAAGGTCTTAGTCTCTGCCGCAGTATGTGCATACACACACACACCCACACACACACACACACACACACACACATACACACAAAGATCATTTCCTGTCAGGTCAAAAGAGGTTGCAAAGAGGTTACGACCTCTGATCGAATGCAGTGTGATTTAGTGTCCATAGCAATCAATAGAGTGGTGAGTTTTTTATTCCAGTGACTCTATAGTGTGTATGTGCATGTGTGCCAACTGGTGAGGTGATTTTTGTTCTGGTTTCTCGTGTTAAATCAAAGAAGAACGAATTGCTAAGGCCTCATTTACTGAAGTAAAACAACAAAAATCAAACTTGATGTTGTGGTTATTATTGATTAAAGTAGCACTTGGTTCAAAATATTCATATGCTTACATGCAGTTTACTTAACACACGTGCAAAATCACTATCTTTGTGTTTTAGGTAGTTGTATAATCACTCCCTGGTCTTTATATTAGGTACACATGTTCAGATGCTTGTAACACAAACAGCAAATCATCCAATCACACGGTGACAACTCGATACAGTCGGGCGTGTAGACATGGTCAAGATAACTTGCAGAAGTTTAAAGTAAGCATTAAAAATGGAAAGAAAGGAAGGCTTACTACGACTGCTGGGATAAAGCAAAAAGTGTGGATGAAAGTGTGTTTTTATTACCAGAAGCCAGTGAAGAATGGGCAGACTGAAACAAAACACAAATAACCACTGGTTACAACCAAAAGCATGCAGAATAGCATCTACAAGGTAACAAGTAGACTTTAAAGCAGCAGTGGAACATGTTGTGTGCCACCATTATCTGTAATGGTTCTGGAAATATCTTCTTGGCACCATTTAGTATTAACGGAGCGGCATTTAAACACTGCAGCCTGCCTGAGTGCTGACCATGGCCATCCCTTTATGACCACACTGTACCCATCTTCTGATGGATACTCTGAGCACATAAAGCATCGTGCCACTAAGCGTGAATAACCTCTAAGTGGTTTCTTGTACATGACGAGTTCACTGTACTCAAATAGTCACCAGATCTCAATCCAGTACAGGAGCTTTAGGATGTGATGGAGAATCTTATCATGGATGTGCAGCCAACAAATCTGCACTGACTTCATGACATTGGTAGATCAGTGATCTCAAAAATCAATGCAAAGATTTCTGATTTGAATATTTTAGGAAAATGATTTAAACTTATTTTTACCCTGTTTTACTTAAATAATAAAATAGTGTGTTTTGCAAAGTAAAACATGGCCTTAATTAAAAGAATAAAGCAAGATGAGCTGAAATAAAACCTTCAAAAACTATTTATCTTGCTAGCTGTATTGCCCTCAAGTTGCTGATATAAGGTCATAAAAGGCATTAATGATTTGTACTAATTTATCAGCTTATCAATTTATCAACTTGGGTTGATTTTCGCCCATGAGTTTAGGTTTTGTGAGTTTCTCCAAAGAAATTAGACTGTAAATGATATAAATTACCAGCCACACTTTTTTGTCGGGTACCAAAATAATTTATTATGTATCCTGCAGTGGTCTTTGTTTTATATCTACCAGGAAAAGTATTTTTATTTTCTGCTACTTCATGTTTCCTATAACAGTGCAGCAGCGATTGGATCTTCAATTCACAGTGTTAACTTGTGCCCAGTTACTTTGCACATTCATGTAATAATAAAAAAAAAATCCATTAGAAAATTTATATGTACTTGGAAAATATGTACTTTTCTTTATTAAGCAAAAACAAGTTTTAAATAACAACTTTCGGCACTTTGTTCCCAGCTGCCAGTCACAAAGACATGCAATTTGCTTCTATTTTAAATCTGCAAAAAATACTGACAATAACACTTTGGCAGGCACAATATGGTATTTTATACCAAATAGGTGGATTTCAAAGAGCTATTTGATTCATCTACTGCTCAGTAAAGCCTCACTGAAATGACAAGCAAGTATAAAACACAATACAGGTTAGAATTGTTAGAATTCATGGAACTAGATTAACCCAATAACAGAAAAGGTTGCAATGATCCTAAACACCCGAACAATGTTCATCCTGTAGGCTGCTTAAAGCATAACAATATAGTCACAGGGTGCAAGCTTTGTTCATCTTTCTTTATATTCAGATAAAGTGGGTATCTGTGTCCTCTTTTCTGTGTGTTATAATGATGAAATGAAGGCTGTTCCACACTTTTGCATAGTCCTCTACCATCTGACATCCTAATTACAACCCTAACAACTCAATTCACAGCTTTTACATTGCAAAAAAAAATCTCAAAAGTAGCGTGTCTTCATTAGTGTCAAAGGTCTTCAATTGTGTTTGCACATTCAAAAACTGCTGAATGAACCAGTACACTTCCCCACCACCGCTTTTATTCTCTGGAAGTTTGCCTCGAGCCTCCTGGCTCAGCTGCCACTTCGTAATCCTCAGTCATGTGCCAGCAACTAAATCTTCAATGTGCATAGATACCCATAGTCCTTTTAAAGATCAAGTGGGTTTAGCCCTCACTGTTAGCTTTCATAGCCAAATATCCAGACTGTTAGTGTTTTAACTGGTGGATTAAATGGCTAACAGTTATCAGTGCAAAAATCAAATCGACCCTTTTGCTCTACAAGAAACCTAAAACAGGTGCAAAGTACCTTTTTAATAGCTCAAAGTCAGGGTCAATGTATTTCAGCATCAGCTGCACTGATTTAGACTGTATAGGTGAACTTCTAATGGATAATTTCAAATAAGCAATACGAAGAAATAGTCAAATATCTTCTAAAATTATGGTAATATTCATGTATAAGCACAACAAGGCCAACGCTCATCAAGCAAACACATAAACTGTCAGTTGTGTGCATAAATGTGGTACACCCACACCCTAAAGCCATCCCCTATGGCCATGACAGTGAGTCAGCACAAAGATGACAGATGTTAAGCACAGCTCTCTTGACCCTTCCACTCCTCTCATTCTGAATTTCACAAGCTCCCTTTGATTAAGTTGGTTTGAAGGCTGAAGAGCACATGCCTAATTCATCCCACATTATCTTTAATTCAGCTCCATCTTGCTTAAACATGCCAATCCAGCCATAGAAGAAAAATGCAACTCTTGCTTGGATTTTTTGATGGGTTAAATAGGCAGATTCACTTGGAAGTATAACATTCATCTTCTCTGATGAAAAGCTGCTTTTACACAGCTACACATGCACTCTGCAAGTTAGCATAATTTTAGAAAGCATTAGTGGTTACCAGTGTTGTCAGCGTTAACCTGCCACCAACATGCACATATGTGTTGGCGGTTTTCCAGCAGGCATCTGCCTGGACAGCAATAATGTCATTTGGAGTGAAGAGGGGACTTTATGACTCATTTCATATGCTATTTTGCTCTATAAAAAGCCTCCAAAAGGTCCTCTCTTGTGTGGCTACACATCTGCTTGTGGATGGCAGATGTTGGGAAAACACTCTAATTATAAATGTAACCATGAAAACCTTTCTCAGCAGCACTGGCAGCGATGAGATTAAACCTTGTTTTGGCTTTCGTTTATGAGCGCTAACAAACCCCATGGCCACTGTCCGGATATACAAGAGTTTTTTTTTCTTTTAATTTGTGTGATTATTTCCTATCCGCCTACTGTTGAAGGCTTTTTCTTAAGTTTTATGTAGATGAATGCTGTTGGCGATGTGCATAGTAAATTCTGATCATATGGCGTATATCACTACAGAGATAGTTCATCAAGTTTGCTTCACTACCATCAGCGGCAGGTAAAGGGTGAGTATGGGCCAGGTGAGATAACTGACATCATCCAAGGTCTTAGCTAAGAGTTTTCTCCCATATTTGTCACATTTAGCAAAAGGGAAGGTTTTATGTGCAATTTAATGCTATAACAGTTGTCAAGAGTATTGCTGAATGGACAAGGGAGCCCCATCTGTGTCTCGCATGTCTGACTTTGATAGGCCTCCCCCCTTGACTGCTCTAACCTGTCCGCAGTCCTGGTTCCGTAAAGCACTCATTGACAAATAGCAAGAGGGACGGATATGGAGGATGGGATATAGGACAGCAACGATGAAGGCAGGGGAGAAGACATGTTAATGGGGAAAGAGCAGCTGACGAGAGAGGGAACAGGGAGAACAGAGGCAAATAGAAATACTCAGTCAGCTCGGTGCGTCTAATCTCCTTTTAGGGGAAGCGATGTTAGAGCACGTATCTAACAGATAAACCCAAAGGCCCAGAATCTTGCCCAAAATCTGGCAGAAACGAGGAGGCAGCACCTGATTTCTGTCATGTTTTAAAGAAGGACTCAAGCTGCGGAAGTGTTCAGAGGATCAGAGATGAATATATTCCCAAAAACAAACTCCCAGTTTGAATGACAGACAGGTGACTGGTGAGGAAGAGAGATGAGACTTTTGTTTGCATCAGTGATGATGGTGAGGTTTGCTTCACTACCATCAGGCCCAGCAGGGAAAGAGGAAGAAGCCAGGTGAGATCAGGAAGTAAGAGTGAAGAAGATGGGTGGGTGATTTTTGTGAGTGGGGCAGTGGAACAGGGCAGGGAATAGAAAAACAGGAACAGAAGAGTGTTTGCTTTGCAAACAGATGGGATAAGAGGGGCTTTTCTCCTTTTACTCTGGTGATGACTGTTTAGATGGTGGAGGCTTTCAAGGCATCTAAACCAAGCTGTCTATTGTTTTTCTTTTTCTTTATCATTCCTGTCAATATTACATTCAGTGTCTGTGTTGGAGTACATTTTGCACTCATGACATTAAAGAAAGCCTTCTCACTTTTCTATCCATCCAAGCTGGAGATTATCCCAGCAATTTGCTGGCGAGAGGCAGGGTATGCTTGGACAGCTCTTTTCTCACCTAGTCAATGAAAACCAAAGCAAACATTGGTTAAAATAAGAAAGGAAGAAATTTAAACTTAAATGTGAATCTTTGTCAGATCAGGGTCATCTAAACCCTTGTGTTTGTGCATTTTAATGTTTGTTTCACACAGCTGTGAGTCCCTTGCTGTTATGTTCAGGCTGACCCGGACCAGGGCTTTTGGAGTAACTGACATTTAAAAACAGCATCGTGCTTACAAAACAGACACTATATTTATTCATTTTCAATAGTTTACAGTCTTCTGCGCTCAGTGAACCCTTTTATGCTTAGATATATGTGCTGGAAGGCCCGTCTATGGGGTTAGACGCAGAAAGCAGTCATATGGTTTCATTAAAAGTAAGGAAATAAATAAATAAACCACTTATTACAAGGTCTTGAAATTAAATAAATATAAGCTTAAATGAAGGTAGTGAATAGGAGATTGTAGATTCCTCTTTGCGTGAAACAATTTAGTGTTTTGGAGTCATGAACAAAGGGGTTCAGACATTTAAATTGTGGATTTGTTTTAAATGGGTACATTAAACATTAGCCAAATATGAGTAATAATGAGTTATTTTTGGGGTCAACATACAGGGCTTGACATGTGTTGGTGCTTTGAGAGGGCTGCCCTTTTCAGAAACCAGACGTTGTAACTTTGCTGTTGCGGATCTGTCGCTCATGGCATCATGTGACCTGAAGCGCTATGCTTTACCGCCCCCCCTCTAAAAACACTGAGGGCCTTGCTTTTGCTACTTTTTCTTTCCCTTGGAAGAGAAGTGAATGGTGAAAACGATGTCTGAGGAGGCTAAGAAAGAGAAAGCAGCAAGGAGATCACTCCAGAAGAAAGGCATGAATTGACCCAAGCAAATAAATTGTTTGTGTGAGTCGGATGAAAGAATAATGTGGATGCTAAATCCACTGTTAGCTTCAGTATTATTAGACTGGTTAGCTTGCTATTTTCACATCTTTGAGCAAGTGTTTATTCAAAACAAAAGCAGTCAGGGCCTGATGAGCCTTATCTGTGCCTTTATCTGGCTGTACGTTCAAAGCTAAATGCTAATTGGCTAAAAAACCAAAGCTAACAGGACTTCCTAAACATTTAGCACAAATTGAGCTGGTTTCCATGTTATAAATTAATTTCCTTTTATTACATGTAAATATCCAAGAAGTAGCAGAACAATTTATAACTGACTGGTGTGGTTTTGTGGTTTTCTTATGCTGCGCACACATGGAGACCATTTTGTTTCGTTGTGTAGCCTGTGGGTTTAGCGCCCCTAGTGGCCACAATATCTCTCTCTTTAAAAATTGAGATGGTGCAATATTGATGTGTTGCTGTTCATCTGAGATGGTATTCAGTTTACTTTAAGATCTGTTCATCAGCACAAGGTGCAAAAGCTTTTATTCTCAGTAATACATAAAATCAGCTGAATGCATTCACGTTTCTCTTTGTCTCATTCACACTCATACTTTTTAAGGACAGGTAGGCAGGATTGGCTTTGCTGAAGCACTCATGAGCAAGCATGAAAATCTTACCTTCGCTGTGATATGAATTTTGCATCATGGAAAAAAAAAAGACTAACAAAAACAAAATGGTGAACTCATCGCCTTCTTCTTCTTCTTTCAGTTGACATACATCAGCATGCACAGAGCTCCCAACATGTAAGAAGGCATCACCATAATCAATCATATGGAGCTCCTGATTAACGTTAATGGCGTTTCTCAGAATTACATCGGCATCTCCTTGCATTCCAATCACCTAGATTTCATGCCTCTCTCAGCAGGCAGCCCTGTTAATTTTGTGAGAGGGGAGCAGCAACGAGTGCTATCTGCTGAGCCTTTGATATGCACTTATCTTTCAGCAGTTTCATATTAGGGAAAAGAAAATTGCCTTTAAAAATGACTGCTGCCTTATTACTGTTGGGCCAATTAATTTGATGAAAAATAATGTCTTTTTGAAACGGAGAGGAAAAAATAATTATGGTGAATAATTGACAGGGAAGGACAAATGAGCAGGGATGATGTCTGTAGATTGAAATTCAAAGTTACTCGCAAATATTACCTAATGTATGACCTAATGATCTTCTTCATCGTAAAGGCGAGGGCGTGGGGGGTGCGTTGTACAACATGCTTGGCCTGAAAGTGTCCAAAGCAGTCAAGAAGTGGGGCACTTGCCTCAACATTCCTTCAAGTGGGAGAGACGGACCGACCTAGATTTCCTCCTGTTTATTCAGCCATTTTAGGTGCTGGCTATTCATGTCTCCATCTCAGTACTCCTCGATCCTGACCCGCACAATTCCTATTCTTCAGCCAGAAAAAGTGGCAGTGACACATTTAGCCAGCATGCCGAGGGCCCTCACTCTGTTTTACTGTGGCGAGTCTCATAGTTTAATTTAAACTCTGTTCATTCCCTCTTTTACAAATCCTACTGATAACTTTCCAAACTATAGAATAAACTGCTTTTTCTGGAAAAAAAAAACCTTGGAAAAGATCTTTATCATCTCTTAGCAACTGTTTTTTGGCTGTAAATTCAAGGAGTTTGGTGCATTTCTGCTTGAGTTAACACAGCTTTAATGCAAGGGATGCAGTCATGAATTATAAATGAATAAATGCTAAGTAGATTTTGGACTGAAGGCCAGCATCAAGCTGACTTGACAGCCATGCACATGGAGATGGCATATGTTGCCCAATGTGATTTCTGAATCCTCATCCCAGGTGTTCGGCCATACTTTAGATTTAATCAACATGCTTAAGGTGTAATGTAGAGTAGGTGGTCTCGGGGTCAATATCCCTTACTTGTTTTCATCTGTGGAGGAAATACATACATATACTCTTTATTAGATGCTTGTCAACAAAAATAGCTAAAAAGCTTTTTACACGGCAGCAGCTCAAAGCATCTGGGTATCTAAACATGATCAGGACTGAAGTTCAAACTGAGCATCAGAAAAAGAATGAAAGGAGTTTTAAGTTACTGAGTTACATTGTTGTTGAGGATTTCAGAAACTACTGATCTGCTAGGATTGTTCCTCAAAGTTTTATCTCAAGATTACAGAGAATGGTCTGAAGAAGAGTGGGCCAGTGGGCAGCCGCTGTCTGCAACAAGATATCCTGTTCATTACAGAGGTCAGAGGTGAAGGAGCAAACAGATTAGAGATGATAGAAAAACAAGACAAAGTCAAACGAGCACAAGGTACGAAGAAAACATCTCTGAGCACACACCATGTCCAACCTTGAAGCAGATCAGACAGCAGCAGGAGACAACACCAGGTGCCACTCCTGTCTGCTAAGAACAGAAAACAGAGGCTACAATTCACACAAAGACTCACTGAAACTGTAACTTGAACCCAACTTTATGCAACTTTATGGTTTGTGTACGGATGCTCCAAACGAAATTTCGTTGTTCTTTTGACAATGACATCAATAAAGGATACTGGAT
>JBAMIG010000024.1:3871600-3883686 GCA_037177335.1 Kiunga ballochi | reverse complement strand
TGCAAATTTATCATAGTTTTACTTTTATGCTTTATAAAAAAAGGTCCTTGTTTTAATTACAGAAGAAAAGGAGCAACTTTTTGATTGTAAATTATAAATAGTCCAGTTTATGACCGTCTGTTAAGCCCTGCACTTTATGTTTCATTCACACTTTCAGAAATAGTCCCGCTCTATAAATATTTGTAAGGAATATCTTTTATATCCCATCACACATGAATAAAAATATCACGAGCAACATGGGATTCGGTGTCTTTGCCAATGTGCTGCAAACATAAGGTGGAGCCTTTACAGGTTTGTCTGGTTTTTACCCAACTCCAGTTTGTAGCCTCTTTATAACCACATCACTCACAGGTCAGACACACACAGTGCATTTTTATGTCAAAGTAAACTTTGTTTACAGTTGTTTTAATTAAACTGTTTGCTGTTTTTATGTGCAGCCCTTTCAGCAGTAGTTTATAAGTTTAGCATCTAGATACAGCAAGCAGCAATCATTCACGTAACACTTAAGCCATTTAGTTGAGTTTAAGCAAAGATATTATATTTTTAACATTGAAAAAAAATCCCAGTTAAGACAAAAATAGCCTCTAGATTACATTTCCTCGCTTTCTTACTTTTGCGTCACTCACTTGCTGGTTTTAGATGTAACTTCCTGTTACAGCTCACCTGAATCTCATAACATGGTTCTCCCCAAACGTTTGTGACGCTCTACTCGAGCCTGTTAATGATTCACTAATGAGAATCAGGTACTGAGACAGGGAGACATATAATACCTGTTAGAGAGTGGCCCTTTGAGAATACCCCAGTTCCAAACCACTGAAACATCAGGGCTAATTTATGTTCATTATATGTGCACGAGTAAATATGGACGTCTACAAACATCACTGCCCCGTATTCATCAGGTGCTTTACCTTGCTGAGCTTGCTAGGGAATACCACAGGTACCTTTTTTTTATTTTTGTTGGTCATTTTGAAGCAATGAGCTACTGCCTAACACTGCTGCCCCGTGTTCATGTGGTACCTCTCCTATGTTCCTGAAGGCTCCATCCATATGCATAATCTATGCCATTTTGACTTTTCATTTGCAGCTGATTTCATGACCAAAGGAGGTCAGATATTCTTAAAATATGGGAATAGGTCATTATTTTCACTAACAAACACCCCATGCACTTGTTTTGGGGAATATAAAGCTTAAAGCTTGGATAAAACAGATCAATTTGAACTTAGATTTGCTATGTCTAAGAGTAAAAGGTGTCAGGCCACCTTGAAATGTTAAAGTAAGCCATATTCAGTGATAGCAGGAGCTATCGTGCAGGGGCAAGCACTTTATGGAGACAACACTGCCCAGCTGTACAGCGTGAGTCTGGCAGTGATGATTAGAATCAGTGCGCTGTCAGTAGTCTAAGTTCCAGAAGGCTGAAAGTGATAGTATAGAGCTGGAGAGGACTCTGCGGTAACACTGATAAATGTTTTCACCAGGCTGTCCACCATTAGTGTCAGGGCAAGTTACAGCCACAAGAGCGGACAAACAGGAAACAGAGAAAGAGTGTGTGTAAATAATTGATAAAGCTGACCCTGCGCGATTCATATTCTGCAGCAGCGGATCAAAGAGCAAGGCTCCGAGTTTGACATTGAGCCCGAGCGCTGGAGTCAAAGCCATTACCCACCCCAGCGGCTCTGCTGCCTGTGTTCAGATTAAAAATGCAATGACTCTTCTTCTTTCTGTGTGGACTAACTCTAGCTGGCACACCCAAGCATTAACCAACTGGCTAATGGACTCACTGGTATTAGCCCTGCAATTACACCTGCACTAAGTAAAGCCGGGTGGAGGCCATTTTGTTCCTGTCCACTTGAGGAAGCTGTTCTGGCCCTCTCAGGTGTGAAATACAGTCTGTTGACGCGCTGGGTTCTTTTAGGTGTGATCAATATTTCAGGAGCATGCAGGCTTCTGCGTCTTGTACCTTCCCACATGCTTTCTCACAACAGCTCTGCAGCTCATTATGAACATCTGAATGAACATTTGAGCCATTTAATGATTTATGGGGAAAAAATTCCCAGTTTTGAGAGGTACGTTTATTTGAAGAGTGCATTAACATTGTCACCTCGCTAAGCCCGGGTACTCTGCAGAGTGTGCTTTTAACATGAAAAAGTAAAAGTGCATCTGCAATTAAGTCAACCTCACGGCAGCTCTTTTTTACCCATAATGAGTAGTTTTGTTTTTTCTGTTAGCAGCACCTACATGTGCATCCCTTTAATGTCCAATATTACTTAAATGCAAATGCATATGTTTTTCTACCTCTTTTTTGTCTAATATCTGCAGTGTTTTCATAAAAAACTAGTCATGTTTGCTTATTTAGACTGGTACCACAGTGAGGATGTTAATCCCTGCAGATTGTTTTCCAGGTTCTGAAATGGAACAACAGGTGGCACTTCTAGAAAATCATTGCCTTACATAGCACCATTCGGGGCTTTTTTGAGCCTCGACGACCAAAAACTATCACTTTCTCAGTAAAAGGCTGTGTCCGAATGTGCACCCTATTCCCTACGTAGTGCCCTATATAGTGGACACGCCATTTTGAAGGGGTGTCTGAATGTACTTTGAGAAAAACGTAGTGCCCTCACAATTACCCACAATGCACCTTGAAAAGTAGTGAGCATTGATGGTCTCTAGACGGGACAATATAGACCACAATGCAGTATGGCGGATATAACACAAACATTAAAAAAAGTTAACAAAACACTATAGGTCATACATTTTAATTCTGTTTTCATTGAGTAGATACAGTACAAAGAAAGAATTAAATATAAAGTGAAGAAATAAAATCTTTTCTGATGATTTTGGATTGTATTTGCAACGAATTCTTTAAGGTTGCCATAGTTACAGCTGGTAATCAAGCAACGTCCGACAACTTTAAAGTAGTGAGTTTTGAGTCCGAATCACCAACAGAATGAGGGCACTAGGCAGGGAGCTATATAGTGCAGCCCTATGTAGTGATTGAGGGGTTAGGGCATAGGGTGTACGTTCGGACACAGCCTAAGTGTACATTTCTAAAAAACTAGACCCCAAAAATATATTTTCTAAAACGGCTGGGCACAGCAGTTTGAAGCGATCATTGCTCTAATATGAATAAACAGTGTAGTTGCAGAGGCTGTATTCAGTTCTGCATCAATCCTAATTTTTTGTTTTGCTGGATAATTACAAAGTCAGTATAACTCCAAATAAATTGCATTGCTCATATTTTGTCTTATTGTGTTTCTGGACAACAGTAGAAAATAAATATAAACTGTGCACATAGACGGTACTTGTTTATTGAATCAATCAGTCATCATGGATTTATGGGAATTGTTGACACCATGAATGTAAAGTATATCTGTCAGCAAATGCTCTAAATCATTAGGACTCAATGAATTTCTAAAACAAAGCATAAAACCTAAACATTGTCCATCCATCTATTTGTCCCACTGAGGCAAGGCTCAGACATGGACATAAGACAGAAATACGTTCTGGCATCAACTCCTCGAAGATTTAACTCATTGTTGCCTAACTTAGAGGTAAGAAGCAGGTCCTAGGAGATCTTTTTACACATACTTGTTAACATGTTAAATACTTGCTTTCTTGTATGATCAATTCAATCTAGGCTAAAAATCCTGTCTGGAATTACAGCTTTCAGTTTCAGTGTTTTTGAGACCGTAACAAATTAGTCAGGCTCCCGCTGAGCCCAAGGCCTGTGGGGTTGTCGGTACATTCTGTGCATGAAGAAATGAGTGGCACTAAAGGCCAGCGTGCTCATAACCCCTCCTTTTAAAAGCCTCTAACATCAGACCCTTTAGCAAATTTCTGACTGCAGAGTTTGATGCACACTGGAACAGACAGCTGCAAATCATTGTGACATCTCTGAGTTATATCTGTCAATTACTTAGGATAAATGGCTTTGGCACCGTGAAGGCCAGGTGCATCAATCCAGTGCGTGTCACATCGTCCCAGCTTCTACACTCTATTGATTCTGCTCCCACTGCTTCCATGATCCAGTTTGGATGGCCCCTGACCGCAGAAGCTAACTTGAGCACTGATGTCAGATGAAGCAGGGGGAGGGAGGGTATGTAATCCAAACTCCCACCCTGGGTTACGATCGCTTTCTCGATACAGGATCTTCCTCTCTCCCAACCGGGCCCCTAATATAGATTCACTGGAGTCATCCTGCTACAACTGCTCTCTGGCTGTACCAGATTTCAATCAAGGTTTGATTGGAATTTAATGCCTTTTGTGGAGGGAAAACTCCAAATTTAATAACATTGTCTGACCTTAAAATGCTTCCAATGCACACGATGAAGAACACACCAGACACATGTTACATATACTAAGCCATTCCTATTTAATTCTCTGTCCTCGCTATCTTTATTGTCAGGTATTTTATTTCCCCTTCCAAACATGCTTATTCCGCCCATCTCACCTCCATAAAAAACACTGTCAGATGTATTTATCCATCTGGAGGTTATGTGGCTTAACAGAATGACCACTCAACGTGCTGGGTCTATTGTAAGCACGTCGTCCTCTGTGCAGCAGCTGTCGGCTGAGAGACGCGATGGCTGTCTGTGGGATCGCCCACCGCCACTTTGAGTGATTCTCTGCCTTTCTGCTCTGCCTGCGGCGACTCCATGTGTTGGAGGCATTGATTGGGCGCTGAATTGGATTGCGGCGAGCCTGATTACTGATGTCAGCGTGAACCAGGGCACATGGTAGCGTCTGAGCTGTGTGTCAAGCCTGGACTCTCTCACAGCCAAGCTAGAAAAGGGAGGGATGGAGTTACATTTTTGCTTTTAATAGCATGTGGATACAACACAGCTAGTGTACACTTTGGGGGGGGTTGTAGGTTAAAGAAAAATCTTTGGTCCAATACTCCAACAAATGCTTTGTGTTTGCGATTTAACGGTAATGAGAGCAGGTTTGTTTCTTTGAAGCTACGTGACGCTAAAGAAGCTAACACTCCAAAGTGCGCTTTATGACTTTGTAACTGTGTGTCAGTGTCTGTTTGGGCTCAACCGTGTGTATTATTTAGCATTATTTGTTTACAGCTAGAACAGTGGCCATCATCTTTTCCGCTAAGAGAACAATAGCCATTTTGCCCCCTTTTGCTCAGTAGACAATGAAGTGCCTTCCTGCCTCGCGAGCGACAGGCCAATAAAAAACGTAATTGGATCTGTCAGTCAAACATAACTGCAGTGCTGGGGTGAGCAGGCAGGTGGGTGGCGGTGGTGGCAGAGGCGTGAGCGGTGGCTGGACAATGGGAGCAGTGCAGAGTAAGAGAGGTTACAAAGCACTAACACAGGTTTTCATCTTTTGCACACTGGCTTGAGGCACTCTGCGGCAGCTGCAAAAGCAGCACAGTTGTTGCATTTTGTTGTTTGGGCTGTTGGGGGGTGGGGTACAATGCGTCTTTGTTTGTAGGTATTAAAGGGTTGATGATGTGGCTTTGATGTGGCTACATAGGAGAGCCGTGCAGCCAGAGCCTGTCACAGTGGATGCACCAGCGCCAGTACTCGTGTTCACACTCTGTCTGTCAGACATGTTTTATTTTTTTCCCACCAGGAAAAGGATCTTGTCATTCGTCAGGAAGACCGAGATTGTTCAGCAGCACACAGACAGAACTTCCCCTTGTCACATTAAATCGTCAGCATATTCTGACTGTATCGTCCATCTCTGTAGAATACATGTACCTTGCCATGTGCATGCTTCTGAACACTTGCACTGGCACTTTAGTCGTACGCTTTGACTTTTAATGACAACTACTTATATTAAGAGCGCATTTATAGCCACTCCGACGGAGACTTTAAGTGCATATTCAGATTCTTTGACTCCCTCTTCGCACTCTACCTCGGCTTTTAGGAGATGGCTTTCTCATGTCTTCCACGACATACTTGTTCCATTATTAGATGGAGTTTGTTTCAAGGGAGAGCTCCTCCATTGTCCGTTACATTATGGTCTCAAGCTCACAGCGATGCAGTTCCAGCTCTCTTTAGACAATAGAGTAGACAGAGGATGCTTTAACTGCAAGTTCAAGCAAATTCAGGTCTCAAAGCTATATAGCAGTAATGAAATCTAAAGATGAAGCAGTCAGGATAGAGCTCATGTTTTACTATCTACTTTTGGAACTTTGTACTTTCCTAAGAGTTCACTGGAGAAATTTTTCAGCTAAGTAACGAGCCGCACTTTAATAGACAATAAATACCCTCCTGCCCCATTGCACTGGAAAAATACAAATCCTAGCTTTGAGAAATTAAGAGTTTTCTTTCTCCTTCAAGGTCTTTTTTCTGTGAGGAGTGTAGAAGCAAAGTACTTTTAGAAGTTTATTTGTTACACATTGAAGCCATATGGATCTTTTTTTGCTTTTCACAAATTCAGCAAAAAAGATGATGGGAACCCACTCAGCAGAAATGCATTGAGACAAGAAGGCTAAGGCTTCTATTTTAATCTTTTGTTCTGATAGTATACGTGAGAACAAAGCTCGAGGAACTGCATTGGCCTTATTAAGCGCTCTTCTGAGGTATCAAAATGGTGTGACATTTAAGTGAGGTCAGTAGGATTAAGTGATGTGTCATACTCTGCATTATAGCAGTATTGCAATGTATCCCTGCAGAAAAATTGCGTTAATTTCTGCTGAACGTCATCAGGGTCTGTGGTTTTAAAAGTCAGCCGTGCAAGGCCAACGCCTTGACTGATCAATTAACAACATGTGTCTGCTCCCCGCTCTCCTTCCAAACACTCCTAATTTTGGTTTTGTTATGAGAAATGGTCCCAGTGCTTTGGGCTTCTAAAGAAAGTAATTACAATGAGAGATTCCCTATGGGGGATTAAAACAAATGACACAGAAAACACAGCTCTTCCTCATTGCCTTGCCTCCGCTTGTAACGCCTACACAGCTGTGAATACAGAAGCTGTCACAGTAAAACACACTGGCAGCTCGAGAAAATTAGTGGGGTTTAAGGGAGAGGAACCAGAAAATGGCAGGGAAGACATCGGGATTTATGGACGCGGTGGAACTGCTTTAGCATTGGGAGCTAAACAAACCATATGGCAATCATTGAGTTTGAAAGAACCGCAACAGAAAAAGGCATCTGTCCTAGCAGTTTTATAGTGACAGGCTGCAGGGAGCATTACTCATCATTACAATCTCTGCTGGCAGGCTATTTTCATCACATTACAGTTGTATAATGAGCGTAGCGCACGAGCAACCTCAGGTTCTCTGAGCAGTTCACCATTAGCACCGGCCGAAGGCATTCATCCAAACAGCCCTATTGAACTTTTTACATTGGGTTTATAGTATAATTAATTCATCGTGTAGGTGGACTCATTGCACAAAGGCAGTTCAAATGTTTATGTTCATTTAGCACCGATGGTTGTAGCACATTTCATGTGACTTGGAGAGCAGCGGTAAAATCCCCACCAACTGTTCCTACTCTTTTTGTGTGTGTGTTTTGCAGGAACAAGGCAACGTTGGTGTGACGTTTAACATCGGGACGGTGGATATCAGTGTTAAGGAGACAACCACAGCAGTAAATGATGGTAAATACCATTTGGTTCGATTCACACGGAACGGGGGCAACGCAACCTTGCAGGTGGACAACTGGCCAGTCAACGAGCACTTTCCCACAGGTACTGCCTTCATCATTAACCCTTTGTTTCATAGGTACTTTATACTGTACTGCGCCACCCTTCATTTCTTTATGTGTTGCTTCCAAGCAGCCAGACTTGTAATCCTGCAGAATGGTCATTACTAATGGTTCTCCAAGCTTTTTAAAAGTTATTTCCAAAAATATTTTGGACCTTTTTTATTTCTTTTCTTCAGTTTAGTGAGTTAAGCCACTTAACACTGACCTATGAATCATTCTAGCACGAAAAGGCCTCTGACTCCAGAGATGATCCAGTGTTATATCAACATATGACTGACAACTTGGCAAAGAACCAGAGTGCAAAATGTTTTTTCAGGCATTTTACTATGAGCAGCCTGTCAGAAAGATGTCATTTGTTTCCACTTCTGTAAGCTGCATGTAATAAAATGTCAAAAATAACATGTAATATGTCAAAACTATCTAGAAATGATGAGCAGTATCTCAAAGCGATGACCTTGAATAAGTGGAAACTGTTCCACAAAGACCTCACACAGCACTTGGGAGATCCTTTGGGACATTCAGTTGATCTTCAAGCCTCATCAGAAATGGCATCCATGAAGAGTGGCTGTCAAAAGGCTTAAGCAAGGAAAAAAAGAGGCTGAGGTATGCCGAATGACACCCTGACTGGAAACGGGCCTAATGGAATGATAAAACCTCTCCTGATCTACACTTCAAAATATTTTAAGCAGTGTGGGATCATCTATACAGAAAGCAGAAGAAAAGGCAGCCAACATCCATAAAAAGTGCTTTGAAATGTCCTTTAAGAAGCCTGGAGAACTATTACAAAAGTTGAAAAAAGCTAATGTCTTTAGCTTGTTACATACTCCACAAGCAGCAAAACAAAGTTGGTTTTGATCAAGTCAATTCATACTGCACAAAAAGCTTTGAATACAACATGGCGGGGATTGTTCCAGCGGGGCGGGTCTCTTTTTTTATATGCAGGGAAAAACATTCTCTCTAAATGCCACATTTGTTTGATACAATCTCATACTTTTTCACCACCTCAGTCAGCTGTTTATTCAAGCTAATTGTTCAACCTTGCACTAGCCAAAATGCAGAAGCGCTACTATCCGCTTCATGCATTTCTGCATTATTCACAACAACCTCGACTGTCCTCGACAACCGCACAATATACGTCTCGGAGCCGCACCAGAAGAAAGTTCTGCTTGGAGATGTGTCCAGAACAAGTCGCATTATGCCTCCGATCACAGCTGCGAGAACAAAATTACGTCATTTTTGTTCTTGCAGCCCCAGAAGAAGAAAAAACATTCTGGCTGCTTGCAGAGTATGTTACAGGTTTTACAGGGTTGTGTTAAAGATCAAGCCCAAATGTTCTTTTTCAAGCTCATTAGAATTGAACACTTTTGACCTTCTGTACTACATTAAGTCTCTCCTGACGATACTTAAAGAAATTAGGGGTGGCTCACGATTCGTGCACAATACTGTAAAAGTTACAATATTGTATAGTCATAGAGCCACTGGACACCATCTGCTTTTGCATAAAGAGGACACCACACGAGGCGAAAACAGCAAATACATAACCAGCTGAGTAAAACACTCCCCTGAGCCACAAAATACCCATTTACACCATCATGCCTGACTCTGCAGGAGAGGAGCACGCTGAGCACAAACCCTTTGTCTTGCAAGAGGCATCAGCTGTGCAACATCTGGCTGGTTCATTTTGAGAAAGGGATACAAAGGCATTGAGAGACATTTGGTCGGTGGGCGAGCAAGGAAGGGATAGAGGCAGGGACTGAGGGTGGCCTGTTGGCCAGATAAAGCTCCCGCCTGCCAGTATCTCTCATTCCCAGGTCAGCAGAAGCACAGCAGCTGAATACAAATAGGGTCATCAAATGAAACCTGCTCCATTTGGAGACTCAGGCACTCTCCTCATTTAAACAGATATCTGCTGCTCAGCTAGGAAGGTGAGTGTGAACGAAGGAGGGGTGAAGGGAAGAATAACCCTCTCCTGCTTCTACTCGGCAATTCATTAAATTAAGATGGTCCATTTTTAAGTTTGATATCTGCGTCTTTGAATCAACCAGCTTAGAAAACAGCCCTTCTTCCATCTCCCCTCAATTTAATTTGGTCCTACAGAGCAAATACAAATGGAAACAACAGGAGCACAAAGTGGTGGCAGGGGTGACATAAGATATCATGGGCTTCATTGATCACAGGGGTCAAATTTCAGCGTAGTGGTGAGACAAAAATAGGCAGAAAGAGATGTGGGATAAATGGACAACGCTAAAGAGGAAGTAGTTTCTGTTACTAACACAAACTGAAATCTGTCCAAGGATGGAAGGTGCACTGCTGGCCACAATAAAAAATTGAAGGGATTCAGTGCTGACAGTACCGAGAGGCGAACAAATATTTCAGATATTTATCCATGCAGTCGCTCGGAGTTGCCATGTTTGTGCTGGTGAGATGATGGTGAAGGCATCTCCTGGTGTGACTTGGCATGCTCTTATGGCTCAGTTCAGTCCCAGCACAGTTTATACTTACCTCTTATGTTTATGACTTCTTTTATTTATTTATTTGCCATCTGCCTTTTTTTTTACTTTTGTGGTTGAGCAGATGAAGTTAGTTGGATTTCATAACAGTGTTTCAGCCACAGAAAATGCTGAGAAACCACATAAACAGCTGCATACACTCAAGGAGGGAATTTGAGTTTATAACACTTTGCCTTTAATGGCCTTTGCTTAGACTTAGAAACTAAACACTACTCCACTATTAGGATTTTCTCTATATCCTCTATGGATGTCAGTATCTGTGGTCAAACTGATCATTAATGATGCATCTTATATGACAAAATCACCAGCAAAACAAACGGTACCTCCATCCAGACTTATTCCCTCTGTCATCCCCCTTCTGATAGTTTGATGTCCGTGAAATCGAAATGGTGGTAATTTCTTTCTCACTTCTGCTCTGGTAATTTGCCGGACGTTAACAGCGATTGATTTTTTTTCCTCCTTCTCTCCCATATAAAGGCACTGTCATTATGTGAGTAATTAGATGTTAAGGTTCAGACTCATCGACTGCTTTCTCACACTCCAGTAGCCAACTTGAGGAGTGAGAACATGGGTGTTGGTGATTTACTTGTCAGTCGGAGCAGATGAAGAGTAACCTGAAGCCTCTTAATACTGGAGAAAATTTGCATGTTTTTTTCTTTTTAATTTATTCTGCGTTTTTTATTTTCCAGCTATTTATGCATTTATTTCAGTTTTAACCAGTGTATTAATATAACTGTCTGCTTTTGAGCTGTCTGCTGTCTAGACATGAATTCAATCCAATTCAATTTTATTTATTTAGCCCAGTATCACAGCAAAGTCGCCTCACAGGGCTTCACACACAGTTAATCACACAGCAGATACAACACACAATGAACACAAGTAATAACTACACTAAACTAAGAAGAGCCTGGACATCCGTGTCCTTTGACCATCCTTGGCGGTAAAAATGTGACATGAGACAAGTCAGATATCGTACATCCTTTGAACAAATCTCTAAATTGGTTTAAGTTCATTAATAGAGCACCAAACTGACCTTAAGTGATACAACGTGGTATTAGACGTTTAAAACCCTGGAATTTGCGTCAGTCAAGCTCAGATGAGTTATTTTATTTACACTTCATCATTATTTATCATAAAATTAACACAAACTAATTAAATACAAAGAGACCTCTCTCTCCTTATGACGATATGTAAGCAGCCAATAAGCACAAAATGCTAAGGAGGAAAGACATCAGCCGCAATCTTAGAGAAGCAACTTTTACTCCCCTTCGGTCTTCTTCATTTAGAATACATCGTTCTGTGAGGAAGATTATTCACAGGTAGAAAATGTTTAGACAGCTGCAGATTTTTGTGCAAAAATATAGAAAAGAAAACAGACTTCATGGGCCTCAGTTAGCACATTTAATGTTGATAAAGTAGGATTAAGGAAAGCTTTCTATAAAGAACATGACAGCACAGCTTAGGTTTGCAAAACTGCACGAGACTTTGCAAACATGAGCCCGAAGTAGAGATGTTTAGTAATAGTACTCAGCACGCAATTACAAAAAAGACTTGAACACATCGTTGTCATAAACGCCTCCCACCAACTACAGTGGTGAAAGTCTGATGATGTGTGTGTTTTACAGTTACAGAAACTAAATACCTAATGAGTTTTTTTGTTTTTTATTAGTTATTTCTAAATGTAGTTCTTGACTATGAATAGTGTGTTTAGTTTGTCAAACTCTACTTCTTGTCTTAATTTTGTTCAACTAAATAAAGATTTAATGTGTTAAGTCAGATTTTTACGGTGGCCGACAGGTGTAAACGGAGCGCAAATACATAAATACTGCAAATACAGAAACGCTGCAAATACAGAAACGCTGCAAATACAGAAACAATGCAAGTACAGAAACAATGCAAGTACAGAAACAAT
>JBAMIG010000024.1:3857940-3871500 GCA_037177335.1 Kiunga ballochi | reverse complement strand
CAATGCAAGTACAGAAACAATGCAAGTACAGAAACGCTGCAAGTACAGAAACGCTGCAAGTACAGAAACGCTGCAAGTACAGAAACGCTGCAAGTACAGAAACAATGCAAATACAGAAACAATGCAAATACAGAAACAATGCAAATTTGGAAGTAGGCCTAGGCTACTTGGGCTGTTTTGGGGCAATGGTGCTTTATAGTGTGTGTGTGTGTGTGTGTTTTTCTGTGAAAAGTTCTCAACCAATTTTCAGGAAAGTTTTCAAAATGGAACAAAGGCTGTGATCCAGATCCCGGTCTGGATCCAGGAATGCCTCAAAGAACTCTTAAAGACGATAATACTTTATTCATCCCAGAGAGAAATTCTGTTCTAGTAGCCTACAGTCACACTAAGATTACCCCATACAGCACATATACAGACATATACATGTAGAGGTAACGACTGTTCTGATGTGCAGCTAGCTTAAAGTTGCAGGCAGATTGGGGAGAAATAAATCATTGCGCAGTAGTAATAAGCCTGGCAGAAATGTGCACTGCGAATTCTTTTCTAGTTGCTGCTGTTTTACCTTTATGCAGCCTTTCTGTATTTGCAGTGTATTTGCACCTTTCAGCCACCGTGGATTTTTCTTTAATTTACTGATACATTTAGATAAACATGACAGAAAGTAAACTTTATATTTTACATTTGAGCAACACATAGTTCTGCACAATAAAACTTTACTTTCAGAAAAATGAGTTTGGATTCCAAACTTCACCAAATACTAAAATCCCATAAAAACAACAACAAAAGCCTTGCAGAGAGGTGGATGAAATAATGAAACGATTAGGATTCAACACCCGCGCTCGTCTCGACGACGTGTGATGAGGAATAATTAGTCGCAGTTCCCCATCATGCAGGGGAAGACCTCCGGTCAGAAAAGGTGTTTTAGCTGCAATCAGTTCTGCACATCCAATGTGAAAATCCCGCCCTGGTTTGTTGCTGGATAAAAACTAGGACTGTAAGAAGGAAGCACTTTCTCATGCTTGATATTTAAATGAATCAATATTAAAAAAAAGAAAACAACATTCTGCTTTTATTGTTGTTGCAGTTTGCACCAACTTTACTGAGATTTTACTTTCATTACTCCCCATAACTGGAGAATTTCACACATATCCAGATGAGAATGATAGAAGCACAGAGAGAGGAAGACGAGGCTGCTCGGGCTGTTTAGGCTTTGAGTTGTGGCTCTGGTAGCATCTGACATGAACTTTATAAACAGTTCATTAGAAGAAGTGGAAGATCAGCATTTAGGAGATCTGTTTTGAAATGATCCTGCAAATGGACTTGCAGCTTGTTTACACTCTCTCATTAGTCTCACGTCTTGTTGGATACTTTGACTTTATCATAACGCTTCTGCTGTCTCATCCCAGCAATTACTTTGAGCTCAGTTCTTCTATAGATGACAGAAAGCTGCTAATATCAGAAGCAACTTGCAATAAAGAAGAGAAGCCATCCTATAATTATCTTTTCAGTCTTTGCATTCATTCAAAGTGCAAAAGCGAGGATGAAAAAGATGCCAGGAGATTAAGTTCTAGCACCCTAAACGCATCAAGCCCGCTAAATATTAAGTCTGTATTAATCTTGGTACAGAGGCTGGTTTTCAAAGAGCAGATTTACCAAATACAAATAAACTATCAAGAAATAAATCCTCACAGTGTTGTTGCTTTAAACAACAATGCATTACACTGATCCCATACAGGAACCTTTCCATCAGGCTTACATGTGTGTTTGCGTGTGGGCGCTGCATGTTTGTGTGTGTGTGTTGACTGCTTTGTCTCTTCCTTACTCTAATTATTCTCCCCCTCCAACAGTGCCCTCTCAGATCTCCATTCTTTTTCTGCCCTGAAATTCCTTTTTATCCCCGTTCCTCCTCCTCTTGCAGTCGCCGCTCATCACGGCTTTTGCATCTCTCCAGCAATTCTGTATACTTGTGTGACAGCCCGCATTACTGCAGGGGCTTGCCATTGTTTAAGAGGGCTCCAATTTCCTTATATAACACTGAATAGCTGTACTCTTTTGACTGCATGATCTTCTTTTTTTTCTTTTTGTGCGTGAGTTTGAATCTTGGAATCAAAGAATAACATGGCCGAGCCGGGCAGAAATTGTGCATCACCCTTTGCCTTTAGCTGGCTGTGGTTCGGGCATTGTCTCAGATGAATGACTATTAGCCTAACGACTCTGTTGGTGCTTGAGGGAAAGCGTGTCAGTGTATGTGTGTGATGGTCTGTGTGTGCATGTTCAATCATTTTGTGGCATGTTAAAAAGGGTCGGTCATGGCGAGAAAAGCCTCGTGCTTATTTTTGAGCACATATGTGCTCAAATGCACAGATGCACATAATGCAACAGCTTACGCAACCTGAAACAGACATAACAAGTAGCTTGAAAACAGCTGACATTCTTTGCCCTGAGACAAAAGTGAGACAAATCCCTATGCAACCATATCTGTCACACCATCTCCTTCCCTTTCAGAACTCAGAGGCTTCAAGCCGCTAGTCTCACTTATCCTTATAAGACTTTACGTTTCAGAGTACCTGATAATAGATTAATTTACCTTTTGGCTTTGTTTGATGTCAGCAGGAGAATAAATGAAAGATCAAGTGAAAGCATGCAGGAGAATCTAAAGGACGTTGGTGCACCTACTGAGGGAATACAAACTTTAATGGAGTAGGAGACAGGAACAAGGGAAGAAAGAGCAGACATAGAAACAGATGTATGGGTAGAGAGGAGGAGAAATGGAAGAGAAAATGATTGAAGAATTCTGGTTGTAGCAGAATAGATCGCAGAAGAAGAGCACAGCAAGCTGATTGCAGAGACAGCGAGAGGGGAAAATAGCAAGAAGCAAATGAAGGAGCTGAATATTACTGGATGGATGATGAACCCGAGACAGAAGGAGAGAATAGAAATAAACAAGACGAGTAAAAATGAGTTGAAAGTCAGGTGTAGATTGCAAAGTAGTGGGTGGTGCAGGATATTCATAACCAGAGGCTGCAGTGTCTTGCTATGGATTTGAGCTCTGGAATGATGCTTTTTGGACAAGTCCACACTATATCAAATGCACTCATCATTCCCTAAATGTAGGGGATGCCAAGAGCCTGTCACGGTAGCCATTTTCTCAGTTTTGATTTACTCTCAGCTCTGGTCCTGTGATGGAGCCCTGGTGAGATTATGCTGGCAAACAAGTCGAGTAGAATGAAGCGACTGACCAACGGACGATTGTTGCCATGCCAGTGTTTGTGTCAACCGATAGCCGCGGCCAATAAGAGAAAATTTACACAGTGTTTTTGCTGTGAAGAAAAGAAAGTGATGGAAGCACATATGAAGGCAAAAATAAATAGAAGGAAGCATATCTTTTTTTAAGATAGGGAGAAAACTAGGTTATTACTAGATTAAAAAGGTTTGCATTCAGATGCTTAGCCCTGCATATGCATGCAGATGTGTAACATTAGCATGAAATATTCTGAGATAGCAAATCTCACTGAAGAAATAAATAAGATGTTCTCCATTAATCTGTAGCACATATTTATGCTTCTTGGAAAACATACTTACCACAAGCATATTGGATATACTTTTAGCTGCAGCAGTTTACATATCAGCAGAATAGTTGGAAAAATGACTTGCAATTCATTTGGGCAGCGATGTCATCTACATGTATGAATGGATTTGAAAACCCCAGAGAAATTGGTTTCAAAACTCTGGTTTCCCCAGATAAGACTTGAAGATTGAGCAAAGCTGCACCAAAAGACTTGTGTGTGTCTACGTTACCCACCTCGCTTAACAGAAATGAATAAAATTATCTCAAAAATATTCAAATTAGCTTTAAAATCAAGAGGGGGAAAACTAGGAAAGCTCTGAGGAGATGCTTCCTATTCTTATATATTTACAGATCTTAGATCAGCTCATTTTAATAACACCAAAGGGGCCAACTTTAGTTTTTTTTTTAAAGAAATTTTAAATATCTTAATTTATTTCAATTTGAACACCTAGTTAATATTTTAAATTGTGTAGCTTATTTTGGCATGTCAATCAAGTTTAGTACGATGCAGCTGTGCCTATGTAGCATGCTTGGAGTTGAGGAAAAGTCAGTTAAACTAGTGCTGCGTTGCATCCATTTATCACAACTGTCCCCGGTGAAAATTCATAAAGCTGCGAGATGATAAATATGTGAGGTGTTGCCTTTTTTTCCCTTCTTCAAAAATTAATATCATGCTAAGTAGGCTATATGCATAGCATACACAGTACTTACTGTAACATACTCTTTGCGAGTTTATTAACTTAGCGCTTCAATCTACCTAGCATAAATCTGATTCTTTGAAGTGATGTGTAGCAGCCGTGTGTCACATTTAATCTTTATTTACAGAATTACTCAGTCTCAATAATACTTTGCATCTTAAGTAAGCAGCACAAGTTCTTCACATTCTACCATCCAGAGATGCTATGAATGAAAAGTTAGCTATAGCAAAAGCTAGATAGCATGATTAGCTAGATCCATGCTAAGACATGTTTGAATACCTGTTAATAACACTGGGGAATTAGATGCATCATTGGTTTTTGTTTGAATTAAAGTCTACTCTAAAGCATTTCAAAGAACTTAAAAGATTAAAAAGTTCCTTAAAAAGGAATTAAAACTGTTTAACAGTTCAACAGTACATTTTAGTGTAGCCTATGTACATTTTAGTCTTTTGGTTCATTTAGATAAACTGTTGTTTAAATTTTGCATATTGTTTCTTTATAAATCCTAAATTTCTTTATCATATCTGTTGCTTCTGTTGATATTTTCCATCAAAATTCCTTTATTCTTTCTGGACTTTAAATTCAGGGCAGATTCTTACTAATATTTCATTGCACCTTTTCCTCTTTGACCCTTACAAACTGAAAGGTTGAGGAAAAATTATTAAGGGATTATCTCCCCACTTTTCTATGCAGAGGAAAATGGAAACAAAACCTTGAAGGCAGGCTGATTTTCTTTAATAAACAACAGAGGTTTTATTGGCAAGGTGATCCATTCTTAAGTCACCTCTAGAAAATGAATATCAAATTGACAAACTGTAGACATTTTTCTCATTAATTGGACAATTAGCTTTTGGGGTATTCATTACATGGGGTGCTGTCACCTCATTAATCACCTAGAACAGCGTAAGAGCAATACCTGAAACTGCACCATGAGCACAACAGTTTGGAGCTTCTTTTCTCAAGTTTCCTTCCAACTCAACAACAACATGTGGCTGCTTTGAGACAAAGATAAGATGGACAGATTATAAACTGTTTGTAGATTCAGTTTATCCCTCCTCTTCAGCCTTTTCCCAGAAGCCCTAACCTTCCCGGCTGCCCTCCAATTTCATATACAGCCACCATGGCTCCCTTTGTGGCTCTTGTCCAGAGGAGGGTGTATTTGGCTGCTGCTGGAAACCTGCTCCAGATCAAAGGAATGAGGAGGGAGTCCTGCTAGGAGCTGATTAACCTGTTGGCACACCGCAGACAGTCCTTTAGCTTGCTGAGTTTGCTCACAGCCATCACACTTTTTTCCCAGCTGGATGGCTTTATTTTTCTCTTAATATGAACAAATGGTGTTGTTTTATGAGACAGCAGCTTTGCGTAATGTAATGTAATGAAAGGTAAATAACTGAGCATTGACTCGGCCAGAAACAGTGTGGTCCCAGCTTCAGTCAGGTGTCTCCCTTTAGAGGTTAACACCTTTCAACTGAGACAGTCACAGTAGGCATATTTGCAGTTATGAGGCCATTACACAGAATTCTGTACCTTTTTTTTTACCTTCTCACCTGGGTGCTGACTTACATCATGCTGTTCATAATTCTTCACAGTCTTTGCTTGACGTTAGAAAACAAACTTGAACATCTCAATCCTTTGCTTTCAGAGGGACAAGCTCTTTGATTTTCAGACAAAACATCGCCCACCTGGAGCATCAGCAACGGGAAACCGTGTCATGCCACAAATTATACTAAGAATACACAAAACATTACCTGTAAGAGGAGATTTATCATCTTTAATTCCAATGTACCTGACACACATCTCAGAGGAGAGAAGATTGGCAGCTGTTGGAGTGCTTTTTAGACGCAGAGGGCCTCCTGCAATGTCAGTAATGATCTCATTTGTATGCATTGTCCTCTTCAAATCTGTGTCACTGTGGGACTTCACCCCAGGTGGGTCTGGCGTATTGAAAATTACCCTTTTTTACCTCCAACATTGCTCTCCTTTCTTTGCAAACCAGCCGCACAGCTCCTGCCACCCAAATAACTTGTTAAAGTAAATCACTTGTTGGTCCTACAAATGTAAAAGCATGTGATGTCCAGTGGGAGAATTAGCACTTATATATTACTACCGATTTGCTTCAGAGAAAGCTATTTAATGTTTCTACTTTTAAGTAAGACTGTGATGTGTATATGCTGTTTTTACTGACTTTTGCAGGTTCTTTATGCAGCTTTTTATGTCTGCTGTGCTGTTTATCTCTGAATACTTTGTGAAATATTCCTGTGGAGTGTGCTTTACAAATATGAAGTACAAAAAAATACAACTAAAGTACTTGGAAAAGAAAAAAAAAACACATAAAGCTTTTATAAATCTTTCTAAACAAAGATAAACCTCATCATAAACCAGTGTATAAATGTGTGATGTCTGTTGCCAACTGTTTCAAGCTGTTTGTCAAACTGTCAAACTTTAAAGGCAACAGCGACATTGAGCGCTATCAAATGGCAAATAAGAAAATCCCGTTCAAATATACCCGGCCAGTAGAAGATTGGCTTCAGGAGAAAGGTAAATCCTTGTCGAACTTCTAGTCTGTTTCTTTTTTCTGTCATTTCATTGGCTTGCTTCCTTTCAACCTCTGAGAATGAAAAGCCACCCCTTAAACCCTTTAAAAACATGTAAAACAAAGCGTACCTTTCTGTCTATTTTCTTTCCTTTATAATTTCTTTGTTTTTCCTTTTTGCCATCACCATCTTTTTAAATATTGTTGAATCATCGTGTCCAGTTAAAGGGACTGGAAAGAGACTGCCTAACCAGTACAGATGTTAAGTATCAAGTTCTCCCAATCTTTTGAGGAAAATTGACTGAGACGAGTTATTAACTTTGCAGCAACAGTAGTGCTGATTGTTTTGGGAAAAGGATTAACTCCCCTGGCTTGGATCCACAGCAGTGTTTGAGAGCAAACTAATCAGCGGGCATATCGCCCTGAAAACCTTCCAAACAGTAGGTACTCCTCTTTGCTGCAATTTATCTACTTGTACTTAACGCAAAAGAAAAAATAAATCAAATTCTAACCTATTTTTGGTGATGGAGAGATAATTGGAGCCTTTTTGACAGCATCGCGTCACAGCGCACCCGTCGAGGTGCACTGTGCCCTGATAGAGCTGTACATATCATTATCAATCACTTAGATTATCAATTCAGCACTTTGTTTATGTTTAATACATTTGTGGGGATTAAAGAAGGACTTTGCTCCCCTTCTTTATTTCTTTAAATTGGGGTGCGTGGGTGCTGCATAATAACATGACCTTACTCTTTATAATACCATTATAAACTGATTTTTAAAATTCATTGCACATAAACAGCCTAACCTTATTATAAAGTCCCTTTAACAATCGCTAAAACTCTGACAGGTTTGAAAAATCCCATTACTGCTGCATGCATGACTCCACACGTGCTATTTCATTTTCTGTGATATGAACGCCCTGTCCCTGCCATTCCATACCTAATGTGTTTTTGTATGACGGAACAAACAAATGTAACAAGCTTGCCTGTTCCTTGTCTGTAAATTATACAAATGAGATTTTTAATTACGATTCTTGTATTGCAAAAGTTTAGTGTGTTTTCTTCCCATGATTAATGCATGAGCTGCATGTTTTGACTGTGATATTTAGGCTTCTGCTAATGAAATTCACATGGTGCATTAGAGCCGTGCACTGTTGATACTGTCGTTAGAATAAGCCAGAGCTTGCAAAGATATGTTTATTAATCATTTCATTCCACAAGTCTACAGTTTTGTTTACAGAATATTAAGAATATCTGTAGAAGACTTGTTCCAGCTCATGTTTCAGACATGTCTTTTACATTTTCATGTGTCTTCTAGAAGTATTTATGCTAAATGTAGTGTCTGTTATCATGCAAAATGAATAGGAAAGTAAGGTTTATTAGCAATAAGCATGACGATTTGAAGACAACCAATAATCTTATTTCAGTAGTAAAGTAATTTAATGCTTACTTTGTGCTTTTGAACCTTTTCTCCTGCTTCATGAACCAGGCCGGCAGCTGACAATCTTCAACACCCAGGCCACCATATCTATTGGCGGAAATGATCGAAAGCGACCCTATCAGGGCCAGCTCTCTGGTCTCTACTACAACGGTCTCAAGGTTCTCAACATGGCCGCTGAGGGCCACCCTAACATCAAGGTGAACGGCAGTGTGCGGCTGGTGGGTGATGTGCCTTCAAGCCGGGGTGGAGCACGTACGACCACCTCGGTACCACCGGAGATGTCCACCACCTTTATCGAGACTACCACCACCCTGTCAACCACAACAACTCGCAAACAGCGCTCGCCACCTACCATTCAGGTAGGCCCGATGAGACTCACTAGTCCACAAGTACCTACTCTATTCAACCTTACACAACACCACCCGGAAACAAAGCATTTCCATTAGGATATTTTGAACCGTGTAAATACTTTTGCCATTTGTTGTAGTTCCAAGCGAGCCGTGCGGGTAGCGTGACGTCCTCAATCTGGCGTCCATTGATTGGCCTGATGTGATCCAGGGTGTTTTGTCTCTTGTTTCATGAGTCTATTTCCCATCAATAACCATATTCGAGCCCCAGGTAAAAAGTTACCGCAAGGTCTTCCATCTTTGTGTCCCACTTCTTCAGTGGTGTTCTGCAGACCCTGCGCAAAGTGTATAGAAAGTCTCATTGTGCGGGGGGACCCTTCTCACATTAGAGGATTGCAATTTGTAATGGAAAAGCAATCGAGTAGGGTACTGCCGGGTCAGTAGAGTAGAGTCGACTAGGCACTAATGGAAAAGCGGCTTTAGTGCTTTCGGTCAATGATGTAAGTATATTTATTGTCATATCTATTGGTTATCTAATAGGAATTGTTACTTCTAACAGGGGTCAAGGTCTGAATACTGGGCCTCCAAGTGCACATTTACACTGGCACTGTTTGGTCCACTTTGAACCAAACTCTGGTCTGTTTCCATGGGGAATACAGCTAGTTTGGAGTAATGTCAGAGCCAGCTGACCTATTTAGAGCCCTAAGCAGGATTTTCTTTTGTGAACATTTCTTTTAGGTTTAAACACCAAAGTAAAAAACAGACTGCCTTAACTTTGTGTTGCTCTATTATTAGCTTTCAGGCAAACATCTCTATTTAAGGGGAACAGTGTACACATTTGGTCCTGGCCAATTAAAGATTCAAGTTTTCTTCTTCCTTTAGCTTCTTTTCTTCTCTTGTATTGGCAACATTGTATTGACATTATCCAATAAATTGAAGAGAGTCTTCCTCACTATTGTGGTGTGAATGTGCCTTTCGGGACCATTTAGAAAGCTGGATGACCACTACTCCCTGATTATTAAAAGAAAAATGAGATTTTTGTCCTTGCAAAGCAAAAAGGATGGGTAAGTGGAGGATTACGATGAAGCCAAAGTACTTCCATATCATAAACGTGTATTCATAAAGCAGAAAACAAAGAAGCATTGTAAGTCAGAACACTCTTTGATTGGTCAGGAATCGTGTTATATAAATGCAGTCCGTTCACCGTAACTCTGAATGGTTGTTTTTACCATCTCTTTTCCAGTATGTTAAACTAACCCTATAAATATCATGTGTAGTGTGGTGTTCAATTGCTTATTTCATTGTAGGATAATTGGATGCTTTAGAAATGGAAAATAGTCTTTCCTTCATGCGGAACACAGTTGTCTGACAGCCAAAGGTTCTGTTTTCTCGCTAATCAGGTTTAAAAATGTGACAAAGTGTAAAAAGGAGGCTTATTCTACCCTCTCTTCTATTTAATGAGTTTTGGGGTCTTTTTATTTTGGGACTGAGCATGAGTGGATTGTGGCTGCCCTCCTTTTTTCTCTGCTTGATCAGCCAAGGTCAGGATACAGTATTTCTCATTCTGCGGAGGATTGAAAAGAGCTGCTGTTCACTGAGGTGTGCAAAGCCGGCCATGCTTTTTCTTTATATTTCTCTCTCTTCTTCCGTCTCTCTTTTGGCTCGATCCATCACTCACCCCTTCTGATTCTGAACTAAGAGAGGCCTTTCTCCAATATGTCCAAAGTCCAAGCCAATGAATGTCACCAGTGTGCCAAGAAAGTAATCACGCCCAGCAGTTCTCTGACACCCAGAGCACAAACCGAACCGCTCATTGTCTATATTAAAGCAATAACTCTCCCTCATGGGTGAAACAGGGTTGGAGGTGGGGGTTTGGTTGTTTGATGACAGACTTCTGTTATCATCCTCTTCACCTCAACAGATTGCCATGCGTTCAGTGACGATGGGGCCTCATGTCAGTGCTGACACCATGTCTATATCAGAGCAACAGTAGGGGGTGCAAGGTGTGAGAAAGCCACTAAATAGCCGTGATTTTTGGACAGAAGTAACAGGGTTCTTCAAAATGTCAAAAATCTCACGTGAGGTTTGATGAAAAGTCTGTATACATTCTGTCCACGTGGCACCGCCACTCCGCAGTGATGATGACTGAGCTGAGATGCATTACCGCACCGTCTCTTGATCCAGAAACAAGGTCACCTCATACAGAGAAAGTCTGGGTAAAACACATTTTATGTATCATGCTATTAATATCAATGGAAGTCATAAAGATCTTGCCATAGAAGAGATTTTATACAAAGCTCTCTGCGTTCAGAGTAGAAATGATGATCCAGTGTCTCTTATGTCAATACCCAGGATGCGACTGTTGGATACCAGATGATGCACTTTGATCATTTAAACAGTAACAACAGGGGTTTTTGCCCTTACTACATTTTCATTTTATTTTTGGATTCCTTCTGAGAGCAAACCCTGTTCATTTTTCTTCCAGAAGCTCCCATGATAGAATCTGCTTTGATTCATGCTGCCGTATCGCAGCATTTCATTTACCAAGGCCCTTAATTTTACAGTTCCCTAGTTGACTGTCAAATACTGTGGCATAAGAGGTAAGGAGAGGACCTGTACCCGCTTGGCAGCTTTCTCCACCCCTCTGGGTAGTATAGTGGAGCTTAGGGAGTGGAGCTTTCATTAGTGATGTACTGCAGTGCTAAAAAAGAGCTATAGGTGTCTGACACTATGCTGGACTCAGGTATGTGTGCAGCTGTTTTAGAAGTAGGTGTGCTTGTGAAGACTAAAACCCGTGTGTTTTGGTATCTTCATTCACATCAGTTTTTGGTCCAGTGAACCGATACTACATGTTTCTTTTTCCAAGGTGAAAAGCATCATGTCCCCTGACATCTCTGGATCAACAGGGTGAGAGATGAGGGCTGGAAATGGAAAGACCAATTCACTCTTAATTAATGATAGCTCCGTGAGGAGAAGCATGTACTGGAATGACAGACAAATTTACACAGAGTATTGAGTGACAAGTACATGTTTTTTATTCTGAAGCACTGCATCCCAAGTAGTGCCTTCAATATTAAGTACTGTTTATTTGTATCCTATAAAAGAAATCCAGCTTTTACCCTTGTTAACATGTTTTTATGTTACAAGTTATTTAAGCAAACTGGCTATATGGATCAGACAGACAGCCTATGTGAACAAATACTGAATATTTTTAGAGAGAACCACTATAGCTAATATGTGTGTGTTGTGACATTATCATGTGATAAGATGGAAGGGTTCAGGCTATGAGAAGTTAGCCAGTTGCTTTGACTAGCCAGGCTACCACAGTGCTTCCACTGTTGTTTTCTGTTTTCTCTCACTCACTGGCTGGTAGAGCAAAGAAGCAGCTAGGGCACTTATTAGCATATTCATTACTCATATTCTGGATGCTAATTTGAACCAACCTAGTTCAAGAAAACACCTGGCCACCAACCAACTACATTTAAAGTTAGACCACCTTGCTTGAATAAGCTAGTAGCAGTTGCACATGCTAGGAGGAGTATTCCCCTACTATGCAGATGCTAGCTCATTGGCTAATGTCCACCTACATACTGCCGCCACAATGACTATTAGTGCATTCTTGTTATCTTAGAAGCAGACTAGAGTATATGTAAAGTCATTACCTGTTTGTTGGCGTTTAAGCTCAACCACTTGGGAAAATTAAAGGCCTCCAAAGTAACCAAATCCAATATATTGAAATAAAATCACAAACCCGTTGTAAAACTGTGCACCATGCTAACATCAGCCAATTTTGATGATTAGTTATTAATTTACTGCACACATATTAATGCTTTTTTTACAAACAAAATCATCAAATACATGAAACGTTGTTAACTTTAGAAAGTTAACATAAATATTCTTTTAAAAATGTTTAATAAAGACAATAATGGACTAAAGGTGATATTCAGCAGGGCTTGAAATATCAAACATCAGGGTTCTATGAAACTTAAAAGCTAGCCGTTCAGGAAACGCAATCACTTTATTTCCTACAAAAATCTAGAGAACAATTGGAACTTTTCTTAAGACAATTTGCCAAGTTATAAAACTGGATAAGCTAGCTCCTAGCAGATGCAGTCCTAGGCCTTTGGCAAGGGGTTACTATATTATATGTATCCTTTAAAAGTGATTCCATTTACCTTAGACTATGTGAACTTTAGCTCCTTTCTTTTAAGAGTTTAGGTGTATAATAAGGCTTATTTTCTCCAATATTAGAATCAGTCATAGCAGTCAAAATAAGCAGGACAGGCAGCAATGTGGGTGGATTTAGGTTAACATGTTCTTAGACCCCATTCACATGTTTTTTTTTTCCTTTTCAAATATGCTTTATATCGTAGGGCATAGTGGGATTAGTAACCTTGAATTGGTAACAGTATTATCTATGAATAAGGATTTCTTTTATAAGAACAAATTCAGTTTATTTATATTCAGCAAACTAATTCTGGTCCTTAGATAAATAGTCTACAAAAATAGGTCATCCCTTGGTCATGTTCCAAGGTCAATGTAATTTCCACGTGGGTTCTCTGTTTGGCCCCATTCCACCATGTGTCTTGAAATTCACATGGGTATTTCCTGTTTAATCTTGCCAACAGCAAACAGAATGCAAACACTGAAGGCATGCAGCCTTATTCAATTGTTTTTGCCACGTCATGTTTGTTAGTTCATCAATAATCTGAGACCTGGCATTAAAAATGTCAGCTACCACGCTCCTTATGTGCTTACTTTTTACTTTGTTGTCATAACCTGCTAAAGTCTTAACCTAAGCCAGTGCTTCTCAATTATTTTCTATTACGCCCCCCCTAGCAAGTAAAAACAAACCTTTCCTCATCTCCAACTCTAGTTACTGTGAAGCCAAGCACTACATATGCCTCGTTATACTTCCTTGTCTTAGCTTTCGGCTGACTTTCTTTTCCCTCATTGTCTTTCTCTCTCCGC
>JBAMIG010000024.1:3840827-3843224 GCA_037177335.1 Kiunga ballochi | reverse complement strand
TTCATGATACACAATTATGCTGTGTCACCTCTATGTAGCCTACAGGTGTTCTAGTAGATTTAATCTTTATGAGGAAAGTCTCTGCTTAACAGTATTTAGAAAAACAGATATCACCCTCAGTACCCATTTTGCATCCTGTCTCTTCTCTGAGCTTCTCCAGTCTATAAAAGTTAGTCCAGTGTTGACTTTGCTCTCATCAGTTGCTCTGTCCCTTTATTTCCTTCCTTCCCTTGCTTCCTCTAATAATGTCTTCATATGTTACTTTGCTCAATCAGCCTTGCTTCATGTTCAAAATAGTCGGGCGTTACTATAATATCCAGATGAGGACTTGTGATGCACCAGTATAAAGCAAAAGAATGCTGTAACGCCATGTCCATTGAGGGGACAAAACGTGTTGGACTTTGGTTTTTCCACCTGTGGAAGCTGCAGGGCTAAAACAAATCTATGGGTGTGCATAATGCACGTCAGTGTCCCATCAAAATTAATCAGAAAAACATCGTTTTAAAGGTCAGACACCTTTGAAGAGCTCTTTTAGGAGAAGCCCGCATTGAAACTATTATAGATTATAGAGTAACTGTGTTGGTAGTAAGTGCACATCCCACTCCTACTGAGTTTACAGCTTCATGCTAAATGATCACATTGAGATAAAAATCCTTTGATGTGGATGAGGAGATGATGATCAATGTGTTTTTATAGACTTTTGAGATAACAGTTAATAATAATATAGACTGATAGAAAAATGGTCCAAACTTAAAACCTTATTTGGATAACAAACTTACTTTTGGTGTCATAAATCCAAACGATGTGGTAGAGATTATTCCAGTTATTAACAGTCATGTTATAATCGCTGATTAATGCTTGTACGAAGCTTGTCTAACATTCTGTTTGATGTTGTTTTTTCTTTTTCTTTTCTTTTTTTTTACCTAAAAAGCTTTAAAAGACAGATTTTATTGTACGTCCATCTTCAAATTTAGACTAGGACATGTTAAGACACCGAGTTGTGTCAGCTTCACAACAGTAATCATCAAAATAGCATTTAGAGTGATACTGTTTAGCATGAGGTGTCTGAAATCAAGCATTTACTCTTGTTGTGGCGCATCGTATCATTTTGGGTACTCCAGGAATACCACAAATAGACATTTTAAGTAAATTTGCCTGGAACAGGGAAGGGGGTGTTATTTGCTCTCCAGTGCCATTCTCAGCTTTAGACTGTCTGCAACAAGTCGAGAGAGCAGAGTATAAAATGTGTGATTAGGCTTCACCTCAGGGCAAAAAACCATTACAACATTGATCTATCTGCCAAACACCTTCTTAAATATATCCATGGTGGAATTTGTTCTTGTATTAATGCGTCTAAGCCTCTTTCCAGACATAGAATGTGTAACATTGCTGGCACCATCTTTCTGTTAGATGTCATTTTTGGCATTCAAGCATTCGTTTCTGTTATTAAATGTCTCATCTGGATGCTGTTCTGAAGCATAACTTGGGTTTTCTGGCACCTGCTTGCTGCAGTCCTTTCCTTTCATCTCAGTGGTGACCATCCTTGAAATGTGAGGAATCGATCACTTCCTTCTTCCCTCTAAAGATATATTTGGACATCTCTGGGTTCAGTGCGTCCTCCTGAGCTGCATCTGTCGCAGAGGAGCATCATGAATGAATGGACAAGTTGTGCTGGTGTTTGCACAGGAATCTCTGGAACAGACTTTGAAGTGGTGTTTTAATCTCTGTGTCCCTGCCTCCTACATCCTATCACAATAACAAGCAATAATCATCTTTGCAGCAACAAGCAAAACTTTCACGCTTATATTGTGTCTAAGAAGCCAGATTTTACGGTAATTTACTTTCAAGCCTCTCTCTTGCTGTTTGTTTTTAACTGGAAGGACATCACATAATGCACAGTGGTACCACACATTAACACATTATCAAACGTACTGACCGGAGAAGAGAGCAGCCCATCATGTGCAATCACAGGAAAATGCTTTTAACTTTTTTGTTGAAAGCAGCAGAACAAGCATGGGGGGGCGCGTTTCATTAGTCTGTCAAGCTCAATGATATTTAGAGCCCCTCACCCCTGGCCAGGACTGGAAAACTCAATCAGTGCACTGATTTCATAACCCAGCTTGGTGACAGGGCTTATTTTATCGCCCCGCTGATTCATTCTAATAAACGCCGGCTGCCCAGTGCAGCGCCGCCTTCTCCGCTGAAATACAACCTACCTCCCGCCTCACCCTCCTGTCCTCCACGAGTCGACCCGGGTAAAGAGAGGGAGAGGAGGGGATAAATCAGAATGGCGGCAACTGGAGGGTGCAGATAATCCATCGCTGCTCCGGGTGTAGCCGGCAAGTCTGCCGCCCCGCTCCTCCCTCGATCTGCACCCTCAGGCACAAATCAGAATGT
>JBAMIG010000024.1:3823327-3838327 GCA_037177335.1 Kiunga ballochi | reverse complement strand
AGATCGTCACCCCCTCATCATCAGTCCCACGTAGGGAAATGAACGGCAACAAAATCTTTTCTTGCCATCATCTCTTTGTTTTTTGTTTTTTTTTGGCCTTGTGCAGGCAACCCCATTCTGTCTCAAGAAAGTTGTGTGTGAAAGAATGGCCCTTTCCTCTTTGTCTCCCCTTTTCCAAGCTATACACCCGCCCCCCCCCTCCTCCCTCCCATCCCCACTCAGCCACCTCCTTTCTTTTAGCCTCTCTGCATATACATGTCTGTTTGAATGCAGATGGCATAAAAAAGAGTTTTATTGCCACAAAGTATATCTGTTTTTCTATTCTATCTGTTGCTCCAAGTAGAAGGCATTTGTGGCATGCGTTGTGCTGTGTCACAGCTCTGTAAAGACGTACTAATACACCTCTAACCACCCCCACCCTACCCACCCACCCACTTACTTACCTCTCCTGCATCTGCATGGATATGATTGGCTTTCATTATATGTGCTGCTTATCCTCCACCCATAACCCTCAGGCTAACTTCCTCACACCTTCCCCACCTGGCTTCTCCTCTGTCTGTGTGCACGCAGGAGGGGGCCACGGTGGTGGGTTTGCGACCCCACCGGCGGCCCCCCACAGCAGCTCCTCCCTCGGAGGCGTCTTGTGCTCGTGCCTTTTCCTGCTTTCTGTCAGCGCTTCGTCTGCGTGAGCCTGTGTAGTCCACTCGTCTGGTGCTTGTGTCGTCTTGTGTGTTTAAGAAAACTGTTTCCCCCCTCCCCCCCTCCCCACACCACCGCCCACTCCAAACCTTTTCCCAAGCGAGTTCCACAAGTGATCAGGTACGGTGCAGGGAAGTCCTCTGAATAAAGCTGGTACACCTTCACATCACTGTAACCTGGTAACCGCCGGTTACGGCTGTTTCCTTTCACACTTATCAACCAGTTTGTCATCACTGTGTAATTAAAGCGATTTAGTAATTAATACGGAATTGGATTAAATTAATTGATGCAAATGATCAAGTCAACTGATGCAGTTACATTTCGGTTGATCGAACAGAGCAAGTTTTAAACTATTAAATGTTTTTTTTTCTTATTATTTTTGTGGGTTTTTTTAAACCATAGAAGGTTAAAAAAGCTTCAAATCACATGTTTTATAGGTAGAGGGACAAGTGCAGGGGAGGGGAACACTCCATAATGTTTTGCTGCATTTGCTAATAGTAGTCACATCAGGAAGGCAACTTTACAAATCTTTGAAATTCATGGAGGAAATAGAGCCATTAATGGTGTTAGTTGCTTCAAAGCTCGCCAGAATGTCTGCAATGAGAGCGCCGAACACGGCTTAAGTGGTTCAGTCTCCACACTGAGGAATAAAGTAGAAGAAACCTGTGAAGAATAGCATTGTTTGCTATCTGGTTCTTTAAAGTTGGTTACGGTTGGTCGTTTTAGGGACAATTAAAGGAAATTGATGAAGCCAAACTGAAGTCAACTGAAAGCCAAATGAGAAAAAAGATGGGACAAAAAAGAAAAAGCACAAGATTATCTGGCAGTTTTGTTTGTCTCAATAAAGTTTAAAGCTTTTTTTTTTAAATGACGGCCAACCTAACACTAACAATCTTAAACGAGTTTAGCCTAAACATGTCGCCTCTTGAGTGCAACCTGCAATTTTATGAGAATTACACTGGATATTAATCGTGTGCTTCCACATTAAGCATACATGTGATGTAATGTGGGGGTAATGTTAGTTATTGTCTGCGAGCAGGACACTTTCAGTTTATATTGGGGAGTAATGCAATCTTCTGCTAGAAAGTTTGAGTCAATGCAAGTCTTTGCTGGATCAGATATTTACTGTACCGGGTTCCTGTGGCAACAGATGTTCAGCCGTAGCACAGACTTTAACCAATATTACATTTCAAAGGCTTGAGCTGATTTTAGATGGTGAGAAAATATCTTTTCTTGTGTTTGTTCTGGGCAGATGTTAGCTGGACTCAACCATTAAAAGCCCTTCTGACAGGGTTCTGCTAAACTGCAAGCAATATACTGACAGCTTTAAGCTATTTACACAACCTCAAGTGAAGTTTCCTGTTAATATCAAGCAAATATTTACCTTTAGGGTTCATTATAAACATCTTAGATGATGTAATACAAAAATCAGCTGATTGAAATGAAAACCTTACATACAGTACACATGTATGGTTTTGTTTAGTTGTTTATTGAGGTGATGAAGACTAAAACTGCTCAACTTTATGCTTCCCCTCAGGCTGGGGCAGTCATGTTCATGTGAGGTTTATAAAAACTCAAACAGCCAATTAAAACAATTTTAGCTTCTCGTGTTGGAGCCGAGGAGCCAGTCGCTGTTTAAAAGATCTAGATTTAAACAGAAGTGTCTAAACAGAGTTGAGGTTGAGCAGCTACAGCTTGGCATGGGGTGGAGATGAAGGGGGGATAATTAGCATTTTTGCAGTTTCATTATTAGACAAGTCAAAGGGGTAGGGCTCCTTTAAAGCCATTTCCTGGCATGAAGGGATTACTCTCAAAGGAGAATAAAATTACCCATCTAAATTTACCATTTTGATGAGTAGTGATGAGGTTTTAAGGTTGGATGAATCCCTGGAGGATAAAAAAAAACAGATTTACGTTCAGGGAAATATGCCCGTCCTGTGGTTTTATGCTTTAAATATTTGTATATAACCCTGCCAAACGCCACACCTTCAGTCTTGCCGTGGCTCTAAATAAACCTCGTCTCACCACTGAACACAAACCTTCAATAAGGTTGTTTACGTCTTTTTGAACATCATCCAACGATGTCCTTTGTTCTAGAGGGTAAAGGCTGCTCTGCATGTCAGTTAAATACATCATTAAAAAAAGGCAGTTTTTAACAAACAGGCCGTAAATGGCTCTGCAGGCACCATTACACTCAGCCTTCAATCAAGCGGAACACAGATCACACAGACGGACGACATCTATAAATGTCTCCTCGTCTCATTGGCCTTGGGTAGGTAACGTCTACGATCTATTAACTGCATCAACGTTGCGCTGGAGGCACGGACGTAATGTGGCGTGATTCCTTCATTACTGTACTCAAAGAGTAAAAGGTGCAGGGTGAGCTTCGGCTGTGGCTTCCGTCAAGGCTCACGGGGTCGGCTGTCACCTCAACACAGGCCTCACATCAGTTTAAAGGCTACCCAGCTGACACATGCCCGCTGAGCGCAGAGGTGCAGTCTAATGGGTGTATAGCAAATCGACCAGCTGACAGGGGGCGAGTCGCCACACCTGCTGGAGACGCCAATTCAATACATCGTCCTGCAGCCAGCCGCACAATGACGGAATAGGACGTATCTCCATTGGCTGCTGCTTCCTCCACCTAGCGGTGAATCTACTCGCTGTGCATCACTCCACCTTTAGGATGGAAATGAACATCCACGGTTGAGAGATTGGGCTTCTCTTGACAGCAGTGTGCACAGGCCAGATAAGATAATTTAATGGGGTGAAGCGCTTTCAAGGTACATGTTTGTGGAAAGCTGAGCCCTTCCACAGCTCACCATATAATCCCTGCTATGTCCCTGCAAGTGTGCGCACATTGGAGATGTGTGTTGCTTCCTCTCTGGTAATCAGTTCACTACCTATAGCTGGTGGAGGTGAATGAATCTGCAACAGCAGGTCTCTAGGCACAATGCCTGTACCACAATGGGATTTTAGAGACCCAAACCAGTGACTCGCCCACAATTTGCAGTCTCAGAATCCCATTGACTTAGCCCATCCATGGCTGACGCTGGTGTGCCAGCTTTCTGCTTTAAAGGTACTGCGTTGCAAATCCCTGACACATCGGCAGGATTCATCTCCATTTGGAAGCCTCAGCAAATGTCGGTGGATCAGACCAAGGAGAGAAAAGAAGGAAAGGAGAGCGGGAGAAATGTGCCGCTCTAAGATTTCTGCATCTCTAACCTTGAAGCTGCTGAGGTAGTCAATCATCCATTTATATTTACCTTAATTCCCGGTCAAAAGGCTACACAGGCAAGAAGCACATAATGTCTGAGAGGAAAGGATTATAAATTAAGTTGGTTTAATTTTCGTGCTTATTGACGCAAAGGTCGATCAGAGGGCACAAACAAGCGCTTGTTCATCACAGGTCAAGATAAAATAACATCTTTCACAATAAAAAAAAAGAATAATTTGACTGTTCGTCTATCAGAAGAAGAATCATTAGCTGAAGATGCGGAGGCTCGGACTAAAAATCCCCATCCATCTTGGCATGTTTGAAAAACAAACGCAATCTGGTTGAACAAACCTATTAGCGAGCGCAGTGTTTGCCCGCTTCAGAAATGCAGCATGACGTGCAACGCTTGTGCAGGAGCTTACACAGGATTAAAGTGTTTACTCAAACATCAAGGTCCTCTGCTCTGACTTTACTGGAGACCCCTTTAAACTGCAGCGTTTCTCCTCCCTTCCAAGTGTTTTGTTGATACAGCATAAAAGCTAACAGTTGCCGAAAGCTGTTTACCAAGAATGGAGTGAAAGGATGCTAACAAGGCTGAGACAACGAAGAGAGAAGAAGCATGTGAGGGATAAATAAAGCCAGAGATGAAATCAGTAGCTCTGTGCTGCTGTTGTTTATTTAGCAGGGCAGCTTCTGCTATTGCAGTATTATCACAGCAACACGAGCAGTAGCTGCTAGCAGAGGAGGACACCTCGGTTATTGAGGGGGGTAAAAAAAAAATGCAGCTGAGAATCATGTCCTTCCCCAGAGCGAGGCCGGGCAGTTAGGTAATTCACATTTAAGATGTCAGTGTTGGCAATATGCAGTCAGTTCAGCATGACACATGACATATTTACTCAGTGCTGAGTTCACAGATCCTGTTTGGGAAATGAGCAGCCTGCAGAGGAGGAACCCACACCTGATATGTGAAGACAAATGTGCACATCTCTTTAAATTCACCAGAGGCATAAATAAACCCACAACCTGCGCCCTCTTGTGGAACTCCAGATGTTTATCTGCCAAACAAAGGCTGTTGGTTATGCACATAACACAAAGCATCTAAACATTTCGTAAAGAAGAGCTCATTAATTATCACCCTTCTCCACCTCTTGATTAATTAAACAATGTGGTGGACCTAAATGGCACTTAATGCCGGTTATATATCACCCATGGTGCACCTTTTCCCCCTGTTAACCACTGATGAATGGTTTGCTTGAGAAAATATCCCACAGCCCTTGGTGGCAGTGTCCTTTACTGACCACACACCCCCTCCCATCCCTCACCTGTCCCCTGGCTTGCTGTATTTGTTACTGTATCTTACTCTCCCTAAATGCAACTTACTTAAAGCATGCATTAACCCAACTTCTTATAGTGGAACTAAAATCCAAAGGAAAAAAAAAAGACATGTCGGATTTTTCCCCTCTCTGACTGACGTACATCCAGATTGCACGCCCTGTCCTGTGTTTAAAAATACTAACAAGAGAAATGTGAAGTAACTAATAATAAAGAGGTTATTATTAGTTCTATGAAGGTGGTGACACTTTGCCTATAAACTGTCCCCCCCCTCTCTATGTCTGCCTCAGTGTGTGCTTTCTGGTTGTTCATCTTTGATAGTGTGAGAGATTTAATGCCTTTCTTTCTTGCCTGCTAATCTGTTATCTTTTTTTGTCTTTTTCCCCCTCGTGCATATATGTTAACACACATATATGTCAGCCTCTGTTTCCTTCTTTGAAAATGTTCAAATTTTAACTTGCTAATTAGATAAGAATCACTATTTCCAATGTTTTAATGTTTTATTCCCTTCAATTAGAAGTAAACTTCCTTTTTTTTCTCTATGAAAGCCTTGCTATTTTATCAGCAGAAGGGTGTTTCTTGTTTATTTTTTGTTGGTATTCGTTGTTGGATTCACAGATTTCTTATTGGAAATTCAAATTTACACTGTCATAGAGAAAAAAAAGAGAAGATTCCTCCAAAGTAGACCCACACCTCTATCTGGAAACTGTTCCAAACTTGTTTTTACTCTTAGTCTTTTAATGCTGATTTCTAAGACTCACCTGTATAAGATATCTCTGATTTGGAATTTGGATTAAATCAATGAATGAGTGTTAATATTTTTTTTTTCTTGCATGGCAAAGAAGTTGCAGCTTAGGGTTTGTAAAACTGTCAGTGTTGAGAGTGCTGTTCTCTTTTGTAGATGGGCATGTATATGCTCATTGTTTGTATATCCCCATCCCTTCCTTACAGCCAAAAGCTCTAATGCCGCCCGACCGCTTCGTGCCGCCTTTACATGGACATGGCAACTGATGTACACGTTCACCCCCATCTATGTCATTTCCTTCCTAGTATGTTCATAGGTCCCACCCCGTCTCACACTCCCTCCTCCCGAACCTTTTACGTAGAGACTCTTTAGGATATGTACAGACATCCATTATTTGTTCATTACTGATGAACAAGTTAAAGTAAAATCTCTTTGTTTTTTCAAAAAAAGGATGAAGAGTCATCTAATCAGGCTGTAGATATTAATGGAGATTAATCAATCAAAGCAAGACGTATAGATATAAAGTCATCTTTTTATATATATATATATAAAGTAAAATTACTTTAAAAAAGAAGAAAAAAAGCAGGAAATGGTGAACAGAATGGTGAAGATTATTTTCATGTCATGATGTGTGGATGTATGTGTTGTTGCCTCCCTGTGCCATCCTGTCTAAAAGAGAAAAAATAAGAGATATATACTACTTAATCAGAAAGTGTTAAACAGAATCTAACCTAACTTGTCCAAAGGCATTCTTACACAACTTTCTTTTGTAAATTTTTTTTCTTCCTGCCAAAATCATGCGGGCAATTTGTTGATGTAAGTTGACAAAACTGACGGTATGCTTTCTTCCTTTGAAAACCTTTCTTTTCTTTTTCTGTAGGCTTTTATGATTTTTCCGAGCTGACTTTGCTTTTGTTTCCTGTTTTTTTCTACTTACTTACTACTAATCCTGTAGATAGCTCTATCTGTGGTTTTACTTTGCGAATGTTTATGACAATGTTTGCTCTAACTCTGAGGTCTTTTTTGCAATGCTTTAATTCTTTTGATTATCTTTTTTTTCCCTTCATTTCTGTTGTGTTCTTTTCTTTATGTTCTAAAAGGTTTGCATCTCTTTATAGTGCCCTGTTTGTGAGCCTTTTCATTGTACAAACAAGCCACTTTGGCAAGAGGAGAAGCAGCTTCAACAGACATCTGAATGTTTCGGACACTTTGGAGTTGTGGAGCTAATAAAGCTAAATGGATTTATTTAAAAAATAATAATAAAAGAGGGATAGTGTGTTATTTTTCTAAAAGGAAGCTGTACTGAGCAAGGTTGTAGTAGAAGTCAGAAAACATTCAGGTGTTGATGAACTGCTCGGTGACTTTGTGCCACTGTGGTAACTGTAGGGTCAAAAGGCAAGAGGCCAGGGCTAACAGGGGAGGCCACTAACGCTGAGGGGGAACAAATGATGGCGATTACTTTTAGAGTGTGAGTTCTGTAGGTCAGCACGGCAGTGGTAGACCTAAAATAAAGATCAGGTTTTTAAAATGTGTAAGCGAAAAACACATTTATGCATTTATTGCAGAATTATTGTAGTGCAATAATTAAAATAGTGCAGAAGACAGTGTCAGATTTCATATAAAGGGAGATTAACAATACATCCTTGTATCAATTATGTGGCCGATAGCATCAATACAAAACATAAAACATTGTTCAAAAATTGATACAAAAATAATTGATCAAAAACCATTTATTTTTAAATCACTAACTTGTTTTTAATATAAAATTAATCTTCTTATTTTAAATGAATTAATTTTAAGACTTGAGCTCAGGAATAAAAATCCTTAATTATATTTTGGTGATTTTTTGTTTTTTTATTTTGCTAAAAATTTTAATGTCTATGTTAAATATCCTTCATACTTAGCATAAATGTCATCAAACTGAAATCTAGATCAGGGCAGGAAATAATATATCAATATATAGCAAACATCAAATCAATATCTGTTAAAATCAATATACAATGATCAAACTTGTGATTTTCTGCCCTGGATTTTGCAAAGTAACAAAATAATGCAGTAGGTCAGATAAGAAACAACAGGAAGTGAAGGGTTAAAGAAACACAAAATAATATTTATTTTAAACTTTGTAACAATTCCAGCTTATTTTTCATCTCTTCGACGCAGAAGCTGTTAGTAATTACTGGCTCATGTAGGTCAGCAGGATTTTAAAAGGCGCTGCAGGATGAAACGCCACACAAATTGTTTCTCATTTCAAACTTAGTTAACTTGCTTTCAGGCCCGCTGCCTTTGCACTTGAAATGCAAACAAACGCTAACACCCTCTGCTTCTTTGCATCTGCACAGCGCATAATTTAGTGCTCCCTGCTTTCAAACGGACTAAGCAGGATTTTCTCTTGTAGAGGAAGGAAACATAGTTTATGTGAAAATACATGCAGAATTACTGGATGGAACTGCACACAGGGCCACACACAATAAATAGTGCATGAACGTGCAGCACATAAATATACGATACCCACGTCTGAGTGTGCAGAGCATTAAAAATGTAGCAGACTGTTATCTGAGAACATTTAGGAGTTGATAGGAGGTGGCAGTCTAATGTGGCTCACCCTTGTGCATCCCTCAAAGCCTTTTGATGCAATGTAAACTTTATTTATGGCTGTTGTTTTCTTTCAGTTTGGGTCTTGTTTGGTTCTGAGTTTCATTGTTTTTGCACTGGTACAGTACTTTCTGTTCTTTTATTATTTATCTTCAGTTTCTTTTCTCCTTATGTTGAGCTTTGCTTTTTACGTACTTAGTTTACGGACTTTCAGTGTCGGACTGCTTCTTGCTTTGTTCGTGGAAGAATTTCCGCCCGCTAATTTGTGTTTCTGTTTCACTTTGCAGGAGGGGAGCTAGTCATCCCCATTCTAGTCGAGGACCCCATAGACATCCCTTCTGTCTCCACCCGTTCACCCTTCATCCCTTTCCCCCCTACCCTTCGCCCCGTCCTCACCATCATTGAGACCACCAAAGAATCCTTGGCCATGGCCACTGAGGCGGGGGTACCTTGCTTGTCGGACCGAGGCGGCGATGATTGTGATGGTGATGATGGTGGTGATGATGGTGATGATGATGATGATGATGGCATGGTGATTTCGGGGTTTGGCTCTGGCGAAGCTTTCGACTCTAGCCTGCCCCCGACTGACGATGAAGATTTTTACACCACCTTCTCCCTGGTAACAGATAAGATCTTGACCACATCGGCCTATGAAGGTGGCTACAAAGCCCTCGCGCCCAAGTGGGAGGCCAAGGACTTGAGGCCTAGCAAAGCCTCAGAGGCAGGTAGGACTACACCCACCTCGCCTCTGCCCGACCTCCGGGGCACACCGCCGGCGGCGGTCCCCTCGGACACGCCACCCAAGCTGCCCGCTGGAAAAATGAACAACCGCGAGGTAAAACCCCCGCAGCCAGACATAGTCCTGCTGCCCTTGCCCACGTCCTTTGACCTGGACGGCACGAAGCCCCGAGGCCCTTTCATCACCTCGCCCATGCTGCGCACCGTGCCTGCCGCACTGCCCACGGTGCCTGGCGTGGTGCGACGAGTTCCCCCTGGGGCCTCGGAGGTGATTCGGGAATCCAGCAGTACCACGGGCATGGTGGTGGGCATCGTCTCAGCCGCCGCCCTCTGCATCCTCATCCTCCTCTACGCCATGTACAAGTACAGGAACAGGGACGAAGGTTCCTACCAGGTGGACGAAACACGCAACTACATCAGCAACTCGGCGCAAACCAATGGCGCTGTGGTGAAAGATAAAACACCCAGCGGCAGCGCCAAAGGCAGTGCCAGTAGCAAGAGACCGAAAGACAAGGACAAGGAGTATTATGTATAGAAATCAAGTCATCTCCCAACACATGAAAAACAAACTGTTTGGAACAAAGTTATAAACACTTTTGACAGTACCATATTGGCAACTGTGATTTAAAAATAAACAAAATCTCTTGAGAAACTTGAGACTCACCGAGTCACTAAAACATTTACAAAAGGACTTTGGCTTACGGAAGCACACTTACTATTGTAAGCATTAGAAAAAGACAATGCAGTGCAACCTCATCGGGGCCTGGCGTGGACTTTTTTAAGGAGTCCCTGCTGGAGACATGTGGCAGTGTGAATAACATCCCTCTTACACCTACACAACCCTAAGTAACTGTGAAGAGGTGTGTGATCCTTGGAGTTCTAACGACCTTGTCCATTGTAACCCTGTAAAATACGAATCGCTGTCATTTCGGCCATTCTGAGCATGCATGTGAGGTGTATGTGACGTGGTGCTGGCATCTGTGTAAGGGAGGGACCTCAAGAAACTATGATTGTCGGGAAAGTTGGAAGTCGAAATTTGATTTTGCTTTTCAAAAAGGGTTGGATTAAATGTAGCTTTCATGGACGCGACATGAGGTAAAGTATACGTGTACTTAAAAATGTTCTTTTTATTTCTATGCTTTTTTTATTCATTTGTTGGGTTATCTATTTATAGGTTAATTTATTTATTTATTGAATTAATGTTTGTGTTAGAAGGATGATGGCCAGTTAGGGTTGACTAGATGTGCTCAGCAAGATATGTTATCTCAATGTTTTACTCTTCCTCTGTTACAACTGATTTTAAATTGGACTTCTGTGTAAGGTATCTAAATTGCTGTGCTCACACATGCAAGAGTCAAAGAATCAGGCAAAAAGAGCTAAATTCCTGATACGTTTTATTTCTCCTTTATATCTTTTTTTCATTTTTGATGCATTTACTGACATTCTTCGGCATCATAACTTGTCTAGCTACGATGTAATTGTCACAATCCTATCTATATACATATATAAAATGAAAAATCAGGTGAACAGGTGTGATTCTGTTGTCACAGATAACTGTGTCAAAACAGCAAATATGTTTACATAATTAATTACATCTAGCCGTAGTGCTTTGCAGGTCAATGCTGTACAGAAAGTTCATGTTTCTGTTGTTTTTGTTTGTTTTTTTATCATCTTCAGACACAGACAGTTTAATTTTCTTGCTGTAGCAACATTACAAGGAAAAAGAAATCCTTTTTTTTGCCCTGGAGAAATAACATTATGTGCACAGGAACATCTGTTTAGGCAGAAAGAAAGTGTTGTTAGGGTAGAAGTCTAGTTTCTCTAGACGGAGCTTCTCTTTAGTCGCATTAATATTTGACCATAAGAAGCTCGAATGGGAAACACGCCCTCGGATGTCGAGGGACGACTCCTTCTGGAATTACTTTCATCATGTTATTTATTTTTTTATTGGAAATTATAAAAAGAAAAAAAAACAGAACAAGAGAATAAAGACAGATTATGGTGGATTTGGAGATCTGTGTTAACACTTTATTGACTTACAGATGGTTTTTTTTTGTTTGCTTCCTATTTGTTTTTTCTTTCCTCCTTTTTTACTGTGACATCAGTGTCTTGTCTGCTTTGCTTTTCATTTTCTCTCTTTTTCTTTAATTATTGTACAGCTAATTTCATGTTTAATTTATATGACATTATGTTCTGGGGATTTGTTGTTTTTTTATGTCTTTATTTACTGCTGAAATGATTTGTTCTCATTCATTTTCATGCAAATCAGTCAGTGTGTGTGTTTTTGTGTTGGTACTTGGCTTTTTCAAACAGTTCATTATTGTCTTATGCTTCCTTGACTCCAAACAATTCCCAGAAATAAAAAGAAAATGTTGTTCCCAAATGTTTTGGGTGTTAGACTGCGGGTGGCTGTCACTCTCTCATCCGTGTTGTGCAGTGAGATCAGGAGACGATGCTGCAAGAAGATGGAGACAGATACCATCCACATTAAAGCGCTACTCTCTGAGGCACAATCTCTCATCCATTTGCTATCACTTCACTGGTTTCCTTTTATGCCAAAACGTGCTATCATTTCTATTCAAATGAAGTCCAGAGCAGAGCATCTCAACGCTATAATTTACCTACAGATGATTATGCAGATTCATACAGTGTGCATTGATGCAACAAGAGAAAACAGAAAGAGTTCAGAGTCTTCACAACATTGGTTTTGGGTTTCTTCAGAGCAGAGTTAGCACAGCTATATGGTCTGCTTAAAAGCTTCTTAACACAGAAGCGCCTGCTTTCCCAGCTCGTTTTAACACCATCCATATTTCGTGCAAATGGGCCTTCACAGAGCCGGTCATTAACTTCCAATAGCCCATTGATGTAAGATATCAGAGCACCGTGTGTGAGTACAGTATATCCAGCTCACACAATGACTACATATTAACTCATTCATCCTGCCACGGGCAAAGCAGGCAAGGAGGGCCAGGAGAGATTTGCTCAACACCCTTTTTGCCATTCTGAGCCACAGAGAATGAGAGATTGGGTTTTCTCTGCAGAAAATGTATGGAAATATGTTCAGCATAAGTCAACAAGGTAGAAGGTTAACATGTAAGGCAGTAATATCTGTTCATCCATTCAGTCCGTCTCGCTGCATAATAGTGTTTGATTAAGGTAAAGGTCAGAAATTATTGAGGCAGTTGAGTCAATATGTGGTAGCGTCACTCCTATCACATCCTGCAGAGAATGACCACCAGAAGCCGTAGCTTTCAGAGGATGCAATAGCATCTTTCCGATCTCCACTGTGCACTCTCACTGCTTCAATAGTGATTTTTCAGTCACTGAATCCACAGAAATTTCCATTACTTTGCAACACAGTTGGATTCTCATAACTTTTGCAGGAGAATGGGCTTTAAAAGAAATCTCACACCGAGCTCTAAGCTAAGCATTTACAATCATAATAACTGAATCAGACCAAAACTGCTCCTTTTATTTGTGGAGACTTCAGGTGTGAAAAGTGGTTAGCATTGTGGCACCGGAGAGGTTTAGCAATGTGGCTGCAGTAACATCAGTTTGTAAAAGGCCTTTTAACACACCTGCATGAGGCCAAATGGTCATAATGATATGAGATGGAAGCCTGCTGTAACCTGCGACAAATATTTTCAGCCAGTTTCAGTGGACAGAAAGTTCTTCCTCTTCTTTCTCACTGTTGCAGTTATCATCACATGAAATATCGAGAGTTAAAGTAAGATGATATTTTAAAACAATTTCTTGTGCTGAGGCTGCTCAGAAAGTCAAGATTTCTTATGTAGTATAGAAAGGGTGGGGTTTGATTCACCCCTAAGATCTGACTGGTCCCCCAGCTGCCAAACAAGAATAGGCGATCAAATGCTATTTGCCTTGGAGCGTTTTATTCATGGGGGAAATCATTATAAACTCAGGAGAGCCAATGAAGAGATGCTGAAACTGAAAAAGGATGATCTCTTCTGCTAGTTCTCATCAGAACCCTTGTTGCAGCATTTTGGATCAGCTGGAGACTTTTCAAGACATATTTTGGATGGCCACAGTAGTCCATTCTTGAAGTAACAAAGACATGGACTAACTTGTCTGCATCAATCTGAGACAGGATGTCCCTCGTTTTTACAATGTTACACAAGTGAAAAATAGCAGTTCTAAAAAGTTGTTTTAAATGCGAGCAAAAAGACAAATCCTGGTCATGAATAATTTCAAGGTTCCTCGCTGTAGTACAGGAAGCCAAATTTATGCCATCCAGATTAATTACAAAGCTAAACATAGTTTTTCAAGTCTAAATACAACAACCTCTGTCTTGTCTTTGTTTAAAAGGAGAAAATTTAGAGTCATTAGTTCCTCATGTTTTTATGTCTTGAAGACATCTTTACAATTTAAAGGACTGATTGGTTTTGTTTGGGTCATGGATAAGTAAACCTGAGTATCATCTGCGTAGCAATGAAAGTTTATACCATGTTGTCTGATATTACCCAAAGGGAGCATGCATAGTATTGGCCCAAGTATAGACCCTGACAAACTTCATGACTTACTCAGGTAAAAACTTAAAGAAAGTTAGTCTGGTTGTACATAAAGTATAAGTGCAGCAATGATAGGAGACATACAATACAGGATTGTTGCAAGAAAACAAATGTTGATTAAAAAATACAAATGTATAATCAGCTGTTTGTTTTTACAAATTTGGCATTACTTTTTACATTATATGACTCTTTTTTATGTTTAACAATCAGCTATTTATTATTCTTAAAGAATCTACAAATGGAAATTAATTTTTTTCTATCTTTTTCCTGGTCACACCCCATGCCAGCCCCCATGAAAACCTTTCTAAAGCCGCCCCTGCATGACTGAAGCATGATCCTTTTTACCTGCTATCAGCCACTTGGTTAGAAAGGAGTCCACCCCTCATCTGTATCTCAGTACCTTTTCCTAATTCCTCTCACCACATTTGTGGCCTCTTAAAGGTCAACCCTGTCTAGCCAACATCTGCACAGCACCAGTGACATTGAGAAAACCCTTGCTTGATCTTGCCATTTTACCCTCGACAGACAGCTGAACCAAATATATCTTTAGGTTAGTGGATTTCTGTTTCACAATGAGCAGATTTTGCACGAGTCAGGCTCAGTTAATACTTAAAATGAATATGAAATATATATATCACTTTTGTTCTCGTTTCTCATCCTCCTGTTACATTTTATAGTGACTGGCAGGATTGTGAGACTGCTAAATTGTGATTACTTTTCCTAGCACGTGCACAAAAACAATACTTTTGGGTGAGTATGTTCCAGTGTGAACCATGAAACTAGATAGTTTCTTCCTCCTGAGCAAGACTTGAATGATAAACACTGTACTTGTGATTCAGGAGAGGGAAGAAAAACAGCAGAGGAAGTCTGAGTGTTTAACTCTCTCACCAGGAAAAATGTTGGTGTTAAAATATCACCAATGTGCAAAATGTCCCTTTCAATACTGGTCTAAAAATCAAAATGTTTCCAATTAAAACTTTTATAAGTTTTGGCTTAAAACTGCATCAATGGCAGTAACAAATAACCATGTTTATTTTACTCAAGGCTATAAGAATGACAACGGCTAATTTTATTACCCATTCACACACACACACACACCCCGATAGACACATCGGGGGGCTGGTTGGGGTTCAGTGTCTTGCCCAAGG
>JBAMIG010000024.1:3801142-3818526 GCA_037177335.1 Kiunga ballochi | reverse complement strand
TATATATAATGGAAGCTCTGAAGCTAACTTGTGATGAAAAGCAGATGAAATGCTGTTGTGAGGGGCTAACATACTCTTATCAGAAATGTACAACTTTCAGAAAACAGTGTTATAGTTTTATGTAAAGATAGCAAGATAGCTTACAGGCTTGTGCCTGGAGCATAAATGCTACTTTCTGTTTCCAAACTTAGCAATGTGATACACTATAATCACTCTCTTTTAGCGACTCTTAACTACATTTAAAATACCTGATTCAAAATACAGTTTTTTTATTTTTGTGAAAACATATTTTACATATTCGGTTACTAACTGACTGCGCTATCTCTAGGCTACAACACTTGCAAATAAATTTAGCAACTGTTTTATGCAGTTTGTCAGCTCTGTTTCTTGTTTCTAAATATATATACAACCTGTCAATTAATATATGTTAAAGTATACTATTTATATGACTATATACTGAAAACAACTTATAATAAAAGATATTTTAACTAAGTTTAGCTGTTTAGCTAATTCATTTTTGTAGCATGTTACTAGCTTGCTGTGTTGTTAGCCTCTGAGGTGTTCTTTATACTCGATTAAAGGAAGGTGTTTACTCATTCTTTCCAAAGCAATTGCTTTTTTAAATCAATATATCTGCTTGTGTACACTGGGTGTGTGGTTGCCATACTCCAAGCATCAATGGTTAAACTTCTCTCAGTGCTGGCTCGTGCTAAAGAGCATTTGTAATCGACTCTTAACCTAATTTGCATTACTCTGAAATACGAGTCTCAGTTTAATTATGAGCTTATGTGTAAATAAGGAGGCAACAAGGCAGTCGACAACCATAAAATCCTTCTAATCCGGTGACATAACCATCTTCTTGTACATTTGGATACAGGAGAAAGAAATGATAAAGTCAAGCTCTGTCGAACTCTTTGTGCAAACAATTGTTAGGCCATACTATGACATGAAGGGCGATAAAAAAACAAGAATAAGCACCAGTATCAGAGGACTGGAAGAATGGGATCAATAGAAAGGGATTGTAGAAAATGCTAAAAATATAACACCTGGTATGAAACCCTAAAATGATGAGGTACCACTGTTCCTCTCAACCATTTGTAGCTTTCAGATTTACCCCAGCAGGGTGCCAGCAGGAAAAGCGTAACCATTTGATATTCACACCTCATTTACTTACACAAATGTTGGCTGATAAAAGTTTTATTGATTGGATTTTGTTTGTAGCGACTACTTTTCCTTTTAGTCAAATTAGTATAAGCAGATTACATCAGTCGCGCTGATGTCGGCTGGATAATTCATATCTTAATTGACAGAAAAACAATTTACATTTGCTAATGGCTTTTCCAAATGGCTTTCTACGTGTTTGACAGCATTAGGGCAGGTTTCTCCCTGTGGGCCTATAGGATTCCAGAAACAGCAACTAGGGAGTCACACAGCTCCCCCTCCCGCATTTACAGGCTAACAGCTGACCTGTTATAAAATTTTACATCAACTAATGAACTGGTTAATTCTACTTAAACACCACATTTCTCCATTTCAATAAACAGCAGCTTTATAAGTGTGATCCATCAGCGTTGTCACTGATTACAGTGTAAACGTACCACACTGTGGAAGATGCTATAAAAGCTCATCTGCAGCTGTGCCGTATTTTGTACAGATGCACTGTATGTTTTTTTCCTTTCGGTAAAGATTCAAGATAGATGTTGTATCCTCCACAGATGGAGGTAAAGCAGCTGTTAAGGTGATGGTTATCAGTTCTGACAGGTAAAATATGAGCCCGCTGACCTTAACATCAGCATTATGAAGGGCATCCTCATGCACCTCAAAATGAAGCGTGTGTGTGTGTCTGCATCTGTATGTGGAAGCATGTGCACGCATTAGGCATGCTTAAATCTAAGTTTGCAGAGAAAGGCTTTGTGTGGGTTACGCATTCATATTCATGTGTCTCAGTTGGTGCACACAGTGATACATTTGCAGAATAGTCAGGGGTACATATATATATATATGCACTTAATTCACTTTTGTGCCTCACTGCGAGGGGCACACCTCCTATTCTTCCGCTCCATCACTCAGCAGCCAAAGCTTTCACTTAGCTCCTCAGCTCTAATTAACTGCCAAGATATGACTGTGCTAATCTGGGCTTAAAATCTTCAGTTCCACCGACAAAAGCTTTTACATGCCACCAAAGCTGCATGATAAACAGCAGCAACTCTCGCCTAGTGGACACAGTGCCATCTAGGGTTCATGTCTTGCAGCTTAGCCTTTGGATGGACTTTGTAGCCACCTATTCCTAAAGTTTTGACTCGCTGCTTATTTATCAGAAAAATGAAAAATAGGTGTAGTCATATTTTGATTGGTAATGTGTGTCTTGGCAGCATATAGGGCAAATTTAGAGTTTGGGCATTTCTAATGAGCTTTAAAGTCAATCTTCACCCTCTCTGCACTCAGACAAACATTGTTGCTAAGTTTTTTAGTAGTCCTTGTGAATAGCTGTTGACAGGACTTTGCAAAGCTCTCATTTAGATGTTGGTTTTACCTGTCAAGATTTTCCCACATTACTTCAGCAGTGGTGAGACTTGTTGCTGATTTTTAGTCCAGTTCATGCATCCTATGTCAGCCTTTTCTCCTGGTTTTCCTCATGGACACCATGAGACTTCAGCCAACATGAGACAGATCATGTGGAGGTCAAACTACGTCGCATTTGACTTTTTTTGTGACAAGCTATGGATAACAAAGTGCCTAAAGACATGTAAAATCGGTTTTATGTTGAACACGACGCCTTGTTTGAATGAGTGATTGGTCGGTGTGTTTACAGAGAAAACAGTGAGTTATAAGGTCTGATAAACACAACCAAAAAAAACATTTGAAAGACCTTCAGAAATCCTGCAGAACCTTTGCCTAAGCTCCACTTCAGAGGTTAACAAGAAAGCGCTGCTTTTTTTATGAGGAATGTGAGAAAAAAAGGACTTTTTCACCGTAGTGTAACACATTATATGTTTTGTCATTATTTTTGTAGAAAAGTACAACAAGCATAAAAATACGGGACTACTTTGCTCATGTTGAAACGGAACAAAATGTGATGGTCAGTCCTTTTTCTCATGGCTTGAGAAATGTGGCAGGACTCTGACCTGAACACTAAAACACCGCTTCCCTGTCGTTGCGCTTTAAACAACAAGCTTGTGAGGATTCCAGCAGTGACTGCAGAGGCTGCACAAGCATGTGTCTGCACATTCATACTGTCATACTGTATGTCTTTGTCTGTAAGTGTCAGTGAGTGATGCTCAAATCTGTGTGTGTGTGTGTGTGTGTGTGTGTGTGTGTGTGTGTGTGTGTGTGTGTGTGATGTATCTGCTACCTTGGGAGACAGGCCTCCTATCCAAGCTTGACAGTGTGATTGGATCTAGTGAGAATCCCAATGAAGCAATAAGTATCTCAGCAGCAGCTTCTCTCCCGGGGCCCTGCATCTCCTGCTCCCAGCCCCGCCTGCGAGGACCAGATGGGGGGCGAATCACGGTGGGGTCTGCGGATGCAACGATGCGAGTGAACTTCAAACCCTTTTAGCTTCTGTGAAGGTGAATGTAGCAAAACCAGCAGGGAAATCGGATGACTGATGGTGGCAAATGACTGGTGATGGCATGTAAAGTGTGTGTGTGTGTACAAATAATTAATACAAAAAAATGTAAAAAAAGAAAATAGATATTGTTGTCATGACTGACCCCACAATAAAACCAAACTATATAAATAAACTATATTTCCAATGTGGCTCTTTCATGGTTGCAAAAAGAAGTTTTACTGCGGCTGGAAAAAGGTGGCTTTCCTCCCCATAACCTGCTTCCAGTTCAATACTGGTTCCCCCATGAGGCCGACCTGTCCCAGCAAACATCAATCTGTTTTAGTGGTTTTGTGGTTAAATGAAACTCTTAAAACATGTTGTTTATGATGACCCTTAGTTCAGCCCAGGCAGGTTTTATGTGTTTATTGCTCAGGAACACATTTATTCCATACCAGGACCGAGTTGTAACATCTATTTGCAAACTTTTAGGAGTTCAAATTTGTACAAAACTTCTTTATTATCATTCAGTGGTATATAAAACAGCATCATGATTTCTCCCTTTTTTGTGTTCAGGTTACTGTTCTCAATCCTTGAACTTGGCATCTATACATTTAACAATATAAAGGAGGACCTGAAAAACTACTCATCTCTCTCTTAGTCTTGTTTTTATAAGGGCTGAAATACTCCCCAGCTTTCTGTAACACACACACCCACACACACACAGGATAAATGGACTAAATCTTTATCTGAACCAGGTGAGGATCTGATTCACTCCCAATCTAAGTTAGACTCAAATCACATAAAGCTTTTGTTTGTCTTTGTAGCGAACAGACAGAGATAAACACCGGCATACGCATCTTCTGCCACTCCCTCTTGGAGGTGGCAAAAAGAAAACACGATCCTGTAATAAAACATTTCGCCGAGTTATTTGAACCGTAATTCATCCAACACAACACTTGCTGCATTTTGCTCGATGTCTTGCATTCACACCAGGTCTGTACTGATCTCAAAGGTGTCACAGGTCATCCATACATTTTCTACCACTTATTCCCTAAACGGGGTCGCGGGGTGGCTGGAGCAAACCCTAGCTGACATCGGGCGAGAGGCGGGGTACATCTGGACAGGTTGCCAATCCAAACACACAGACAAACAACCACACACACTCACACTCACTCCTATGGGCAATTCAGAGTCTCCAATCAGCCTATCCCCCAAGGTGCATGTATTGGGCAGCTGTAGCTCAGGTGGAAGAGCAGTTGTCTTTCAGCCAGAAGGTTAAGAGTTCATTTCCAGGCATCCCCTGACTACATGCTGAAGTGTCCTTGGGCAAGACACTGAACCCCAACCAGCCCCCCGATGTGCCTATCGGGGTGTGAATGTGTGTGTGAATGTGTGGATGTGGCTACATAGTGTAAAGCGCTTTGAGTGGTCGCTAAGACTGGAAAAGTGCTATATAAGTATGAGTCCATTTATCATTTACCATATTTGGACTGCTAACTTGGAGAGAACATGCAAACTCCACACAGAACAGCCACTGGTTGCCGAGCCAAGGCTCGAACCAGCAACCTTTTTGCTGTGAGGCCACAGTGCTAACAAACTGCGCCACTTTGCAGCCATAAAGATCAATATTGTCAATTCAGGCCAGCTTAGCTAAATATCGATCCCCGGCATCTTTGCTAAGTTTATCTGTTCAGTCTCCTCATTCTTCTCCTTTCATAGTAATAAAAATAGCTAAACAATGCTAGCATTCAGCTACTTCCTCTTTTGTCCTAACCCGTTTACCTCATCCAAACAGGCATGTCAGACACAGAACTGATAAAGACCTGATTCACATTGTGAGAGTCGTGTTCTCTAATTATCTGTGTATAATTTACTAATAATCTTTTTTTTTATTTCATTGTTTTGTGTTTCAGTTGATCTTGTACCAATGCAGATGCATCAGCATCATTTTATAATCAGAATAAGAATGAGTGAATAGGCCAGTTATTAATGCAGAGCTCTCCTCGCTACGCTCAGACTGCATTTTCACCTGATGTGGCATGTGCTAAGTGATGATCTAATGATGCTGAATGTGGCTATTACAGCAACGTCACTCAACTTGCTTCCTCAGACCTGCTCCATGTGATTTACTGCAGGCCCTCACAAGTAATGACATTTGATGGTAGCATAAAGGACGTGATGAGCCTCCCGCCTCACAGTGCCAGGAGAGGTCATTCTAGCATCACGACTGTCAGGCTGAATAGCTGCTCCTCCACCTGTCTGCCATTAAACATGGAAATGTCTCTACTCTCCCGTGACTGTTGCATATTCAATATGTAAACACAGTGTAGCGCTTCGTCTTACTTTAACGTAGCTTGTAAACACAAATTGTCACACAGCAAATGTGCAAAAACATATTATGTTTAAGCCCAGAAGAAAACGAGGTTGAAATGGACACTCGGCTGCAGTAACCCGATCATTTATTGAACATGCAGTTGGATACATTTTCCGCCTTCGGGCTTTTAGAAGGCAGAGCACTGCTGTCTGATTGAATGGAATCGCAATGCAAGCCAAATAGGTTTGTTTTAATTAGAATTAGCTCAGGTGATGGCTGCAGAGCCTTACAGCCGTACTATACCAGTTTGCTAACGCTTCATTGGGTCTTGATTGACTGTGAAAGGAGTAGCAACACACAGGAGTTTCTGTATTTATGAATGCGTACTTGCATGGAATAAGATTTGAAGTGTCTTAATTTTTTCATGTTTTGTTATTGTGTTTTTTTTTTTGCATGAGCAGGAGGATGTGGTCCTCAGATAATCCACCCCGTCTGCTTCAAGGTGTTCAGACTCTCTGCTAAAAGACTCGACAGTGGCATGAAAACTTGAGCGCGCCATCTTTTACTTTACAGCTTCGGCTAATTACACACAAACCACACAAACTTATTGCTGCACGATTGAGCAAGCAGAAAGAGAAACAACATACTCATAAATTATGTTTTACTTTTGCTGTTTTGTGGTTACGCCCTCTGATACAAAGAAAAAAGCTCTGCTAGTGTCATCTTCTACACCTCCACCCTGTGTGTCCTGCTGGTTTTACTCCAGATAAATACATTTAATAGTAAAATATTTACCCTTCCTGAGATAAACCAGCTTAGGGTTCACTTCTGTTTAATCTCTATGGTGCTACTTTGTCAGAAAATGTCCACGTATGCTGTTGGATTCATGAGTTATAAACATGTATAAGTGTTCAGGTTCACTATTTCAGCTCCTATTTTCCCAGTTACTCATCAGAGATGATTAAATCGGGTGAACTAGGCTGCCATTGTTTGGTTTTTATGGAAATAATGTTGGGTTTTTTTAGGATACACACATCTTCATCCTGACACTGCATGCCTCAACGCAAAGGGTTTCTGCCATGTGATTGGGCAATTAGATTTGGTAACAAACAGTTGAATATGTGTACCTATTAAAGTTTCTGGTGTGTATGGTGTGTACATATTTCAGTTACAGGGGCCCACTTCTTACCAGCATGTCTTGCTTCCCCAATGCCAGACACAGACTGTGCTATCTGTCAAGTTCATTTCTGGGTTTCTCACTTTTATCGATTCCAAGGTTGCCCTCACTGGGAATCGAGATCTTCTGCATCAGTGGTGGCTACCGTACCATTGCTCTCACTCATGTTTCCAGTGATGACAGACCTGAGAGCCAGTGGGACGTGGTGGTAAATCTAGTGATATTGAATAACAGTAACATCAAGAAGAAGGAGCATATAAGGTTCAAACAGCACCAAAAGCTGAAAGAAGTAGAAAAGATGTGGGGTGTAATTGAAGCAGGGGGGATAGTGGTGATGGGAGCACTCCGTCCGATGCTGATGAAACAGGAAGGACTTCAACCAATCCCAGGAATACCATTACAGTAAGATATTACACAGGAACCTCACACTGCCAGGCCTCTGCTAAGAGCCCAAATATGATACATAGTTTGAGAGAGATTCAGCAGGTAAAACTAAACACATCTCTTGTCCACTGCCCCTTAATGGACACAAGAAAGCGGATGACTACGCCATAGTCATTGTGACATATCACAACATAATAACAGGTAAATGTTCCCTTTATCAAAGTTATTTTTTTGTTTGTTAAATCAACAGATAAAGATCTCAGATAAAAAAAAAGAAGAATTTTTGCTATTTCTTCATGGGTTGGGTCTGTAAGAGTTACCTCAGAAACAGTGTAGCTGTTATAATTGCCCCGAAACACATTTTACAAAACACCATTAAAGCTGACAGCAGGGACGAACTGGGCATCCGCCATACCTGGCATTTTCCCTGAGGGCCAATGGCTTTTTATGGGCCAACACAGTATAATTATTTGTCCGACTGGTCCACAAAAGTCAGTATATTAGTGAGTCAGCTCACTCTAATTTTAAACACCATGCTGTGATTCCTGCGCCTGAGTAATTCATTCATCCAAACCAGTGAGCAACTTGTTCACCTGACCACTGGCAGCCCATTGGTTCTTTGATTAACTGACATCAGGGTGAACCAATCAGATACTTGGTTCTGTGTCAGGGGATGCATCAGCCAGACAAGAGAAAGTGAGGGAATCTGGAGGAGGGAGTGTTTGTTTGCTCTACTTTATTTATTTTGCCCTGAAAACCACAGTAGAATGAAAGCTGCTCTAATATTCATTGCAGTGCTGGAGTACAGATTTTTACCTTATTAAGTAACAGGTCAACTCAGTTATTTTTGCTAACTCCTTGCATGATTTTAAATGTTTTGAGGAGTCGTACACTTGATATAAGTGAATGCAAATACTTGTAGTATGGATGAGCCTAAATTACTATCATTTATGGCCAATGTGGAGAAAAGCGTTTGCTAAATGACTTTAAAATAGAATAAACAGTTTTGACACTGGCCATCACTCTGGAAAGAGAAGGTTAAGGCTTAATGTGTGAAAAACTACTGTTTCTGTCATGGTTTCCATAGTATCAGACAGCATGGAAGCTTTATAGGAGCCGCTGGAGCCAAAAAGAGAAAATCAGCTCCAATCTGAAGGAAGATAATATAAACTACCAACTTAACTTACTCTGCTTTGGAGACAATGGATTTAAAGATTTAATTATCACAAAGTCCCTGATTTTCACCAAATTAGTTAATAATAATAAGGCATTTTTTTAAAAAGCACTAAACACCCAAGGACACAAATGAACATTAAAACCAGTGAGCTTTAAGTCATGATTTGAAGAATGGAAAAGGGTCTATGGTATAGAGATTATGAGGAAGACCTTTATCTGAGGGGAGGAGAGCAAATGAGTTGATAAAAATGGGAAATCTGTGAGATTTGAAAACATAGGAGGGACATGCTTACCAATTCAACTTTATTGTCTCAAAGAGACTGGCGTCCCATCCAGGGTGTACCCCGCCTCTCGCCCGTTGATTGCTGGGATAGGCTCCAGCCCCCCCGCAACCCCGTTAGGGACAAAGCGGTAGATGATGGATGGATGGATGGATGTCTCAAAGAGAATTTCTCTTGCATTCACAGTGCTGCCCACAACTTCAAATTAAGCAATCACCTTCATCACACCAACCAGACAGCAGTCAGTTCAAATACACTTTTCCATACACGGACAATATGGCTTTATAACTATGTAGCACTTTATTAGCACAGTAGTACACAGTATTTACACTAGTAATAAAAATTTTATTGTAAATGTATTACAATAAATTCAAGGAAACAAAGTTACTCCACCATTAAGAAGTTAAATAACTCTATTGTTAGGCAGGTTTTTTTAGCAGAGAAACAGACATTGGAATAAAATATTATTTGCATCGATTACTTTTGTATTTAATTGCTTGATAAAGCCCCCCGAAGGGTTTCATATTCATATAAGGCCACTTCTGCTTTGAAACTGCCAGCCATTATAATAGGAGAGAAGCTCATACTACAAGCATTTGAGGATTTTGGCTCATCTTTCATCCCCACAGAATACTGAGTTCTAACGGGACTACAGATACACATGACTGTGTTCAGGATGCACACTGAGAGAACATTCACATTTCTTTGGACGCGCATTATTTTGTCCCAGCAGGAGTAGAAGGTTTTCCCCAGCTCTCCCTCAGTTTTATTAACCTTTCTGAGTATTTAATGAATTGCTGTTTCCTTTGCATCTTGTCTCTAGTGATTGTTGGTCAAAAGATCTGAGTTGGAAAGAAAAAAAAGGCCTACAGCAATACCACAATGTCAGTTTGTTGACTAGGGGATGACAGTTTGCTGCCACAACTTATATTCAGGTTAACTGTTTCATCCATGTAAAGGGGAATTGTTAGTTTAGGACAAAAACACAAATCCTCAATGCAGTGGGTTTGAGGATATAATGCTAACTTAAGCAACCCACTTCTAACAATAGGAGGCTTTAGCTTCACGCTAGCAGTTAGTATGCTAGCCCTTTTACTAGAGACTTCATCATCTTTAGATAGCTTTGGTTTTCATCAGTTTGTTAACGTTCCCACTCATACTAAAGATCAGACTCTGGACTTAATCTGCTGTTCTGGTCTCACCCCATCTAACAGCACTGCTGATGAACTCTCCATTACTGATCACTTCCTTCTGTCATTTACTGTTATACTTCAGCTCGCTACAATCAAGACCCCATGTATAATTTCCTTCCGAAATATGGCTAAACTCTCCTGTTCTATTAATGACATGCCCATCCCCAACTCTCTCTTTACTCCTGATGAACTGGTTGTTCATTATAACAACAATCTGAAAAATATTCTTGACCACCCTGCCCCAGTGAAAACTCATCATGTTCCATCATTGTCCCCTGGTTTACCCCTAAACTGCGGTCTTTAAAAGCCACTAATCGCCAGCTTGAACGTCTCTATAGGAGAACTGGTCTCACCATCCACAGAGAAATCCACCACTCCCATCTGCAGCACTATAGGACTTAATCACTGAAACCAAAGCTGACTATTTTTCTGGTATTATCTGTTCCAGTCAAGGTAACACAAAGACACTGTTTACACTGGTCAACAAAATCCTCCAACCCCCCGACTCTCTTCACTCCCATCTGCACTCACCTGACAGTTGTGTTTATTTTATGTCATTTTTCAATGAAAAAAATCCTAAAATTCCTTAACTGCTTAGTTCTGTTTCATCATTTGTTACTTTCTATGACTGTTTTACTCCCTGTCAGCCATTTTCCAGTTTCTACCAGAGGCTCAAGAAATCTTAGACCTCATCTGTAAATCCAAGTTCTCCACCTGCCAGCTCAATCCACTCCCTACAGTTTTAGTTAAATCCTGCATCCTCACTCTGCCCTTGCTTATATGTGCCATTATTCACTCCTCACTAACAGCTGGAACTGCTTCAACTCTCTTTAAAACTCCAAATTAAGTCCCTCAGTTCCCCTTCATCACTCTTTAGATCTGGTGTGCCCCAGGGCTCTATCCTGGGGCCTCTTGTCTTCATTACCTATCTCCTTCCCCTTATCAAAATTTTCATAAATTTAATATCTATTTTCATTGCTACGCGGATGACTCTACCTCTCCAGTAAACCTAATACTACACTCCCTTCCTCCCTTACTACCTGCCTATCAAAATTAAATCCTGGTTTACCCCTAACTTCCTCAAATTAAACAGTGATAAAATAAAAATTATTCTTATATTAACCAAATCCACACTTTTTAAAGTTTACAGTCTTTCATTCTCCATTGATAATTCCCCTGTGTCCTCCTCCCTTCAGTTAAGATTCAGAGTGTCATCCTCGACAGCTCATTATCATTTCATGCCCCTATCCATAACATCACTGGTTCTGGTTCTGCATATTTCCATATACGCAACATTTCTGCCCTTCCCTCACCCCCTGTACTACCTCTGTTCTTGTCGACTGTCTTGTATCTATCCATTTTCTACCGCTTAGTCCCAAATGGGGTCGCTATCCCAGCTGTCAACAGGCAAGAGGCAGGGTACACCCTGGACAGGTCGCCAGTCCATCACAGGGCTAACACACATAGACGAACACACTCACACTCACTCCTATGGGGAATTTAGAGTCTCCAATCAGCCTATCAGCAAGTTGCATGTTTTTGGACTGTAATTCACTTCTCTTCAGTTTCCCTTAGAAAAATTGCCATAAGCTTCAAATGGTCTAAAACTCAGCCGCACACAGCATCACTAAGACTCCCTCATTTCGCCACATCACCTTCATCCTACAGCAGCTCCCAGTTCAATCTAGGATAGAGTTCAAAATCCTTCTATACACTTTCAAGGCATCCACAACCTTGCCCCCCTTATCTCTTGCACATTGTCACTCAGTCCCGCTCCCTCAGGTCATTGTCCTCCATCACTGTTCCTTCTAGCCATCTCAGCACCATGGGGAAGAGAGTATTCAGCCGCTCAGCCCCCCATCTCTGGAATTCCCTCCCACCAGACATTCGTAACATTTACTGTTTACAGCAGTTCCAATTGCACCTCAAAAAAACACTAAATTTGTTGCTAGGGTGGCAGCTCTGCAAAGACAGAACACAAACTGAGATCTGGTTTGGACACAATCATTGGCTGCTAATGTCGTATGTCAGCACTTAAGTTCACATGTTATTACTTTTCTAATATGCTTTGCTGCCATGGTGTCTGGCATTGTAATCATACCTCAGTGTAGATAAACTCAGTCATACTGATTAGTAAACAGTGACTATAATGATACTGAACACTCTTAGTGTTTATCTGCTTCAATACAGGATGCATGTCAATAAAATCTTCATACACCTCCATCCTCTGCTCCTTCATTCATTACGGACCACTTTTGTGCAAAGCTGTAATGCTAGAGAGCTCAGAGTCACTACCAGACCTGCTTCATTATCCAGCTGATACTTTAGCAATCTTTTACAAGAGGCTGATGGGATTAAATGATGCACCAATAGACTGCTGCTATCACCAATAACTGAGTCATTAACTCACACTGCACATCTGCTAAATCCTCACAGTTTAACATGTTAGTAATTTAGTGGAAGGAAAGGGAGTAAAATACTTCATATCTATAGTAAGCATTTGTCATTTAACCTCTAAGCAGTTCACTTGACTTAAATTGGGCTCTACTCTGCTCCGTTTATCAATTAGCTGAGACATCCCATGATGCAAGGAGTCATCCATCGTCATGAGGAACCAAATCCATCACGTTGTATGAACTGTATCCAACCCATTTCCTAGGGATAATTTACCTTTTGATTGTTTTAATCACTCATGTTTGATTGGATGGTTCCGGAAAAACAATTAGATATGCAGTTATTAAATTTGTTTTGGTTTCACTTTAAATGCCAGATATGTTGTTGGCTGTTATCACAGTTCTCTAAAGGCAAAAATAAAGAAAAGAGAAAAACATTAACATGTGCTGATTGCAGCGTTAGAAATTTCAGCGAGCTCAGTTGCTGCATAATTTGATGAACTGCCAATCTGACCAAACCGACGCTACATCAACCAGAAGCATCAAGAGAAAGCAGCATCTGTGTTAGCTGTTAGCATATTTTACACCTATCTTCTACCGCTTTGTCCCTAACGGGGTCGCGTGGTGGGGAATACCCTTGACGGGACGCCAGTCCATCACAGGGCCAACACACACAGACGAACAACCATGCACACACACACTCACTCCTATGGGCAATTTGAAACACCAATCAGCCTATCCCCAAGGTGCATGTCTTTGGACTGTGGGAGGAAGCCGGAGTATCCGGAGAGAACATGCAAACTCCACACAGAAAGGTTCCCGGCTGGAGTCCTGCTCACACCAAGGCTCGAACCGGCAACCTTCTTGCTGTGAGGTCACTGTGCTAACCAACTGCGCCTCCGTGCAGCAATCTTTTACACCTACTAGGACATATTCTTGTCTCTTTTTGTTTTTTGGCTAATGATTCTGGGCATTATCTATTGAATTATGAGGCAAATCCAGCTTTCCCTCTAAATCTAATCACTTGTTCCTTATTTAATTTCTAAGATTACCAACAAATTTTATTCTAAATTTAGCCAAAACATTGGAAGTTTTGTTGCAAGCAGGCAGAAAACAAGCGCTGGCAAAAATAAAAAGGGTCACTCTGAGTCTCATCTTAAGTTGGAAACTTGTACATGCAAAACAACATGCACGTGGCATTTGTAGGAGCACTGATGTCAACGCAGGGCGGTGGGGAGGGTATCGGTCTCCTAATTACACACTGTTACTGCACATCTGACAGACATGAAGGCAGAGGGTTGAGCTGCATGCCACACAATGTTCTCAAATCTCACTTTACTGACATGCAAAACCATGAGGAATGTTTTTGTTGAAGTGTTTCAACACACATCATTGTTCCAATGACCAAACACAGGATCCAGATATCCCAGATAAATAACTAAGTTAGCCTCATCCAATCCAAAACTAGAGGACAAAACTTCAGTGATCATAGATACGGAATCTGAATATGCATTCAGGGATTCATTTTGCCAGGTTAAACTCACCCTGAATGCACCCACTGTGCTTCGTAAGTGGTCAGACTCACTGATCTAACATATTCCTGTCTGTCAGACCAGGAAATCCTCCTGGAAGCATATGAAAGAGTGAAAACTTCATTAAAAGTTAGGAAACAAAGAGATAAAGTGTTGCAGTCCACTCGAACGTTTAAGTAGCACAAACACACAATACAGTAAGCATAATGCTTAACTTTGAAAAAATATGGTGAAACTGGCTGCAGATGTGGATGAAATGATGTAAATGATGCCTGTCTGTTCCCAACCAGGGGTACTTGTACCCTTAGGGGTACATGAGCACGTTGCAGGGGGTACGTGGAAAGATTTTATATTTAATATCCCATATGATAAGTAATATTATCAGTCATGACACAGCATTTGCAGTGTCCTTGTTAAAAAAGATGTTTTATTCTCAATAAGTATCCAAATGAATGATAAACCCAGCTTTTATCAAGCATAAGAGAAAAAAGTCTCACCAACATCTTGGATTGATTTAGGCAATAAGTTACTGTGTACCCGCAGGATAGTCTGATACTGAGAGAGTAGGCAAGAGGAAAGACATGGGTGTAGAGACAACATTCATGAGGTTAGAAAGCACCAAAGCAGCATCAGATAAAGATGGATAGATGCTGAAACGTCTCATTGCTGCAGGAGAAGGTTGAGTGGAAATCAAGAAACACAAGAAAGATGCAAACCTAAACCTAGGCAGTATAATGAAAAATATATTTTATTTGGATTTACTTATACATCTGCGGACCCGCCACAACCTCTGTGCTGCTTTTGTGGGGAAGTCCTGGCAAATAGTTAAATGAAACCCGCCCATTAACAGTTACACCAGAGCACCAAACACTCGGGAAATATCGGTAAAACAGACTTTTTATGGACAAAAGTTGGTGGAATCACGTCATGTCAGACTGTAATGATGAAAGCTACGTCTGTTGTACGTTTTCTTTGGAGAATCATCAACACATTTGACTAAAGGTGTACCTGTGGTGGGCAAAAGTAGCTCAGGGGGTACAAAGGTAAAAAAAAAAAAAGGTTGGGCAACACTATGTTAAAGCACTGCTATATGTCTTTATTTGCTTCTGTTGGGGATTTTCACTCATATTATATGACGATATAGTTCAATATTTGCGAGCCCCAGCACTCACGCAATCAGAAGTGTGTTCATGCCCTCGTATACTAATACAGAGTATTAGTGTTAAGAGTGGGGACTCAGAATTAACATTGAGGTTATTCATGATCTGACCTTATATGTTAACTCACGTTATTTAGAGTCCCCGTTTCTCTGTCATCCCCTCTCGGTCGGACGGGAAAGCCCTCACGCTTGAGGGAAGGGAGCCATCGCTGCTAAAAGACCTCGAGTGAGCTCAAAAAATCATGACCGGTCCAAACGTATAAAAATGAGCATTTAATCAGTAGCATGGTTCTCTCTGACAAGTAAGGACAGCGATCATACAAACAGGAAGCATACACCAGGGAAAAGAGAAGAAGAAGCAGAATCATGAAAAAGCTCCTTCGTACATTTGATGTCCGGTACTTATACTGTTTAAGAGTTTTATGACCCATCTTTTTACTGGCTTGTTTACCTCACAGTTATCATGCACATAACTAGGCATTCTGAGGCCTTGGACTTTGGGCCTATCCAATTTACACGTGTACGTTTCAGAATTAGTTTATACCAGTATTTTATGAGTTCATGCTCCACAATTATGCTGTGTCACCACTATGTAACAGGTGTTCTGGTAGATTTAATCTTTATGAGGGAAAAGTCTCTGCTTAACAGTATTTAGAAAGACAGATATCCCCCTCACTTCCTTGGCCACAGAGGAACCTGCAACATTTAACCACAGCTTTGTCTGCAAGAGAGATTATAGAGAATAATGTGTTCATAACATCAGCCAAAGCAGGGTATGGAACAACCCGGTGGCTGGAAAGGACCCTCAGACTGCCAGTATACATGAACTGGACTGGAACAATGCTGAAATCCTCCTAGATGATCGTGGTGTTCCTCCAGGGATCTAAATGTCTTAAATGATTTTATTTTCATAGTTTTGCAACTGTGTGACTTCACTTTTAAATCAAGCACATTGCTTAATTGTTTTGAAAAATATATTATTTACTTAATAATAAAAAGGAACGTCCTTTTTTTGTGCATTTAAATGAGATGTGTAGTTTATATTTTGCCTTTGTCAAAGTGGCAATTACATCTGAATTAAATCTCATTCAACTAGTAGGTCTGAATGAGGTAACAACGCGCAGAGTAAACATTAGTTTGTGGTGACAGGTGACTGTAATAAGGAAGATCCTGGAATTTAGCCTGAACCGGAGCAGGCTAGCACACAGGATAAATCTCCATGGTAACTGATGTCATAAAAAAAATGAAACTTTCCTAATTTGGTTTTATGCAGAGGGATGAGTTGAGCTAGAATGACCGACATATCCCAGCTTAATCCTGCACAACAGACCCCTCTGGTTTCTCAGCTCCTCTGCATTCACACATGTGGACGACTGAGCGGTTTGTACATCATAAATAAGTCCTGGTACTGCTAAATAACTTTGACCATTTATTTTTGAAACGTTTCTCATGCATGTGTAAATCTAGACGACCAGCTTTTCTATGAGGTTTGTTTTTCTATTTTCTTTGCTAGAAAGCACAAATACAAACCAGAGGAAAGCTAGGAGCTTATCCATTAGTGTCTCACCCAGACAAAGTGGTGTGAAGTTTGATTAATGGTGGGGAAGAATGTAAATGGAGGGAATGGGTCTGCTGGGAGCAGCAGGACTGATCGCAGCGTTTGGATGTGTTTTGCAAGCTAATAGAGTTTAGATAAGCAGATGCTCTTTAAGCACTGGAGTTCAAGTGCAAAGAAGCAGAATTGAGCTGTGGGGAACTTTATAAATGTGTATACTGATGACAGAGGGAATCAAACCTGTGAAATGTAATTTCAGAAAACTTTTTTAAAAAGTCAAGAACAATTAAATATATTTAAAAACACATTTGGAAATCATTCCTTAATCTCCAATTTGGGATTGGTGAAAGTGCTCTTCATCCATCCATTCCTCCATAGGCAGCAGTTTAGGGAGGGAAGCCCAGAGTTCCCAGCCACATTTGCCAGCTGACCAGGGGGGATCCCGAGCTGCTCCTAGGCCCGTTGAGAAATATAATCCCTTCAAGTTTATGTTGGATCTTCTCCAGGGTCTCCCCCTGCAGAGACATGCCCAGAACACCTCACCAGGGAGGCGTCCAGGAGGTATCCTGACCAGATGCTCGAGTTTCTCAATATATATATATATATATACATATATATATATATGTATCTACACATACACATATATATATACCTATATATATATAGACAC
>JBAMIG010000024.1:3715772-3728345 GCA_037177335.1 Kiunga ballochi | reverse complement strand
TTCAGTTGTGTTGGAAAAGGGTTGCATCTAAAGGTTGCAGGATGGTAGATCTCGAGGACCGGACTTGGGCAGCCCTGCTCTAGTGTGTCCTCAGTCTTCCTTGGGGTCTTTCCTCATACTATTTTCATCAGCTTAAAATGTCTGTTTAACTTAAAGGTCTAGATTTAGTTAGACACAATAATTAGATTTTTGCCACGAGGATCATTTAAAGAGAAGAAAATATGAACCAAAACCATCAAAAAGTAGAATCTGTCCTCAAGTAGTGATGAAATGAATTTAGCTTGGTTTTATTAAATAACATTGTTTAGTCATGGTTGTTTCTTTTTAATCAGAACACTTATATCAGAAAGTCTTGTCTTTAATGAAGTAAAGTGTTATTTTAATATCACCTGTTTGAAATGAATACTTCTATGTCACTCAGAGGGCTTTTCAATACTGGCCTGAGTTTCTTCCCCCCTTTGAACAACATCCACTCCAATGACGTGAACTTCATGCTGTAAGTCATTCCTCTTTGCTGCCATGTCTAATTAAAGCACCATGAGTCAGGAGTAAGGAACTTTTTAAAATACCTTTTGGTTCTCCACAATCTTGCTTCATGCCACATGTTTCTGTCTTAAAAAGACTTTTAGTTAATAAGCCACAGAAGGAATTGGGAGAAATGTGGTTTAAATTTTGCAAAGCTCTGCCACTGACAAGACTATTTTCCATACAAATTGGTTTGAGTGCTATTGATGAATTAAATGTTACAATCTGAATCTGTATGTGCATTTTGTCTGCTTCTCCATAGCCGCGTGAAAATAGCTACAGCCATGATTACAATTCTGTGCTGGCATCACACAGCCTTTATTTGCCAGATCTAATTTTCCTACCCAGCTGTAATACTTCAGCATGTATAGTCATCAACGCTGCCTTTCTCCCCTTTGGTTTTTTTTTCAGTGAAAGGTTATTTTAACACCACTTCATTTCCTCTGGTCTGTATCCTCTTTTGCAGGGAAATTGTTGATCATCCCTATATTACCAAGATCCCGGCCAACTCGTTCTGCGGCATCACAAGTGAAGTGCTGACAGTGTGAGATGCACGCAAACCAGCAGGAGCAACCATAAACACTATTATTATTAAGAAGAATGTGAAAAAGGAGGTTTATATATGTGTGTGTGGACTGAAAACACAAAATTCAGATGAGATATATTGTGTTGCTGTGTCATTTCTTTGTAGCAATGGTTTTTGCATCTAAATGTAGCCAAAACCTTTAAATAATGCATGTTTTCACTCTTATATACAACTCACTCAAATCTGAACATAAAGAAAAACAAAGTACGCAGATGTTCATTCACGCTGAGGCATGCATATTATACACAGTGCCAAGATAATAACTGGTTAAAAGACTTGATTTTTCTGCCATGTTGACCACTCAAAGAGCTGTACTCTTGTGTTTTGCTCAAGTTGTTGTCATGGAAACGGGAATCACTCTCCCAACCTTTAGGTTGAAAGACAACTGAGCTCACTAAGTTATGTTAGCTTAGCTACTTAGCCATTTAGCTTGATTACTTTTGCATAGAATTAGATAACTTATCATTTCACATAAATATCTTTATTAGCTTGTGGCTCCTAAAGAGATGTGTTTTTTTTTAATCTTTAATTAAATTGTTTTAATTTGTCTTTGCTGCAGCATGCTGTATGGAAATGGCTTCAGAGAGATACAACATCATGCTTTTAACGGGACTAAGTTAGATCAAGTGTAAGTATTCTAGCATGATGTGCTCGGATTTGCCATAATGATGAATACTGAATAAGTTATTTTTGGGTATTGAACAGATTCCTTTTGGAACAGAGAGAAGCGTAAACTGAAAACACTAATATCTGAATGATGAATTCAATGTGTAAGCCAGCAGCCGATTGTAGCCTGGTTTACAGGGTAGTAAAGCTCAGAGATTTCTTTAGGAAAAAATAGTTTTTTAAAACATTTAGAAACAAACCATATAATGATGATCTAACGGAGGGCTGACAATGATAGTTTTAAAGTTTAACCTTTGAATTGCTATCCAAGAGACACCATTTTGTGGAAAATGGTACAGAGAACATCCATCTTTAAAACGATTTTACACATTTTAACTGAATGAAACCCTTTCTGATCATTTCTTTACCCATAATTGCACGACATAATCACAGCTGGTTCTCCATGAGCCGTCTCCTATGCACGAAAAACACCGAAGCCCAGCTTTTGATTAGCACGATAGGGTTTCTCATGGGAAATATTTCCAACAGCGGATAACAGGAAGTCTGCCTTAAGAGTTCCCCTTTAACATACACACACTGTTACTGGTTTCTAGACCAGTTTCATGCTTGTTTATTCAATAGTCTCATTCATATAATTACAAGTCAGTGAGAATTCCTTATTTTTGCATCATCTTTTCACCCTCTGGTCCAGAAACATCCATATTCAGGATATGAGGTATTAATGACATTAATTTAAGGCCCGTCTCTTCTTTTTACAACACTTACACTCAGCCCAGGTCGTTATGAAAGCTCAATTAAGCCATTGGTGTGTAACTAGTGAGTCTTACCACATTGGTGTTTGTGTTGGCGGCGGATCTCCTCAGAGGAGAACTGATCCCAGCACAGCCTGACCAAGACAAATACACCCCTCACAAGTCTATTATCCTTATTAGATTCAAGGGATTTCAGGAGATGTGTTTGAGGCTGCATAGCATTTATGGCATACACTTTCATATCTTATACCATCTCATTTGAAACAACAACATACAGTGAGGGACATTTTTTTACATGTCCCCCTCCCCACAAAAACACCTAAAACGCATGAATCTGCAGAAATAAGGCTCGAGAAAGGTTCTTTCTTAGCGTGAGTGAAATGAGTATTATTGCTTTTCATTTGAATTGTTTCTGCTTTTCTGTCCAGTGACCTCCACAGGAATAAATATTTAACCAGGATGGATGATGGGGCTTTTGCAGGAGCCATCAATGGCCCCATGCTTCTGTAAGTACAACCTCTCAGAGTTGATCCATTGTCATAGCAGCTGTTTGTTTTAATGCACTAAATAAATAAAAAACTTTATCAACAGTTTCTATATGATTAGAAAATCATCTTTTTCCTAATAGGGAAGCAACACTTAAAACTCTATCCTAGCCATTGATTAAATATAACTCACAAATAAGAATTTTACACGTGAGCCATTTTGGATGTGTGTATGAAAACAAACACAGCTCATAAGTCTGGGCAATTTTCTGATGACCTTTAACCATTGCTATGTTGGCATTTCTGTGCATATCAAAGCAAAAGCAAAGAGATTTATACTTTTTTCTTAATGATTCAAGGAAGTCTGGAAGGGCTTATGCAGCTTTGCTCAAACAGCAGTGGGAAACTTCAGTGGTGGAAAAATTAGAAAATACAAAAAACATCTGATATATAAGTCATAAACATTTCCCCTGCCTCGCATGATCAGAGTTTTGAGGGAGCAGTGGTGTTTGCGTTCGGTCTATTTGTGGCAAGATGTGAAAATTGATGAAGTCTATGTGTCTTTGTTGCCATGAAGCTTACCATTATGCTAACGGTAACACTTGTAATGCTAGTGGATGGTAAGAGATTTCTATAGGTGTTGCTGGGACCCATTAACAAATTTTGGAGATGTTTGTTTTTATATTTGTGACTTTTTGCATTATTTTGCAGGAAAAAAGGTTGAACCATGTGATCAACAACACTCAGTTATGCTGTGTTGGTTGAACCGCATCATGTTGGTACTAAGGGGCACTAAATGTGCCAACATATCTCCCAAACCTATGCTTTTATGTTGTTCCACCAAACTCTGACTCTATGTCTCTGAACAGGCTGTTTCCAATTTACGTGAATCGGTTTGAATTGTACCCTTAGATTATTTCACTTCCTGTTGTTTTCATTTCCACCCAACCTGCCTATTTTGCTCTGACCTCTTGACATTAGCAAGACGTTTTAGTCCACACAACTGCTTGCCACTGGAAACTAAAATGAATTGTAAAATGAAGTTAGAAAGAGCGAGAGAACAATGTATTTTCCTTCAAGAATCAGATAAAAAACTTTGTAAAACAGATACTAGCAGGACATCAACAGAGCTGTGCAAATACAAACACCTGCAAACCTTATTGGATTGTAAAGCAAAGTGGTCAAAATTCCTCTGCAATCACATGATAACTTGAGACAAATATAGAGAAATTATTATCTCTAGTTATTGATGTTAGGTTGGCTTGTTTTCCCCACTGCTCTTAGAAGTTGTTATTCATCTAAAATCCGACGTAGATGCCTTATTTTAATCATTATTACATACTGATACATAAGAATTTAGACTTTACACCTTTCAATTTTGGCAGTGGGTTTGCCAGGTCATGTGGACCCTGTGATACACAAAACAACCACAGACACATTACTACCTTTCAGATGGTAACCATGGATTCAGACTATACCGCATCACTAACCTTTTACACGTTATTTGGTAAATTGGGGTTTCTTCAGATTATCATGAAAATTATCCATGTATAGTAGTTTGAAATAGGAAATGAACACATAGGGACAGAAAGAAGACAATGCTTATCATAAAGGTTTGTTTTTGGTGAACTTAATTAGTTCATGGATGTGTGTTCATTAATTGTACACTTAAATTTCTAATGTGACTTATTACATTAGCTGATCTTAAAGGGTCTTAAATCTTTGGAAGTACTAAGTGAGGCCAATGTATTTTATTATCACAATTCAACAGACTTTACAGAGACATTAAAATATTGGAAAATAAGACGCTTAATTTACATTTAACCAACACGCTTGCTTCTTGCTATTATGTGTCGATTAACGCTTAAAAAGAGCTAACAGATTCATTTTTCAACCTTTGAACAGAGCCATGCGAGCCCTTTAGATAGCTGCTGCTCTGTAATACATCACATATAAAACGCATTATGAGATTGATTTTGATCTTCCATCAAAGTGTCAGTATGACACCAAATACTGTGTATGCCACCTGCAGCAAACCACTGAAGGGGATGTATCAATAACAGACAGCTCTTGTCTCGTAATTTCTCACACTGTCACATTACTGCAGACTCTGGCAATGCCTTCATTCATAAAGTGCAGACTAGATGACACATGTCTGCAAGACAGGATAGAGTAAAGCTCAATCTCTTGCAGCTGCAATGATGTGACCAGGAAATCTGACACACATCATGTGATGTTGGAACTTCAGACTTTCATCCTCATCGCCATTTCATCATAAGAAGGGACATAGTCTATGCCCAGACTGTTTACCATGGCTATCTTGTTCCCGAATGTCTGGTTTGTGTGCAGGTCCTCTTGCCTCTGTTTCACCGAGGAACATGTCCTGAGTGAGGTCACCTCCATGAGGTCATAAGCTAAACATCTGGAAATGACTAAATCAGCCATGACACTTACAGGGTTTGTGTTGCCTTACACAATGAGCCCCGTGAGAGGCAAAGAAAACAGAGGACAGAGATGTGTGGAGAGCATATGGGACTAAAAAAGGACAAGCTCTTTGCAAATATAACATTTGCAAACTTTTGTTTCTTTATTTTTATCAAATTAGCCAATGACCAGGAGGTATGGTGGGTTGGGAAACTAAAGCTAACTTGCTTGGACTCTGAAAAGTGAGAGTATCCAGTGTGGTGAGGAATGTCCCGATAATGGGATCACACAGGATGCTGGTTTGATTGTCAGTCCCAGTATGTCTTTGTCTCGGTGAGGCTGTCCTGGCTTTGGCACGAAGGACCAAGAAATACCATATGTAATTACTTAAAGATGAAGGACCACAGAGTTCATGTGAGGAAACAGATGGAGGTTTGTCGTTTAATCCATCTTTCAGCTCTCTGCTCTCATCATGTCTAGCTCTCATTCTTTGTATCCCTCAAAGGTCTGCCATTGAGCTGACTCGACCATAAACACTAACACTCTTCAGTTTCGGTTACAGCGTTTGGAGCATTTTTGACAATATTATATATTCTGAGAGACAAGAAAATAAAAGCAAAATGGATAGAAAGAGAATAGATTTAAGACATTGTGAATTTTATCCTTCTATTGGTTTTTGTCAACAGTATGTACCATCTTTCTCTAAACTACACTACATTTTTTTCATTCTGAGTCACCTTAGCATCACATTGAGAGTTGTTTCACCTTCAAATCTTCCATTTGCGGCCTGTTTTTCAGAGACGTGTCTCAGACGGGGGTCACCTCCTTGCCTACCACAGGTATGGACTCGCTGCGGGAGCTGAAGGCACGCAATGTCTGGGCCCTCAAGAAGCTGCCACCCATCAAGACCTTCAAGCACCTGACTGTTGCTAATCTCACCTACCCCAGCCACTGCTGCGGCTTCAAAAACCTGAAAAAGAAACGGGGGTGCGCGCTTTGATTGTTATAGTTTATTGATTGTACCTACAAGAGACTACACAGTGGTGCAGTTGGTTAACACTGTGACTTCACAACAAGAAGGCTGCTGGTTCGAGCTTCGGCTGAGGGAGAGATCCAACCGGTGACCTTTATGTATGGAGTTTGCATGTTCTCCCCGTGTTAGCGTGGGTTCTCTCCGTGTTAGTGTGGGTTCTTCCCGTGTTAGTGTGGGTTCTCTCCGTGTTAGCGTGGGTTCTCTCCAGATACTTCAGCTTCCTACCACAATCCAAAGACGCGCACCTTGGGGATAGGCTGATTGGAGACTTAAAATTGCCCATAGGAGTGAGTGTGTATGGTTGTTTGTCTATGTGTGTTTGCTCTGGGATGGCTGGTGACCTGTCCAGGTGTACCCTGTTCAGAGAATAAGCGTGCATGGTTGTGTGTTGGCCTTGTGATGGACTGGTGACAGGTCACCAGTCCATCACAAGGCCAATAATGGCTGGATTACTACTTCATTGACTCAGTCTCTAGTACCTGTGTGTTTTTCAGCTTTCTGGAGTACATCATCTGTAACCTGACTGCTTTCTACGACCAGCATCACAAGCGCTCGGTGGGTCCTCTTCGCATGCCTTCCATTCAAGAGGACAGCTTTGCAGAAACACCTCCAGATCACGAGCAAAGTGACGGGGACAACCAAAAGTCCCAGCAAGACTGGAGGAGGGGAGACTTCCATGGCAGCCTCCACTACCACACCTACTTTGGGGGCCAGCCGGATGAAGAAGTGGGGTTTGGAGAGACCCTCAAGAACCCACAGGAGGACACCAGCCAAGACTTTGACAGTCGCTATGATTATGTGGTGTGTGAGGAAGGAGAGGAGGTGGCGTGTGCACCAGTGCCCGATGAGTTCAATCCATGTGAGGACATAATGGGTTTTGGCTTCCTGCGAGTGTCTGTGTGGTTTGTGAGTTTATTGGCAGTTCTGGGAAATGTGGTTGTGCTTCTGGTCTTGCTCACAAGCCACTACAAGCTCTCGGTCTCTCGCTTCCTCATGTGCCACCTAGCCTTTGCAGATCTGTGTATGGGCATTTACCTGCTGCTCATCGCCTCCATAGACCTCCACACACGTTCCGAGTACTTCAACCATGCCATAGACTGGCAGACTGGCCCTGGTTGTGGACTTGCAGGGTTTTTTACAGTCTTTGCCAGTGAGTTGTCCGTCTACACCCTTACGGTTATCACTCTTGAGAGGTGGTACGCCATCACCTTCGCTATGCGGCTGGATCGCAAGCTGCGTCTGCACCACGCAGCAGCTGTAATGTTAGGTGGCTGGATCTTCTGCTTCCTCTTGGCCCTGCTCCCACTGGTTGGAGTAAGCACTTATCAAAAGGTCAGTATCTGTCTACCGATGGACACTCAGTCCATGGCAGCTCAAGTCTACATCCTGTCGGTGTTGGTCCTGAACATCCTGGCTTTTTTCGTCATCTGCGCTTGCTACTTTAAGATTTACTGCACAGTTCACAACCCTCACTACCGCTCTGGATCCAAAGATACCAACATTGCTAAGCGCATGGCTGTCCTCATCTTTACCGACTTCTTGTGTATGGCACCCATTTCTTTCTACGCCATGTCAGCAGTGTTAGATCGGCCTCTTATCACAGTTTCCAACTCCAAGATCTTGTTAGTGCTCTTTTACCCCCTCAATTCCTGTGCCAACCCATTCCTCTATGCCATCTTCACTAAGGCCTTCAGGGGAGACGTTTTCATCCTCCTTAGTAAGGTGGGCTTGTGTCAGAAGCGAGCGCAGCTGTTCAGAGGCCAGACGGTCTCGTCAAAGGGCAGCAGCGGGACTTCTCAAACCCGTAAAGAAAAGGTTAGAAAAAGCCAGGAAGAAGTGCCCATCCACATGAAGAGGGGCTCCAGACATACCTACCACCCGGCAACCAGCCAACAAGCGAGCCCAGAGGACAGCCAGAGCGTGGACACGTGAGCCCAACACCAGCTTCAGGCAATAAAGCTGGACAAGTTAAGAAGGGAGTGCATAGGTCTTGGAGCAATCCTGCATGGATCTAAATGGATATTTAACAGAAAGTATTCTGTATCTGCTTCAGCTTTCAGACACAGGTCAGCTGTTTTCACAATTTCAGCTGAAATGATTTTATGGTTCCAGTTGTTGGAAAATATCAAGTGACACTAAAATATGAGCCTGTTGCAGTTCTTTGTATTCTAAATGGGATAGCTAGAGTATTACTGGCATTATTTCCAATAAAGTAGTGAGGATAAAAGTTCAAATGAAAATAAAATAGATTTTCCCAGTATCTTGATTTTATGTTGATTCAGATGAGCTTTTAGTTAGCAGTGATATGAAGAGCTTTCCGAGGCACATTATTTATGAGTGATTGTTGTGAGACAGCCTGCTGGCTCAGTGCCGTTCTATAGTAGAAACTATATCCAGAATACGATAAGAGAATATTTTAATTTTTATATTAACACCTTTATGTATCGTGTAAACATCTACAGACCATTAAATGAAGATTTTCTGAGACCTAACCATATCAATCTGGATTCATTATTAGAAATGACATGAATGTTTTTAATTCAGGATATACCTGCACTAATTGATGTAAAGCTTTCTTACAATAATAAAATTAAACAAAATATTCTTATTCTTTCAATCATTATTTCCTTCTTTTGAAGGAGACATATGCAAAACACACTTTTTTAACCCTTAAATACATGTTTTTGTCATTTTTAAGATAATAAACATTTTAATAACAATAGGGTTCTACCCATACTACTACTTTGTGTTTAGAAATGCAGAAAATGTTAATTTATTCCCTCCTGATGCTGCACATATATCTTTATATTCTTTTTTATTATATTTTTCAGTCTGTTTAATTATCTCTATTCTGTTTTTATGTTTTTATTGTTTAATTTATTACGTCACAGTATTTGCTGTGGGTCTGCCAAATACGGTTTCGGACTTCCAGGTAATCAAATTTTTATCGTGATGTTTTTCCGTGATGTTTTTCCATCTTTGGATGGAAAACCGGTGACTTATACAATCTGAGGAGATAGTCTAGTCAGAGCTTAAAACAAATACAGCTGAGACACGTGTGTGATACTAGTATGTGCTAAAGGACTTCCTCTGCAGATGGCAGCGTAACATCTGGTTAGCATTTCATCAGCTAGGTGAAGCTGAACAGGAGGGACTTTCCAGGAAAAAGGGATTTTTGTATTAATTTTTAACTGGGGTGGGTAAGCATTCCCAGTCCTGTATCACTGATGCATAAGTGGATGTGATTTGCTTGAAACCTCAAACTGGACCGACTTCTGAGTTTAAAAATGAGTGGAGAAGAATAAAGAGGGGCATCTGCTCGAGCCTTTCCAGACTCGCACAGCTGAATGCTTTTTGTCCACAACTCCGTCCCATCCATCACTAAACAAACAGCATGGCACGGGCCCTTACAGTGCAAAGCACACCGAGCCGGACGATGAAGCGCTTCACTGCATTTGTAAGGGCCTTCACCACCACCCCCTCCCCCACTAACCTTCTCTCTGCTGCTACTTCACATAAACTCACTGTTCAGCAGAACGTGTATGTCAAAGTAGATAAAAATGAGAGTTTCTGTACAGTTGCATGGTTGTCTGGATGGAGATGAACTTATTAGATTCAACACCAAAATAGTCAAGATTATATGTAATTTAGAGCAATGTGGGTAAGCTCATGGTTCGATTAATGAGAGTCTGACTTGTTTTATTTTCACATTCTTTTAACAGGGTCTCAGGCCTCGCTCATCGTTCCTGCCCTAGTTTTTCAAATAAACCTTTATGCGAGCCATTCCTTAAATCAGCAGGGCAGGACCCGGCGATGCACGTCTCCGACACCAGATTAGGTTGCTAAACTCAAAAACAGTGGGAAGAGGAAGCTAAAAAGTGCCGTTGGTAGAAGCTTAGTTTTCTCTGAAAAGCTATCCACCTTCCCGTCCTGGGAATATAAAATCCCTGCGTTCTTTACCATTCAGTCAGTCTGCAAGTGGACGATCCACTTCAAAAGTCAAGTTCCTCTCCCACAGAGAGCTCTTAAATGACAACCAAAGTGAGACATTTGTAACCTTGCAGGCAAAAAAGCCCCTTGGTTTCTATTTTTTTATCTAAATGTGACAGCATGAATAGATTTACTTCCAATCGGCTAAAGCATGAAGCCGATGAATGGTTCTGGTTCTCATTGCATGGGCAGAAAGCTCTTTGACCTTTTTAATTTTGTCAAGGTTTCCTTAATAGAAAACACATAACATGCAGGAAGTGAAGGAAGAACGCAACGTGGTATTTAAACATTTACCTCACAACCGTCATCTTCCTGCAATCTATCTGCAGACTGTCGTCTAGAGTCGCATGTTTATTGAGGACATGGGACTATTTCTTTAAGTCATTAAATAAAGAAGCATTAAGTAAATTTTCTCTGCGTGATGTTTTTAAACCCCCAGAATGCTTTGCTGCCGTTTATTAAGGTTTACCAGCATCCTTTATGCACACAGCTCCAGTATCTCAGTTAGGTTGAGATGCAGACAATGTACAAAAGCAACACTTTGATTTTCATGTTTTTATTCTGTCCCAGATTTGGCCTGATTGTCCTCCTGCACGGCCCGCTTCCAGCCGAGCTTCGCTGTCATACCCATAGCTTTACATTTGACTCGAGAATCCTTTGCGATACAGATGAGTTCAGGGTTTATTCAGTGACTCGTTTACTGCTTTCAGATGCTTTGTAAACCTAAACCATCTTCCCACCCATTCACCATCCCAGCTTTAAATCATTTACTTTATAAAAATATAGTGATAAATAAAAAAAAGAATATATATTAAATAAAAGACATTAATCATGCCGCGTCGGAGCGGTGCGGTCAGGCGTTTGCTTTGCTACAGCCATGTCCTGTTTCACAGATATAAAGCTACAAAACATGTAGATGAAAAATGAAACAACTTCAGGGATTGCTTTAAGGCCAAATTAACACTAATAGAAGGTTAAAATGATTTAGCATAATATAGACCCTTTAAGCAGGCGTCTGAAGGAAGAAGAAGGGCCTCATTCATAAAACTTTGCAAAGCAAAGATGCCTACAGGTGGTGTCCAGATATTTCTTTCCCATTTTAAAACAAGGCTGTTTGTTTATTAATCAGGATCAATACTAAGTGTCACACCTGTAAAAGGTCGGCTAAAACCCTGATAACTAATAATGATATTGTTTCCATCAGACAAAAAGAAGAAAGGAGGAATTTTCAATGTAAAAATATTTTATGTAGAGGACGCGGGGTGGACATCATCTGCGCCAGAAAAGCAGAGGAGGGTCAACAGGTAACAGATGCAGCTTATCAGACAACCAGTTCTGAAAGGTGGTCAGATAATAAAGTGCACATCACCGTCCACAGCTCGGTGCTGCTCAGTCCCACAGATTTGAAGCCAGCGGGGAAAATGAACAAGTCCACAGATATGCTGGAACCAAAAACGCCAGAGACACCTGGTGATGTTGCAGAGGGTTTATCCCTTTGTTCCACATTTTAAACAAACACGTACAGACACAAATTTCAACGTTTGTTATATCATTTTTCTGCGTGAGTCAAATAACGTTTAAATAAATTAACAAATTACAGAGATTTGATTTCAGAAAATTCTTTTCCAAAAAACAGGGATTGTAAGATATTTTATTCATCACTGACCTGAGCAAGAGATACAGACTAAGACAACTTTCTCTCCATCTGTATTTTATTACTGTTTACATTCTCCTCATTTAGACTATTTAGTTATATACTACAAATCGTTTGTACCAATATGTATCTTATCTAATACCATTTAATATCTTTTATAGGCACCACTTTAAGGAGCAGATGCTTAAAGTGTGTTATAAATAAACTCCACCCTCCCATCTCCTTGGGTAGGGCGGGTGGTTGTTCATCTCAAGCTCGGGTTTTCCACCAGAGTCCTGGGAGCTTGAGAGTCCTACGCAGTATCTTAGCTGTTCCTAGGACTGCGTTTATCTGGACAGAGATGTCTGATGTTTCTCCAGGTCTCTGTTGGAGCCACTTGTCCAGTGTGGGGGACACGGCCCCCAGTGCTTCCATGACTATGGGCACCACTGTTGCTTTCACCCTCCAGGCCTTCTCCAGTTCTTCCTTGAGGCCTTGGTACTTCTCCAGTTTCTCAT
>JBAMIG010000024.1:3689812-3703016 GCA_037177335.1 Kiunga ballochi | reverse complement strand
AAAAACAGTCCAGGTGTACTCTGCATCACGTCTCGTTTTGACATCTCTAACCTATGGCTTTCCAACACTCAGCTCAGACAGTCACTGAAGAGATAGAAACAGGGAAACACGGCAGTATTGTGGGTTTTTCTATTAATCAGGAAGCCAAAACTAAAAAAAAAGGCTCATTAAAACAACAAAAAGCAAACAAAAGAATGGCAGCGATTTCTCTCAGAGCATTTTGTTTGGCAGGTTTGGTTTCGGGGGCAGTGTTGTGGGCTTTCTTCACTGCTGCTGAAAACTCGTACTTCTGGGCCAGGAGTTCATCTTTCCTGCATGTCGTCATGCGAGTCAGAGGATAAAAAAAGGTGCTTGCTTTGAGCACTACGCTCTGCACCCCTCCTCCTTTGACATGCCGACGAAACTCGTCACAACACTGGATTGTTATACGAAACACAGCCGGGCGCTTGACCCGAGCCATGAGGGCACACAGACATATCAGACAGGGAGATGGATGGCACACAACCAGAACACTGATGCCGTTTCCCCCTTTTTTTTTCCACGTCGGCATGGATACAGAATGCAAAGCCAGTGATGCATGCTACAGGTGGCAAAAAAAAAAAAGAAGACTGTACCAGCTTTTGGGACATGCATTTTGTTTTCCCGCTTGGCTCGCTGACAATCACTCAGCATCTATTCAGCTTGAACAAAAACCCTCGTCTGGCTCTGCTGCTATAAACAAACCCGGCCCATGTTTGCACCCACGAAGCTGCTTCCTCTTCAGAGCTGCATGGAGAAAAAAAAAGCATCCCCGTTTTGCAGTCCATGTCAGTGTTTCAATCAAATTGGCGTCATGAAGTGAAATGTGCATACATCTTGCAAAGTGAAGTAGAAAAACAAAATAAACCCAAACATACAAAAAAAAAAAACCTGATCACCAGATCGGACTTTTGCAGGCTGACATCCATAACAGCAAGTCTATTTTTTTTTTTTTTTTTTTAACAAAGGGTTGAAAATACTGTTTGCAAATTAGAAAACAAACTGGTCATTCATGACTCCTTACGTCCAGGTCTCTGCTTTTTTTTGTTTGTTTGGTTTTTTTTTTTGGAGATATGAGATTTCAGTCTGGACACATACAAAGTTTTCCATGCCCATCTGATTCGTACATTTACACTGAACAATGCTGATGGAAAGTAAAAGACAAATAGATTTACACACTTCTAATAAAATAAAACAAACAAAAAAAAACACATTATAAATAAACACAGGCGACGCTCTGTTATGGAAACAGAGGTACTGCGGGCAGGCAGGGAAGGCAGGCACAATGTTAAAGGGTGTGTGTTCCTGGTCACACAAACACACACGCTCAACTGACGTGTTCTTAGATAACACCGGCGGGTAACACTGAACACCTAAAAATCACTGTACAGGTAGAAGAAGACGGAAGCCCATCCACCGAGAGGTGATTCTGCCGGCTGGCCTACGTAGCCTGAACCCAAAGCCCGGAGGCGGCGACCTCGGTGGGCACAGAGAGGGCAGGGCTCTGTGGGGGTGGGGGGTATCTAATGGCAGAGTAATCTCCCTCATTCTTCCCTTAAGACGTGTCTTTGAAAGCCCGCTCATGATAAATGAAATGAAAAAGAAAGAAAAAAAAAGACCAAAGGAAAAAAAAAACCTCCATTATTACCACGGGTATAAGAATCAGCAGGAAAAAAAGGTTCTTTTTCTTTCCTCTAGGATCAAGGTTTATATGAAAATAAGTCATGCTTCATGCTAAATACATCGTTTATCTTACATAATCTTTGAATAAAAAAGATTAGCTTTTTATCTTATTTACAAGCACCCATGCAATATAACTGAGAAAGTCCTGCAGGTCAAATTGCTTCAATTAAGAAAGGAAAAAAATAAAATATTTTCTAACCTTTTTACAGAGTTGTCCACACAGGACAAATTGCTTATATCTTTATGAGGGTAGAGTGAGGGTAAACAGACACTAACAGAAACACTGGAAACCCACCATTCATGTATAGAGTTGTTGGACAGTGTCAAATGAGCAGGAAGGTTGTGGCAGCTACTGGTAGCTATATCTATGCCAGGTGTTTACGTCTACGGACAGAAAAGATCAGGGACGTTTACATGAATGCAACAACAACAACAAAATGAAGGAGATATTGCCTCAGACCCGGCACACTATCCATCTCTATGGTGATAAACATGATCTTTTTATTTTAATTTATTTATCTTAAATACTATGAGAGCTCTTGTAATAAAACCACTTTTTTTTTTTACCCATGATGCTTTGAGTACAAGTGGTGTAAAAGAATCGTAAGCGCATGAATATATATCACACTGTGTTTTACATGTATTTGACACTTAAGGTTGCTCTCTAACTTTCATAAGATGCCTTCGCTTGCTATGTTTGAAAAAGAAGGAAAAAGGAAACGGAAAAGGTTTCTCGTCAGCTGTCGCATCGGCTACATGAAGCAACCCCGGTCGCGTATCTTTGGCACAGTCTCACGTTTGTGCTCGTGGGTGTGAAGGAGAGTGATGCTCGAGAGTCTCCGGCCCTTCTCTTACCGGGCATCACTGCGAGATTTGCTACAGGTTTACGTGGAAACAAACAAGTAAGACAAAAAATGTTGTCACTGTGCTCCTCGATGGGAATGTTTTTTCTCTTTTTAAATATTTCGGCTCGTCCAAATTAGTGACACATGCTTCTTTTATGGCTTTCATCCCCTTTTAAAACAACAAAAACAACAAAGATAACATGAGAAAAACTCACGGATGTTAGTGTTGCTGAACATGTAGGAAAACATAGATTTTTGATATTGCCACAAATAAGTAGGATTCACCTAATGCCCTGCAGATAGATAGAGGGAGATGACGAGTGTCTGTTCAGATTAATGCTGTAGTAACGTTACCTGTTGACCTATTTGTGTATTGTACTGTAAGTGTGTGTGTGTTTTGTATGACAGTATTTGTTCTATGTGTGTGTTTTAGTTTCTCAGGGCCTCTTTCTGCTCTTTCTGGCCCTTGGCGGTGCGGTTTGTGATGTTGTTGAGGCAGGCTCTGACCCCCGCCAGGTGGAGCAGTGACCCCGCCGCCTCCTTCATCTCCTCATCGTCGCTCTCTGGCGGCTTCTCCACCGCGCGCCGCTTCTTCAGCGGCAGCGTGTCGCTGATACCCCTCGCTCGGTTTTTGGTCCAGGGTAAACTGCTGCCGGGCAGAGTCCCAGCTCCCGGCCCTGAGCTACGTCTCTGTCCGCGCAGGGGCTGCTGGGAAATGAAGGCGGCGGCAGTGGGGATGTGCGAATCCAGAGGGATCTCCCGGGGCTCAGGTTTGACGTCCGACTGGATCTCCACGGCGATGATGTCGTCGTCGTCCAGAGGAGAGGAAGAGTCTGCAACACTGGAGCACAGCCTGCTGGGGGACTTGGCGGTGCTGTAAGTGTGATCTTCCTGGAGGTCCTCACCACAGGGCGGAGGCGAATAACAGGATGGGCTGTCCTGTCCTCGGGTAAGATAATCTCCCAGGGATGATCTGTTTGAAGCAAAGCAGGAGGAAATATTGTTACTCTGGTCTGCGTAAGCCACACTGCACTGGGATAGAAAGCACAAAAAGTACAGGAGATTATCTGTCACCCTGAAATAGCTCCCATGGGCCTCATGTGCACATCTGTCCATGCAAATGAAAAATCATACATCCATTTGCATTAGAGATGACAGAGTTTTCATCTGATTGTTGGCGATCGGTTCGCTCGTCCTCTGTAACGTTTTCAAACATGCTCAGGAGAAAAAGAGCAAAGAGAAGAAACATGAACAAAGGTCAGCACATCACAGGGTGCAGCTCGATTTTTATTTATGTGAAGAAGCAGAGGTGCACAAGAATGATCAGGTTTAGTGTGTGTGCTTGTGTGTGTGTGTGGGGGGGTGCATACAGAGTAAGTACGTAAGTAAAGTAAGTAAAATTTACTTATATTGCACCTTTTACAGACACAAGTCACAAGATGCTTAACATAAAAAAACATAAAATACATAAAAAGATACAATAAAACAGTGAACAACAAATAGACATAAATACATGATGGTCATATACTCTCAATCTACTGAGCAGAGAACGTCTGCAGAAACAAATAAGTCTTAAGTTCAATCAAGCGATTGTGAGGAGGGTGGAAGATCATTCCAGAGCCTCGGTGCAATAATCTAGAAAGATTGGTCTCCTCGGGTCCTAAAATGAGAACGAGGCACCGTGAGTAAATTTAGATCCAGTGAGCTCAGACTCCGAGTGGGGTATACGGACATAACAAGTCTCTTATGTAGGAAGGGGCCTGGCCATGCAAGGCTCTATAAGTGAGCACCAGGATTTTACGTTTACTGCCATAAGAGACAGGGAGCCAATGGAGAGCTTTCAGACTCTGTGTTATATGGGTAAGGTAATGGTTGCAATTCTCTCTCAACACACACGGTTGTAATAACTGAGGTCACAGAGACACGAGTAATAAAACAGCTTTCATTAACAAACTGGAATCATTTAAGCTCAGAAGGGCCATGAAAAGGTAAAGTGGGTTGTTTGGTGGTAGTGGGGTCAATGGCTTCCCCTCTGAGCTTTCATTATCAGCGGGAGGTGATGATATTCTGTCCGACCACATCGACTTGTGTGGCTGACTCCTTTGGATCTGTTGGATGTCTTATAACAAAACATGCTCAACTGAACTAAGTAACTTTGATACTGAGGTATTCTGAGTATTATTTATAGGTTTACTTCAGTTCCAATGTGAATATCCTGATTAAATGATTAGTGTGTGTGTTAAATTGATGTGTGGTCCCTGTATACCAGGGGTGTCCAGCTCCAGTCCTTGAGGGCCACAATCCTGTAGGTTTTCAATGTATTCCTGGTCTAATACTGGTGATTCAAGTTAATCAGTCATTACGCTGAACTTCATTAGCCTCTGTGTTCATTGTAGCCAGGTGGGTTGGAACTGGGATGCATAAAAAAAGAACTTCAGGACCCTACAAGGACTGATTTAGGGCCCCCCTGCTATATACACTCACTGATAACTAATAACATGGATTCCAACATCATGTTGAAACCAATGCTAACATCAGGTTAATACTTTTTGCAGTATTAAGAGAGGTCCCATTTACACTGAGTTGAAATGCAACAGGAAATGTGCTGCTAAAATGTCAACAGTTTAGAAATGACTAAATAGGAAACCACTTTAAAATGAACTTTCAACTGGAACAGTGACACTACTATTTGTGTCTGATAAAACATTTCTGTCTTCCTCCTCCATTGTCTCCGACCACATTTCAGAGGGCTGGTGCCACCCTGAAAAACCCCTTTGGCTCCGCCCCTGGCAGAGTGACTCATCTAGAGGGTCATTTAGCCAGATTTTGCTCTTGCTTTCTGATGGTCTTTGCTGCGTAAAGCACACAAAGACAAAAGGGGAGGGTATCCTGGCAACTCGTACATCACCAAGAGCATCAGCTGCTCACCTCAAGATATTCCTCCCTTCAAAACGAGTGTTAGCATATTAATATCTTATAAGAAAAACATGCACCCCTCACAGTGATCAAATATTCACTGCATACCTTTAGTGAGCCTTTGGGTATGTTTAATTCATTATGCGGTGCAGACCATCATACTCTTATGTTCTCATGATGGATGTGCATGTCCATGCATGCTGCACAATGTTCTTTGAATCATGAGGCCTCTCCCTTTAATAAACCTGTTTGTGTGCGAGACGGTTCTATAAACACACCTGAATGAAATGTTTCCACACGGCCGGGATCGTGTAAAAGCCTCAGACTTTTCAATACAGTAAAGACATAATTATGTAAACTATCAGTGGAAATTTTTCCCTTTTTGTGTATGCGTGTGTGTAGGTGTGTGGGGGGATGTGTTTGTGCAGGGAAAACCCTGTTTGGAATTAATTATACAGCTGAGGGCAACAGGAGTTAAGTCTACCAACCTTATGGCCGAGGTTCTGCTCCCCACAGGGCTCACAGGCAGGGGTCGGATAACTGGGAAGAGAGCCTGGCTCCTGACACGGGCACCATTTTGGATCACTCCACGAGGAACTAAAAAGAGAGAGAGGTTTACAAGCTTTGGAAAGAAAACATTGATTAGATATCAGCCACGTGCAATTCTGGGAAAAACAAGGCGCACCTCCCAAACTATATCGGACCTCAATAAGACGGCGGGTACGGCTCAATGAGAATTCCCAGGCCGTTCGGAGAGACCAACAGGGCAATATTGATGAGCAAGGCGAGGTTAAATTGAGCGGGAAAGCGTCATAAATGAGTTAAGGCCGCTGTGATTCATTCAATTACCAACGACCGCTGGGCTCAGCTAAATCCAGTCAGTCTGATGCTGTGGGCTGAACAGCAGCCGCTGGACCCTAAAGGGGATGCTGCAGATTTCACAAAGCGAGGCCTTTTTTTGATTTGCAACTTCATCAGAAGACTGTATGAAATTATGAGTATAAATGTATTCACAAACAGGAGCTTTTACCTCTTAAAAACCCCAAAGATCATGTTTTTATCAGCAAACACAGCAAGAAAAAAAGTGCCACAAATTTACATTTAGTTGAAATGTTCTGATTTGGAAACGTCTTTTAAATGTTTAAAACTTTCCCCCTCTCTCTTACTAATAGCTTCACAATAATTTGATTATAAAACAGTCATTAAATTATGCAAATGAGGTGATTCCTGTTTCTGATTTGAGTTTTTAGTCTAAAATTTAAGCAAGTGTGACTTTTTATTTTACTATGAACTACTGCACATTTACTATAAACTAAGAATGAAGAAGTAAAACACTATTTTATTTCCTAAACCTGATACGATCTGCACCATTTGATCTAAATACCAAATACTCCATCTGGACTTCTCTAATTAGACTCAATGGTCTTTTTATCAGGCACACCTGTGAAGTGCTTGTTAACACAACTATCTAATCAGATAATCACATTAAAACATAGGAGTTTTAACTACACGCCCACCAGTAAAACAATAAAATGGATTGTAATGTGTTCTTCTCATGTCTGAGTTGCTGTGCTACTCGGCTGAAAAAGAACAAACTGAGAACTTTGTAGACCTTCCAGTAAAGCAGCAAGAAAGGTACGGGGTTCATCGCCATGCTGGGTGATAATGTAAATAACAGAGAGGTCAATGAAGAAGACCCTGCAGATATATCTGTGAAAGGCACAGCCCGGATGATGGAGCAGCTTTGGGATAAATCCCGGTTTATCCTCCAGAGGCCCGCTTGCCTGGACTTGAAAATCAGTCGGGACACTTGAATATCAGGGTTTACGTGCTCGTTCCGATACATCATGCAAGGAAGAAAACAGCTCTTACACCGATTTTTAGTTTTAATATTATTTAATGTGCAGTTCAAGAAAAGTGCAAAGCATGAGGGGATTGCAGCAGGTGCTGTTTGTTCTTTTTCAGAGTTAAATGAGACGTCATTAATCTTTATTTTCACGTGTCATTTTATTATTTTAACACTTTATTTTGCTATTATAATTTAAATACGTAGATTTTAAAACACTTCAGGAGTTTCACTACTGGTAATGTTTAAACGGGAAGATGACCAGACAAAATAAAATAAAGAAAGCTTCTTGTGAGTTGATGTAAAATGGGTGCTTTAACTCTTTCTAGCAACACGTTCTTTTGATTAAAAGCATAAAGGTAATCAAGGGAAAGGAAATAGTGTATGTTAAAGCTAAATATTTAAAGAATATCTTCTAAGGAAAGAGTAAGATGCTGATTGTTGATGTTATTTTTAATTATATGAAAATAAAAGACTGTATTTATACTTTATTTGCGAATAACCAAAAGTGTCGCAGAACAAAAAAAAAGTTATAAATGAATCAAACCTCTAAATAAAAGGTGCTTCTTAAACCGTTTCCTGTTTTTCCCTGAGGTCACAGTCTTTCTGTGGGTGTCCTTCCTCTGCTACAGACTGGATCTACAGAGCTTATGAGACTTTAGGGAAAGAAAGAGAACCAAAAGCTTTCTGCTTGCTACAGCCATCCCTGTTGGTAAAACAGCTGCTATTTTCATCTCTAGGGTCAGTTTGTGTTTCACAGATGATGACCCGCCGTTTTCTTTTGTCTGCCATTTGCGAAGGTGCAAATTCAAACACCACAGCATCACATTAGTGCAGCATCAGCCGTGTTTTTCTCTTAACGCTCATGCCCAATCATTACATTTATGATTAATAATATGATGAAGAGAAACTTCATTCTCAATGGGAGCCACGAGCTCATTAAAACAAGTCAAGACGAGACCCCCCTCCTCAAAACGGTCATTTATTCGGTTCATGCTGAAACTCACAGAAAAACAAATGTTAGATGAACCATGGTTGAGCTGTTTGTGATTTTGTCATTGTAAGTGTGTTTTGTAGCCTTTCCCCTGGCCAGCTGTGTCCACAGTAATCTTATTGACTGCAGTTAGCATGGCTCTGCCCCAGATATCTCCAGCTCTGCTCTCCATAACCTTATAAGTAAGTCCCTGCACAGAGTCTCCTTTGTAATCTTGATCACTTGCTGCATGGCTCTGTGTGTGTGTGTGTGTGTGTGTGTGTGTGTGTGGGCAGTGCATTAGGTCTCCTCGGGTTGACATGCACCCCACCCCTCCTACCCCATCCACCTCTCGCTCCAGAGAGGAGCTTTGGGTTGCCATGGCAACCGCGCCACTTCCACATGCCACAGAGTGGTAGATCATGCATCAGAAGAGAAAGTGATAGAGAGGCAAGAGAAGGAAGGAAATACCGGGGTCTGTTTGACAGACTTTCATAACTCAGAAACACACTCCAGACCACTGTTTAACCTTGACACACACACACACACACACACTTTGCTCCAGCACTAGCAAAGCCACTTTTCCGCTCGTCTACATTACTTGAATTTTTTCAATAAACCCTTCTTTTCCCCCTTTCTCTCGTAGATTTTCTTTCCTTTTCCCCCTCCTTTCTGTATCGATTCTGCTGTCGTTCTATGTATAGAGGTGACTCATATCTCTGACTGTGTGTGCATGCTGTCTCTGCAGGTAAAAAGCCTGGGACATATGCTATGGAGACAAGATGGCAAACAGAGAAAGGCCAGGCAGCCCTCTGCAAGCGCAGCTACATCTCAGGGATTTTATTTACAAAATTAAACAAATAAAATACATAAAAATAAAATAAAATCTCTTCAGACGACAAGAGAAGGTGTCTGCTTGCATCTTTGACTCCTTCCATAAGCGAAAATATCCTGTAATCGTTTTTTTTTTCCTACATGTGGTCAGCTGCTCTGTCTGCTTCCTGTATCTTCGCCTGCCGTCTCTGTTTTCCAGGGTAAATGCCTCCCTCCCCTCTCTGTAATCGTCCTCCTCTGCTCCCTTGTTAAATGAGTTCCACATGGTCCTGCAGGCTGCAGCCTTTGCACGGCCAGCAGAGGACTACACATGCACACATACAGTCCTAGGGTTCAGAGGTCACTCCCTGCAGACCTTCAGCATGCACCCGCTTGAAAGTGGCCTCTCATTCAGTCTAAACACCTCCTTGCTGCCAGCTTGCCTGCCTGGCTGCTGTGTGAGGGTTGGATGCATACGATGCATGCTGTTTGAATGACTGTCTGACTGACGGCCCGGTTGCAGGTGGGATGAAGTTACTGGAAGTCTCACTGGTTGGCTAACTGGCTTGTTTATTTGACACTAAGTGCTCTTCTGACTGACATCTGCAATAACTTGCAAGGGTTAGTCAAAACATAAGCGTCATGTGAGAGATTTAATGAGCCTTTAAAAACAAGCGTTATACTTTGTGTTCCACTTTGTCGGTTCTGCTGAACTACAGAGGACGTGGGTCTACTTAACTGAACTTGAAGTAGTCTGCATCAATCTACTTCTTGGAAAAACAACTATGTGTTATATTTAAGAGGAGGAGATTCCCATTTTCCAAGCAGCTGAGGTTAAAATGACATTGAGCCTTCCTTTTTAGAAAGTAGGCGCAGTGATTTAAGATGTGAAAATTAAAAAAATGCAGCGTAAAAAGCAATGAAACAGAGTTTTTAAAGTTCAAATGAGCTTGAAACAAGAACATATTTACTTTTGTGTTTTCTTATAGCAGTCCCAGTGGCAGCAGACCCAGTGCTGCTTATTTTTATCCAGTTCAATAAATCAGAACTTGGCAACAAGCTGTTTTAACAGGGAAACTGTGGATCATAAGGAGCTGTGACCTCCCAGCCCTTCAGACATTAGTTTATGTTTTTATTGTTTGAACATGGAACCGGTGTTTTGGAAACCACCTGAAACCACCACCGTTATATGCATCTATTGAACCCGTGGTGCCCTAACTCTGCCTTCACCTGGATGCACAAACCCTGTATGCAGGATTACAGTTTTAGTTTTGCAGAAGCTACAAAGAATGACACGACTTTTGCAGTAAAATCCGTAAAAGAAAGAATAATAAAATGTCTCTTTTTGGGCTTATTTTCCTGCCATATTCTTCTTCGTCTGCTTGTAGATGAAAAGCGAGTTGCTCCGTATCGTATACTCCGCTTTTAGCGTATTTCTGTAGCAGTTTCACCACTTAGAGGCCCGGCACAAACAGCTTCTTCAGTGGTTTAGTGTGAACGCACGTCTTTGTGACTGCCTCTATGTGAATGTAGCCTGAAGTGCCATATGCATCTCTCAGGTCCTCCGTTTTAGGTTTTTCCTTTCTTTTGTTCTTCTCATTTCTTAAGAGCATCAATTTCAGATACTATTAATCTGCTGCAGATAGTTTTACCTTCTCTTTTTGTCTCCCACAGTTTCTTTAAAGACACCATGAATGCTGTGTTGAAGTTTTACACAGTTTCAGCAATGGCTCTTTAGGAATCACTGCTGGTGCCAAAATAATCCTGAAAGTCTACTGAACTGTGTTCGCTTTGGTATTCTCGTTCCACCGCTAAAGAAAAGGAAACAGATAAATGCATCTTTTTGACAAGCTGCTGGTGAGAAAGTGTGAAAAGATACCACTTAAATCTGCTTCTTTGCTAAGTTGTCTTTTATGCGTCAACACAACACTATTTGATAGCAAGATGGTGCTTTTTATGCTGGAATGATTCATAGCTAAGAGTTATGTGGTTTAATAAAAAATCACATTCCTCTGAAAAGGGTCAGGTATAAAGACGGGCTGGAAATGAGTTTAAAAAAAGAAGCCGATGCACAAAGAAAAAATAGCAACTGGTTGAGGTGGCAGCTTAACCAGTAGCTACATGCCTCCTGATAACAGTCTGCAACTAAAGTAAAATGAGTCTTTAACTAAAAGAAGAGATCACTCAGGTCAGGGATGACCCGCTCTGAGATGCTGTCCTGCAGGTTTTAGAGGTTTCTGTGCTGCAAAAATACTGATTCAAAATGAAAAGGATCTTCTTGTCAGTCTTCTCACCTCAGCTCAGTAGCTCAGGTACTGATGGTGGACGAGATGGGCTGGCTCACAGCTTCCTCTTTCAAGCAGGCCGGTCCTCCTCACTGACCTGTCTAATTCATGTCCCTATGGACTTAAACAGATTAATTCAATAGTTTGCGTGAATGTTTCAAAACTTCTGATCATTTAGTGTTTGTGTGTGTTCATCTTAAGTTCATGAGCTGCTGGGAGACATTTCAGTCCACATCAGCAAAGAGCAGAAGACCTCTGAAAGCTCTTTCCAGCTCCTTTCCCCTCTGTCACAACTTCCTCTTTCCTTCCTGCCTCCAATGATCAAACCCGATCATTCTCGCTCCCTTTTCTCCTCCGTCCTTCTCACATGTGCTCAGCCTCCATGTCCTGTCTCTGTACCTATCTGTCCACCCGTCCAGCTGCTCAGACACATCACTCAAGACCGTGCATGTCTAGAGGGAGTCCAGGTTGTCAGGCATTCTCTCTAACTCCGGCTCCTTGACCATTACTACACCATTATCATTGGCGATAGAGAGCTCGCCGCAGACGCCTAATGTATCCATTTCCTCCTCCATTTAGGGCTCGGCGGCCCAGCTAGCTCCCGGAGTGCTTCCTGATTGGGATTGAATGTCCATTTAAACTGCCGTCCGGCCACCAGAGAGGAGTTCAGTGGGAAGAGGAGGAGAGGAATAATGGGGAATATGAGGAAAAAGGAAGTGAGACTACACATGTGTTATGATGAATGGAGGAAGTGATGGGATTGCTACCAAATCTCTGCTTTGAAGCTTAGCTTCCCCCACCCCTCTTTCTCTCTCTTATTGTATCTCAATCACTTCTTTTTTTGGGGGGGGAAAATAAAAACTTTCAAATACGCCACGGCAGAAAAAAACATCCCTGCTTTGGCAGCGAGCCAAGTGTCAGAACTCAGCGCTCGGTATTCTCAAGGTGCACTTCTAAAAAACGGGGATTTGGAATTGAGATGATTGGAGTTGGCACATTCGTAAAGGGGTGGAGGGAGGGGAGTACGAGAGGATGGTAAGACAGAGAGAAAGGGAGGAAAAGAGAAAGAAACAGGCGGGAGATCTCACACACAGAGACTTGTGGAGGTGAAAACGGTACCTTGTAGGAGAACTCCTCCGTTCTTTCTGAAGAGGGGACTCCCCGACCACAATGGAGGACTAGAGGAGAAAGAGGGAGAAGAGAAAAGGAGGGAGGGGATGAGAGATAGAGAAAAACTGGTCAATCATTTGATCACGTAGCAGCAGCCGTGCAACCCAGTCGGCTTCATCGTGAGGCAGATAGCGAGGCAGGAATTTGAGCCCATAAGCCAATGCTTCTGATTATAGTGATTAGAATCCCGGGTGTCCCACTGTTGCCATTATTCCCTGTGATTACCTCAGAGAATTACAGCCTCGACGCAGTAGTCCATGGGGGTAATTTCTCATGACAACCCCCCACCGCCCTCCACTGGTCCATTCAGACACAACCGTCTCCAACGTGCATTTAACACTCATGCCACGCAGGCATGTTTAAGACAGATGTGCATACAGGGTGACACATTAAAACACAGGAATGCTGCTGACACACTCACATCTGGGTTTTTCCTGATTTATAGGGACTCCAAAGTGATATAATCCACTCTCTTGCAACTAACCTGATATTAACCTTAAATCCCCCATTCTGCAGCAATCATTCAAACTTGGGTCAAGCTTTTTCGGTGCACACGAAGCTGTCAAGCTTAATAGATTCTCAGGGCTCGGACCCCACATATCCAGCTAAATAAAAACTCAACACACTCTCACACACACACACACACACACACACA
>JBAMIG010000024.1:3678429-3688852 GCA_037177335.1 Kiunga ballochi | reverse complement strand
ACACACACACACACACACACACACACAGTAAAGCAAAGCAAAAGCAGTGAGCGCAAATTTCAGCCCTGAGCCACCTGCTGTTGCTATGGAGAGTTGCCTCATTGCGTTGCCACGGCGATAACATATTTTTCCTGCGCTAACAGCCTGCAACCACCCCCCCCCCCCTTCCCCTCCCCCTCCCTCCCCCCATCTCATTCTCCCCTCTTTTTTCACTCCTTCTTTCCGCCTCTCTTCCCATCTCTCAACAAATGGCTTCACAGCGTGACAGCACCTGACTTATACTACATGTGTTGCCATGGTGGCATTCCCGTTGCCAGGGCGACCCTGTGCATTAAATTTAGTGGGCGATGGTATATTCCCCTCCCTCCCTCTCTCCCACAGCCAACATCATCTACCAGCATCTCTTCTTCACCATTTCTTTTTGTCCTACACGGGAAGAAAAAAGGAGATCAGAACGGGAAAGAGGAACGAAAAGCACTCCTCCTCATCCTCCCATGAGACGCTCTCCTTCCATCTATTCTTCCTCTCATCCAGATGCTGATGGGGTGTGAAGGAATGCACCACGGAGCTGACCTCCTACCCAGCATGCTCAGTCTCTTCCTCTCTCTCGCTCTCTCTCTCTCTCTCTCACACACACACACACACCAGACACATCCACTTACGCCCGTTTGGAAAGAGCATCCATGGGATACACACAGCTGTGCACAGACACACACTCCCCGACGCACATCACATGAGCGGTAGCTGCACGTGGGGGTCGACCGGTGCAGCGTGAGTTATTACAGTGCATGAAAAAGCGGGAGGTGTGAGCATCAACCAACAGAGGACAAGGAGTGCTCCTTCTATAACTCCCCCCCAACACCACCCCTTAGCCTCCTGCTCCTTTCTCCTCAGCCACTTCCTCTCCATCTATCCCCATCATTCCCTGCATTCGTTCTCTGCGTTCAGCTGCTGCAGACAGTCCTTGACCTTAACACACAATAGACATGCTGTGCAGCCATTCACGGTCATTACACTTCATACATAATATTCTTGAAAGTGAGAGCTTTTGAGAGAGATATCATGTTATATTGATTAGACTGGAGTTCTTGGATACGCATGACAGCAGAAGAACCTTTTCATTCAAGATGTCTTGTGTGTGCACATGTTTGTAGTATTCATCCGACGAGTTTAATCACACTGGACTCTTGTGTGCACTTGAAAAGTTTCGGAAGCAGATTCAGAGTAGACATTTCAGCTGTAACACAAACGCTGGCTTTATAATTTGTATTATATGATGGGGCCTCGGCTGGGGAAATGGGGGTAGGGAGCTTTTTATGTGGAGTTTACATGTTCTCCTTGTGTGTGTGTTGTTACTCTTCCTTCTTCCCACCATCCAAAAACATGCACATTAGAATAATTGGTCACAATAAATGTCTGTAGGAAGGAGTGTGAACGGTTCTCTGCTCCGCAACGCGTGGCGACTTGTCCAGGGTGTACCTTACCTCCACCTGCTAATTGCAGGAATAGGCTGCAGCCCCCCATGACCCTGCATGATTAAGCTATGTAGAAAATGAACAACTGACTGACAATGAACTTGATTCTGTAAAGATTGTGCTTCTATAGTTTGAGCAACACAGCTAGACATGTGGCTAGAACCTCAAAATGTGTCCCATTCCGGTGCAGCACTCTCCTGTTGGCGCTTACACCTTAACACTAAATGATCAAAAGTATTGAAACACTCCACCAAACTGTTGAATTAATCTGTTTAAGTCCATAAAGACCTTCATTAACTCTAGGTCTAACTGATGGCCAGTAGGAGGAGGAAATACCAGGATATTGTGGCTGTATGTGGAGCTTATTTATCCAAATAATAATTGTAACACATTTTATTTGCAGCATTTTTCAAGAAATCTAATGTAATTAACAATTAAAAACAAAACAAAATACAAAATAAAAGTAAAATAAAGCCGTGTAAAAGCAATACGAATATTTTATGTTAATAAATCATAGAATTTCTAATGAAGTTATGGAAAAGTGCAGATCATATTAATCAAAGTGAGACACTTGTGTCTTGTGAAGCACCGTTTTGAGATTTGGGACATTTGTTGAGGTAGTGACATGATTTCTATCAGACAAGTGGAAAGAAAACATCCTTCAGTCTGTAAGCAGTTCGGTACATATTTAATCAAGACAATGGCTCATTACCTCTGCCAGAGAGGTTATGTTGGATTCAGTTTGCTTGTCTGTTTGTTAACAGATTTACTCAATGAGCTTTGGACAGAGTGGAGCATGGTCCAACTTGGAAGTGATTAACTTTTCATGGCAATCCGGTTTTAGATCTGACTCCAAGAGTCCAAGAAGAAAAAAAACCCATTGTGGTTTCATAGTGTTAGACGGTAAAACAGAAAACTGGTGCTTTTAATTGCATCTGTTTTGTTAAATGTTATCATTAGGATGGCTAAAAGAAAGCCAAAGATACACCTAAAATGTTTATTTTTGGTTCTGACAGCACATCCAAATCAATGCTTATCTACATGTGGGTGAAATGCCCTCATATCATTTATGTGATTTATTAAAGGTTTTATTATTATTTGGACATTCTGTGGTTTTCAGTGTCTTTGTTTAGTATGTAGATGGGAAAGTGATCAGAAAGAGGTCAGGACTGAACCTGGATGGTTGAATCATCTACCTTCTCCAACATACCAGCATAATATACATAAACTGTTGAATTATCTCATCTGCAAGTCATTCAGCTCTGCAGAATGACGGCCTTGTAACAAGCCAATCGATTGATTCCGAAGTGTTGCATCTAAAGCTACATGATAGTAGGTAGTAGCTACCGAGGATGAGACTTGAGTACCCCAGCAGTGGACTTTCTCTATGCTGCTTTACCAGTTAAACCATCACCATACTCAGAAGAGTGTTCAGCAACAACAAAACCAGTCTTTATTTATTTATTTATTTTGCTCTGCTTCTGAGTGGTAACATTTTGTTGACGGTTTAGTCACTGCGCTTGGGTTTTTGTCTCCTTCATCAGTGGAAACTCAGTCAGACGCAACTGTTAAACTTTCCAGCATCCACAAGGTGATTCCTACTATGCGGCAGCCAGATTCATCATTAGGTCCCTTGACTTTGCCCAGCATCAGGCAGGTTGCCCACAGCTAACTGTTTCTGCTCAGACTAGCTAAAGTGTCTCTTTTTCTCTGCAGCTAGCTCTTAAAGGACCCACACCGTTATTTCATTACTGCGATGTGATCACTTCAATGTCACTGCACAACCAAACATAACTCTTCTTCAAACACAAGCTGAGCAACTACTCAACCGACTGAAAGTGAGAAGAGTTTACTAACAGTTTGACAGCTTTTAAGCGTATTTGTTTAGCGGCTGGGGCTTATTACCGGAGGAAACAAGGTACCAAAAGAAGTCTTCCTATGCTATGGGAGCCTGTGAAGCTCATTTCATAGATGAAATAATTATGCACTGTAAGTGAAGTTCATAGCATATGAAAGGAAACACACATGGTGCAGGTGCTCTGTCATGAGGGACCTCCAGCTCTGCTCTAACCAAGAAAAGCGCTTCCCTACTCTCATTTCCCACAGTGCATGAGTGTCAATGCAAATGAACAGCCTCACCACTCCACATGTCCTCCCCCTCCCTCTGGCTGTACTCCGACCTCTCCTCACTGCAACATCCCCCTAACCCCCCTCCCATTCAAACCCTCATGTTCTGAATCCAGTCTCCAATTTGTTCCACTTCCCCATACCTCATTGTTCAAAATGACACTTTTACATTTTATGGTGAACCAATTATTCTGTCTTACACAGTCCGCTGGCTTTGCGAGCCTACCTGCCCGGATCAGCTGAGGGAGCAGGGTGGAGGGCCCCCACTCCTGCTGCTGCTGGTGCTGGTTGGGTGTTCAGAAAGAGATGGAAAGTGAGAAAAGGAGCTGAAGAGCAGAAAAAAAGACGACTAATGGTATTTCTCTCTGACTTATCCACAGGGATAGATGGACGGAGGAGCGGGATACTAAAAAGTTAGCAGAGAAATGAGGAAAGTTCAGAAAAAAAACAGAAAAGAAAAGAGATAACGCATGTGGATGTCGCTGCACTGCGCAGAGGTGTGTGTGGAGACAGCAAGAGGTTGCAGAATAAAGTGAAAGTAGACAAAGGAGGATTTAATTGAATGATAAAGTGATGGAGAGAGTGAAACGTGAGAAAAGGAGGGCAATAGAGAGATAAATCACAGTAGGGATAAATAAAGAAGATGGAGCAGAGGGCGCCTCCATAGTTGCAATGTATGCCTGAGGATGAACGGGAGGGTGTGTGGGATATTAAAAGAGGAAAGAATGGAGTGAGAAGAACAGAAGAAGAGGAGAGATGGAGGAGAGGGTGATGGAGCGGACATGTGGAGAGAAAGAGAGAACATTTTACCTGCGATGAGCCTGAGGGGAAGGGAGATAGGAGGAGGGACGGGAGTGTTGTTGCATGAAAATAGCGTGCAAAAGAGATTTAAAGAAAGGATGGAAGAGGTCAGCTGTAACGCCTGCAGCAAGTGGGTGCAGAAAGAGTGACAGATGGGGAGAGGATAGAGCGAAGCAGATAAGTGTACACTGTAGGTTTTATGTTAGAAGTGGATATTGGCACTAAAGTCCTCATTTGATTGGTTTTCTTTGATTCTTCTAGATCTACTTACAAGAGATAAATAATTAAAAGTTACACTAGAATATTTTATCATGAGAACTTTTATTTCCTCTCATTACTAAACGATGCTGCCTTTTTTGTTGTAAGTCAGCAAAACGGGCAAAGTCACTTAAAAGCAATTAAAGCCCCTGTGAAGAATGCTTGATGCAAATATGCATGTGAGCATCAGCTTAAAGGCATCATGACTGCTTATTTAACCCCGACAAACTGAACAAAAAACGCCTCCAATTTCAGAAATAAGCAACTAATACAAAGTCCAGATGATTCTCATGAGCCTGAGAATACTCCATTATAGTTAGGAAAATCTTGAAACATTTAAACTCTATAAGACCACTAAACTCACGCAAAGCATGCCGGAAAACTCTGCCCACATTTGTTACATCTGAATATGGCTGTACACCATCATTCAGTATGAAATCTCTGTACAGGACGCCCCTTAGTTTCTTAATGATCTAAAAAAAACTCTGAATGTTTACTGTATTTTCTTCTGGTTTCTGTCCAAATGATCCCACACCACTTTAGCATTGAACTCATGTTTCTGTATAACCTGTTGCCACTGATTTTCATCCAGTTCTTGTGTCGTCTGGCATCCTCAGCCCGTTTGTCTTCCTTAAAATGGCTTTTTAGCAGCCATTGAGACCGTTTCATTAAACAACCAGATACACTTCTCCAACCTTTTTTAATCCTGTTTCTGAAAGGGGTAACTTTAAGGCACTTATCCACGTGCTGCATTTATTTATTCAGTTCTGGCACTGCTTTTGTTCTCCAGTTTCCTCAATGTTCACACACACACACACATGCCCAGATATGCTGAGTCTCCAGCAACCAGCACTTTGGGAATCACCTTGTTTCTTTCAAACTATGTCTTCTTTGGCTGTTTTCTGTAGCTGTAATAGAGTAAATGGCAAAAATACCTCTCTGCAACAGACTACCGGTAACAAAATGCCCCAAGATACCACAAAAAGTTGGTTTTGGTGCCAACTTTCCCCTTGCAAACTCAAGCTTTAGCATATTTTTCTCTATTAAAGCATCCTGGGTCTGCTTCCAACTTATCTACATGCTTATTTGCTTCTAAACAGAACAGACATTTATTGTCATTACTTCATGGAACAATAAAAGAAATATTGAAGTATGTTGTTTAATCATCTGAGTCTTATAGAGCTGTTTTTACTACATGTTTTGAAGTTAATTTTAGACACATTCGGTAGTAAATGCATTTATTTTATGATGTCTTTAAAGATTCTTTTTACAGTAACATGTATTTATTATTTTATGCTTCCCGTAAGCGATATAACTGGATAATTCCATTAGGATAGATTCATGGGACAATGTTAATCTGCAGTCAGGTAAAAGTGAGTGAAAAAGCAGCAAATTAACAACTTTGAAATGCATGTCCAGGGTAAAGAAGAAACATTCTGGCTTTGTTGGAAGGAAAATAAACAGTGGTGGGGATGGTGGCTTGGGACTCATGCACAGTATTGTATAGGGCAGATGCAAAGGTGTATTTTGTAAGGATATATATTAGTAAGCATTAATATTGCATCATCTAAGACCAGTTTGAGCTTCTCAATGCAGACCTCAGCACATTTAAGGCACTTTGTGTTTTTTTCTTTAGTGCTTCAGTATGTGTTCTTATATAAAAGATTAATTAATTTAATTAATCAGTTAATATTTTAACATATCACTTATTCATTCAGAATTTTTTAACCTAGTTTTCCTAATTCATTAATTCTAAATTAAATAATGTCGTTTCAGGGATGAAGATGACAACAGTCACCATAAAGCTCAATCAGAGTGGACCAGAGGGGGTCATTCTTACCTGTGGTGAAACGTCTGTGGAAGAGAGGGTGGGGAAGTGGAGGGGGCGGCCATACTGGGCGAGTAGGGATGGTACGGTGTCTTCTTCAGTGCTTGGATCAGGTTGTGCCTGTACTCCGGATCTATGGACCACAGGGAGCCTTTACCTATGCTCTGAAGTAGGGAGGGAAGAAAAGAAGGAGAGGGAGAAAGGAAAGAAAAACAGAGGGAATTGTTATTGGAGGCACTATCAGGCTCCTGAAGGCATCACAAAAACAGCGCTTCATGTTGACCTGAGCTACCAGTCCAGACCTTATTTACCAAACCACCTGTACACACAACCATCCTGCATTCCCGCTGGGAGGAAGACCTTGAGGAAAAACGAGTCTGTGCATCTAAGGACTCAAACACTGACAGATTACTGCCTCACTCCCCTCCCAAAAAACATCAGTAATACAAACATTCCCATATTCCCCAGATAGATAACGCTCCCCGGAATGAGAGTCGACATCCTCAATATCTTCATGCTGTTTTTTAACACTCAGCCTTTCCCTGGAAGGGTAAGGGGGGTTCATAAAGCTTCTTTCTCATTAACACACAAGGAAACTCCTTAACTTTCTCCACTCCAGAGGCAACGATGGTGTGTATTTTTAGATCAAAGCAGCTTCCTCCTCACCTAATGAAGCTGCTGGCGAGCCTATGGTTTATAGAGGCCGCCATGAAAATACACTCCTCGTCTTGCTTTTGCATCCTTCCATCTCGTCGTGGTACCTTGTCAGAGGCGAGAATGGCAGGACAGAGGAAGGAAATTTAGGCCCCTGGTTCAACTGACTCTAAATATATAATCTGTCATATGATGCAGATACTGTGATGGACCTGTCCAGGGTGTACACCCCCCCACCCTTGCGACCCCGTTCAGGGAATCAGTGTTAGATAATGGATGGATGGATGATGCAGATACATATATAAGTGCAGCAACCTGGTTTCTGTTGCGCCACAGTTGCAGCTCTGATGGTACTTATTACATTTCCATGCAATACACCGTCTCATCTGAGAGCTACTAACAAGATTTCTAGTATAGTAGTAGTATTAGTACTTTCACTCTCCAATCCAGAGTTAAAATTTATACCTAATAGACAGCACTTTGCACGTAAAATAAGGCAGCAAATGGCTTTTATTTAATACCTAAATATTTAAATAAAACATTAAAACATTACAAATCAACTACCTAATTAATTATGATTTTAAAAAAACTAATAAAATAATTATTTAAAATAGGTTCTCTATTCCAGGTACCAGAAAATACAGTATGACTATAATGGCATTCTGGGAAAACTGTAAATAAAAAAAAAAAGTGGTAATAAATAAACGTACTTAAGAGGAAATAAACCTACTAATCTAAATTAGGCAACAGCATCTCTACATTAGGAATAAATAAACTTTTGTCAGGTGATAACAGTTTGACTCATCATTACTCTTACTTATTGCACTAAAAATCTGTAAATCCTCCTCAGATTTAAACAAAATCGAGTCAACCTTTTTGTTCAAGTTATATCATTTTACATGCAACATTTCCATTCAGAGCCTCTACTGAATCCTTGCATCCCTGATGCCAGCATATCCAGTGAATGGGAGTCAAAGCCTACAACCAAATCCAGCCTTTCACCGTTACAGACCTGTGTTTGCACTGCTGATTTACACCCCCAACCTTTCTTGTCTGGATCTTTGCATTGGTATGTCAGCCATGTTAGACACAGTCCATATGTGCCCCATATTGCTCTAAGTGTGCATGTGTGTGTGTGAGAATGGCAAGTTCCCTAGGGAGTGTGATATTACCCAGCATGGTCTACTCCCGGTGGTGTTTCTATTACTGCCAGCAACGCCTCTCCTGGAGAGCATGATATTACACACACATAAACTCTCTCCCACAGAGGTGACCCCCACTGGGCCCAAATTTCCCCTTGCACTTCCAGCATTATATACATTATGTATATATATATATATATATATATATATATATATGAATGTATATGTATGTATATGTATGTACATGTGTGTGTGTGTGTGTGTTTGCCAGGCTACTGAATCAATACTCTCTCCTAAGTCGGTCTACAGGGACCCCTGCCTTTGCCAAGCAGCCGGCCAATCAAAAAGCTCAATACGTAGACCCCCCTCATCCATTTCTGTAGACAGGCCAATCACACGGTGCATCTCACAGGAAAGGTCTGTAACCTGGGTTGTGGCAGTCGCCTTGGCAACAGGCATCATGTAAGCATGCAAGCAAGAGAAGATAAAATGAGTAAATTCCCAAACTTGAAGCTGTATCAGAATTTGTTGTGTGTTCGGTCTATGTTTGACACTTTATAAGCTAAATAAACTACTTCTTTCCTCCATCATGATGAAATTTTAGACTTTTAATTTTTACTTTCCAATTTTTCCCAATATAAAAATGTACACTAATGCCTGTCTTTATTTAGGATATAGAAAAGCAGGAATAAACATAAAAAATCTACATCTAAAAAGGTCTGGCCCCTTTACTGTCAGAAAAACCTCAAAAAATCTGAAAATGAAGCTGACAATGCAAAGCCTTAGCAGCATTAACCCTTAAAATAGACGAGCTAAGCGACGGCAGCGCTTTCATTGTCACAGAGGAATACACAGGTATTTTCATGATGAAGAAATCATACGTGCTATAGATTGCCTGGGGACATGATAAGTTGTGAGTAAAAGACAAAAAGATTGGGAAAAAAGAGCGATAAAAGCAGCAGTAGAGTCACAGAGCATGACAGGGAGAGTGAGAGTGTTTAACATCTGTTTCCTGTGTTATATAAGCTATGGGGGCTGGTCTCTGTTGGAAATCTGAGATATTAAATAGTCCTGCTGCCACTGACCCTGCTGGTAACACCACACGGCTGCTACTGCAATCCCAACTGCACCGTTATCCTGCCACTCGCACTTTTTACTCGTCACACAACTCGCCTAATGGACACTAAAACCAAGTTTTACATCTCATTTGTAAAAGTACACAGCAGGAAATATGAAACAGCACAATATAGTTAGTGCTAACGCATGCAGTCGAACCCATTATGCAAATCATTTAGGATTTGTTTTTAAAGTGTCTGATTATAATAGGAGTAAAAATAAAAGCTCATGTAAATCAACAACTCACATTTTTTTTATGTTTGCCAACGTTTCAAACAAAACACTGTTGTACTTTTTACCATTAAGCAAACATGATAATCAGAACATTTAGGCTGCTTATTCATTTTTTTTACCACTTTGTTTAATTCAAGGTTCAAGCTGAATCCTATCCCAGCAATTGGCAGGCGAGAGCCAGGGCCAGTCCACGAGCTGCAACACTTCATGTTATCCTTTATGCTCAGATAAGCTAGCGTAATGCTACACCTTTAATGGAGAATCAATAGTTTTCCAGAAAATGGAGGGAAAAGATACTAACAAACTGTGCTTGAAGTAGCCAACACATTTCTGGATTTCATCTCTTATCAATTAAAACATTTAAATCCAGCTTAAATTATACCAAAACTAGGGAAAATATGAGCAAAGTTAATTAGTTACTAATAAACTCAACTTTTTCAGAAATTATTTTATTAAAATCTTTTAATATGAAGAAATATTGGGCTGCAAAGTGGCCCAGTTGGTCAGCACTGTGGCCTCACAGCAAGAAGGTTGCTGGGAAGGGTCCAACCAAGAACCTTTCTGCGTGGAGTTTGCATGCTCTTCCTGTGTTAGCGTGGGTTCTCCCCGTGTTAGCGTGGGTCCTCCCCGTGTTAGCGTGGGTTCTCCCCGTGTTAACGTGGGTTCTCCCCGTGTTAGCGTGGGTTCTCTCTGTGTTAGCGTGGGTCCTCCCCGTGTTAGCGTGGGTTTTCTCCATGTTAGCGTGGGTCCTCCCCGTGTTAGCGTGGGTTCTCTCCGTGTTAGCGTGG
>JBAMIG010000024.1:3648245-3659444 GCA_037177335.1 Kiunga ballochi | reverse complement strand
CATAAAGTCACGCTTACTCTTGCTGTGTGAGGATAAAAAACAATTAAAGCCTGATTGATACACACACACACACACACACACACACACACCTATAGAAAAGAAAAACTAAGGAGGCAAACCTGGACTTTTGAAAATGATGTACTGTATGTATGTGTGTGTGTGTGTGTAATTTGGAGGACCTTACTGGAGAGCAAGGCCAGGGTGTGTGAGTTTGTGTGGTGAACTCGGTGCGACAGTCAGGTCAGGCTTAAAAAAAGCTCAGGCCCAAGGCTCCACTCTGTGGTTATGACCATGACACACCATAGGCTCTCTTACAACAACATGTTTGTGCACACACACTCGTTCAGCTCACACACTCGATGCAATCCACTGCTCCTGGTGTGGCACCAGTGTGGCACTCAATGTTTAAAATAATATTATTTGTTCACCTAAAAAGCTGTGTCCTCTCTCTTTGGTAAGCAAAGAGCAGCTCATGTTTGCGAGTGAGGTCATGCCATCGCTCTTATCTTGGCTTTAGCTGGCAGATAAAAATGGCAAATGCAGCCAAAAGACACAGGAGTGACTTTTGGCTGTTGTGTGGTTAATGTGTGCAAACAACCCAGAGAGTACTGATCTGAAAAATAAGTGTTGGATAAAACAAAGTTTCTCCTTTACTGATTAGTTTGGTTTCAGTTAAACTAGTTTTTCACCTTTTTTTCTTTAAAACGTGACAATTATTTTCCATAAGAAGGACAAACAGTCAAAATGGATTAATTTAATATATGTTTAAAAAGCTTTTATACTGTGTCAGAAATAAAAACTGAACCTTGCAGTAGACCTGGCAGTTTGAATAAAATCATATTTTTCAGTATTTTTCAATATCATGCTGGTTTCCCTGTATTTAGTGGTATATCGTCTCTTGCAAGACTGGGTATTAAACACATTTTCCACTCACTGAAAGAATAATTGCTGCAGTAGAACAGCTAAGAATAGTTTGTTTAATTGTCTTGATCTTTGCACTGAATCCGTCTTCTTCCACAGGACTTAACATAACCACATGTTTGACTTTGGCTTATCTTGACCCACTGCAGTACCTCAAAGCAAACGTATCTACAGATAATATCAGCTCTAAGTGTCCCCCTGCATTTTGTGAATATACATGGTTTCACATTTTCTTGGTAATGTGAATCTCCAGAAAACACATCCAGGTTTGTTATATTGATAAATCTGCATTACTGTATGCAGGTTTAGTGGTGCAGCAGTGAAAAAGACCCCCAGCTGTGTGTGGTAAACTGTAGTTCATATAATAACAGAAGGATAAGTGATGTTTCACTACATCATGTTTAACTGCAAATGAGCATTATATTTATAGTAGTGAACGTTTCCAGCTTAAAAAGGCAAACATGTGGTTATACATGGTTATTGTCGCTCTCCATACTTGTAAGGTTAATGGGGAATTTAGTTCCCACAGTGGAGAGGATAAGTCACCTTCTAAAGGGTCGAAGGTTCAGATCTCCCTTGTGGTTACGGCATTGTAGCCAATATTAGCTACATTTACAAATCCTCATGTGACTAACAAGTCCAAATACAAGGACTCCATAACACTATGTATTCACTATAAAAATACATTTGCATTTGATTTGAGCATGTAGATGTGTTTGATCAATTACAATTTCAAGACATAAATGATCTAATTCACAGGATGTTCACTGCTAACTCAGTCACACAAGTTGGGAAAAATATGTGGAGACTTTGTAAGATTATTTTACATTTTCATTGATCTTGCTTCTAGTTTGAGACAAGTAAATGGTAAATAATGATAAGAGAAAAGAACATGACTTTCAGTTTTACACACGTCTATATTTACTGTTGCTTTAAGGTTTTAACAGTGTCTCCCTCTATGTACATATACACATCTAAAATGTGAATTTACAGTCAAAATAAAGTATTTACAAGTACATCCAAGCACATAAAAATAATAGTAATCACTAATATTATTATAAGCTAATTAAAAAACAGCTGGAAGCAACTTAGACCGTCTTTAGATAGAAAATGTCGGACACAACCTCAAATAAAATAATTGTAGGCTTTAATGCTTTTGAGAGCTTTGATATGGCTTGTAGTGTAATGAGGTCTGCAGCACCAGACAATATTATAATTTTTAATAATGTCCATGATTTTACCTCAGATAAATCTTTCAGATTAAAAGGAAAGTCTGATTTATTTAAATTATGTGGTTCATGTCCTATTTCTTTTTTACTTTTCTTGTTTTTCCTGCTCACCATCTAAACCTTGCACATCTTTCAGGTCGTCTGAGTAAAACAGTAATTTACTTGGTAATTTAATTTATTTAGTTGTCATTTAAATATACTGTATCAAATCTATGCTAAATACTTATTACTCATTATTTCTGTAATGCGTTATAGTTTCAATGTAATGTACAAATAAACTCTTATTATTGTCCATTTTCTAGTTTGAAAATAAATAAATAGATGAGTGACTGTATTGATGTTCTCTATTTGTTTTCACACCTAGATGTGCATCTGACAAATATGCAGTCACCATGTCAAGTTTCATGTCAATGTACAGGAAAATCTATGTGGACCATTTCCAACACTTTGTTAAATCTTTAATACCAAGAATTAAGGCAGCTATGAACAAGCAGCAAAAAAGATGAGGCTTATGCAGAATGCTAGAAACGGCAGTTCACCCCTCGTCCACTAGGGGCTTCAAAACAGAGCAAATCCCCACAGACTCCCTTGTTACTTCTCAGCAGAAATAAACATATTTACAGCCAGATCCTAAGACCATTTTAGGTTTAATAGATCAGGTTAACCTTCATGACAACTCTGAGAAAGAGTTTTTTTTTATACTCATGCATAATTAAGCATATTTAGGAGTATGTATTTTCAATTTACAGGTATCTAATGTCTGTGGCAAGAAGGCAGAGAGCAGCAGAAACATGGTTTTTAGCCAGTTAGCCCAGAGTTAAATCATTTTGCTCAGTTAGCTCTTAGCTAAAGGCTGTGTTTACAGCCCCCCTCTCAGCTCCACGTCATTGATCATTTTAATATTCTCTGAGAACGACAGCATTTGTGACGCTACCAAGATGATGATGGTAGGAACCGCTCAACTAACTTCCCTTTTGCTATTCTGAAAACTACTAGGAGGCTGATGTAACGTAGCAGTAAAACTTCTTAAAACAACTGAGTTCAAACTTTAACTCAGGACCCTTAAAAAGAACAGCTTATATTTGATTCTGTTTGATTAAAGTAAATCCTTCATGCTAAGAATTGTAAATATAAATGCAATAAAAGTAACAGCAGCTCACTGGTTTCACCTTCCTGTCCTCTTCTTCAGAAATCCCCCTTCGCCCAGTTCCTCCCTCTCTCCCTCTAAGGCCTCCTTGTCTTTTCTTTGACAGTGAGCAGGTCCCTGTTGGCGCTCTATGCTCTTTTACAGTATTGTGGGAAAGGAGAGACAGAACAAGAGAGAGGGGGGATGACGGAGAAAAAGAGACTGCCAGAAACACTATACGATATATCAAAGCAGGCAGAGCCTAACCATCAGAGCTTTGATAGTAGACAGGGAGGAGTTCGGGTCACAAAAGACCAGAGGGAAAGCCTCAATGAACACCTTAAAGAGGGGAGCGCCATCCATCAGGATCCCCACATTGAGGGGAAAACGGGGTGTAGATGCTTCAAGGTAGAGAGTATTTCTTTTAGTAATATGTCCTGCAGTCAATGAAAATAAAGAAAAGCTGTGCTCTGCGTCTGTCTGTCTCCACTGTCTCTTTGCCCCTGGCTTTACCACTTATCTTTAACAAACAGCAGCTCAGGCTCTCACTCACTGGTCGACAGTTTGTCCCAACAACAAAAAAACCATGGCAACAACCGCTGGAAGAGCATGTCCAGTTCCAAAGGTCCGGCCTCTCTGGTTTCTTCCACGCCACTGCTGCACTTCGGCCCAAAAAGTGGACGGGAATCAAACAAAAACGGCTCAAAACTCAGACACAGAAGGTGGAGATTACTGAACCGACTGACTCCTGACCAGTTAGGAAACTCATGACTGAAGAGTTTCTGAGATTACCTACGAGTGCAGAGAAATGCGTTCTAGTTGAGTGGATGAAAAAGTGAAAAGACAAGGACAACAGAGTGAGGCAGCAGTCTGTCAGGAGCATTTGCAGCCCTCTCTGGCCAGCCTTTGCTGACGATACTCGCATCGCTTCTGCTGATGATACAACTCTCCTTACATCCTTCACTACTCCCTCCCACTCCGACAAGCTGTTTTTACCATGCCATAAGATACCTTATGTCAACTAAAACGTGTAACAAATGCTGACAAAACTAAATTCAGGCTGTTCAGAAACTCACAAACGGGCCAGAAAAAGAAGAAACTGTGAAATTGGGTTTTGAAGTTCTATGGCAGGGACGGGCAACCCTGCCACCCTGCAAGTGACTTTCCCTGCTGCAACTGCTTCTATGGCATAATGGTGTCTTTACTTTGGCAAAAGCATCCTTTTATAACTTTTTTGGAAACAATTACACATCTTTTTCACAATTACAGCTGTGGACCGCAAATAACCAATAAATAAAGTATCTACTCAGTGGATGTTTGGTAAAAAGGTATCTTAATAGTCAAGTCTGCTCTAGCTAAACTCTAATACCAAGCCTTACCTCTGAGCCTCTCAACCATTGAACTATTTGATAAATTTCAAGAGATTCAACAACATTAGAGTTTAATAAAATCAAATAGCTACACAATCTAAACAGCATGTAAGAGCTGGATAGTGTGACTAGCCATGTGGAGATGAGGAATACTTAATTCATGTTGCTATATGCTAACAGTGCGTTAATGTTATGAAACAGTTTCATCCAGTATTTGTTCCCTTTTTTAAGGCAAAAACGGTGCATCAAAAAAGCTGAAGAGTAGTGCATACGCATTAGTTTTATATATATTTAAGAATTAACAATCAGGTTTAAACTTTTTATAATTCATAGAAGCTTGCTAGCTAAAAATTACTGAGATGTTTTAAGTAAAAGTTGGAGAAAAGATCTTTTAGTCAAAGATTAAGTTAAAAGATTCTTGTCCTACAAACTAATATATGACTACATTGTATAAAAGATGGATCATGATGGCTCTGGTTGTGTTATAACATGTTAAGCAGGTCTAGGTTTTCAAATGCAACATCCAAAAATTAATGGGAAAAGCCATGGTTTGGACTTTGACTTCTTTTGCATCACAATGACATTTACATATTTACATTTTGATTTTAGGAACTTTTTTTTCCAACAATGACTGGTTTGATACCAGCACAATTCAGTCTTTACAACTAATCCCCGAAAAACAAAATTACATTCTCAGTTACAGGTTTGAGACAAAAATGGAGAAAAAAACTTTGAATCCCAATAAAACACCTAAAAATAAGGCAAGTATGACAGTGAGAAGAAGAAGAAGAAGAAGAAAAACCTCTGGGGGATGTTTGCTGTGATGGATTGCCTTTTTAAAGCAAGTTCAAAATCTTTCCAGTTTGATTTTGGAGCTGTGTAAGATGAATGGTAAAAATGACTGTCTGGGATTTAGGAGAAAGAATTAGTAAGAAAAAAAACTTGTGCAAAGGGGTAAGTGGATTTAAATGCACATGAGATTCGTTCCTTTAAAGCTGAATTTGGGTCATGTTTTTCCTTTACTCAGAGAGAAAAGTCAATCCCATTCCAGTGCAAATAATTGATTATGAGGTTTCATTTTCAGCTCCATCCACAAAAGTCATCTCAGGTCACTTTTACATGGAGAGAAGCTCAACAGCGTCCTTTAAACAAGCAGTGCTTGACATAACCGCTATCACTGGATATCCTACACCCTACATTTCCCATTGCTCATTTTGTTCTTCGTGGACCAATCCCTAATAGATTTTAATCTTAAGGATCTCTTGGTGAGTTGCAATGGTTAATGGAGGTGGTGGATTAAATAAGGAGCCGTCTTTGCTTGGTTAAGATTTAAATGGGTTTGGCAGGGAGTCTGCTTGTTTGACACTCAAGTGTTGCCTGTTAGACAACGTACATAGCAGCCTCTCGGCTATGATTGTATGCTTCTTTTGTGAATTTTTCTGTCTAAGACTTTATTTGTCTGGAAGCTGAATCTATGTTGGCCTCCTTTGCTGGAAGAGACTTTTAATCACTAGGGTTGCCCAGTTTAAACAAAGGTTAATAAGATTTTGACAAAAGCCGGCCTCCACAATGACCCTTTACAACTTTGTTCTCCAGTCTGTACACATCCAGTTTTCCCAATTTGCCAAATAAAAAGAGTATGTCTCCTTTTTATTGCTCACCTCCTCTTTGTTGTACTTTCTAATCAGTAGATCCCGAGAATAGCGATTAACAAGAGAGGATGACTGAGAGTGCTAATGACAGGAGTGGACAAGAAAGAAAGAGCGAGGGCGAGTAAAATAGAGGGTGCTTGTATCCTAAGGTCATTAGCAGAAATTCAAAGTCACCCCTTTCTTTCAGCGTATGCTGTTTGACAAGTCCTGCCAACTGAATTAAGGATGAAGGATGATGGTGATGTGGTGTAGATGTGCAACTCTCTGGAAAGACGAGGCTAGATGCGTGATTACACTCCACTCACACGTAGAAAGAAAAGCATCATGAAGAGAGGTGATAACAGTCTTAAGATGTGGCCGGTTATTGGCTGGGTAGACCCTTTATTTCAGCTTACCGATCTGAAGTAAGTCTGCCTGATAAACACCACAGGGTCCCCTGGCTCCCCTGATGAGCGAATTGAATTCCCAAATTACCAGGCTTAAGATAACATACCTGGCTAAATTGGCGCTCTTTATAAGTCTCAAATCTCTTTGTAGATATTCATCAAAGGCTGTTTCACTCCTGATGCGGAGAACACAGGAGATGGGAAAAAGGGGAACAACACACAATGTGGTTCATATTAAGGCCTCTGATCTTCTATCTCAAGTCCCAGGTTTTCCGCTACATTCCTTAAGCCAGAGGTGATATGGGGGAGAAAAAGAGGGGGGCCTGGCATCCCCTCTGCCAGCACAAAATATGCAACGATGCAAACTTGTTAGTTTGAGTTTTCTAGAAGAGTATCTCTATCGCTACCTCTACATCCATGAGCCCAGCCCAACAACTGTGTATCTTAAATTTCTGTGTATTACTTTTGAAAGATGCCTCAACCCCCCCGGTTGTGTACTTTCTGTTCATCTTACAGCTTCTTCTTTTATTCCTCCACGGCGTCTGCTCTAAAGTAAGTCAGAGGTTTCTTTCTAAGCCCAGCCAACAGAAAGTCAATGACAGCAGCATTTGCGCCAGACTTTAAAGTGTTTTCCCAGTCGTGGCTGCAGGCACAAGTATTTTATCATTATTTGAAAATGCTGTAAGATACAAACCATTAAAAAGGGATTTAAAAAGAAAACAAAAAAAACAGGGCACCTGTTTGGTCCTGGTTTAAGAAAGGCAGTCAAGGAAAGGTATATCCCTGACCTTGTATACTTATCAAATGGTACACTGGTGTTTTGCAGGATTTTAAAACCTGCTGGATATAATAGAAAAGTCTAATGGGGAATACTGTAAACTGGATTTACACATAGGATGCATAAAAAATGGCTGCCATTGTCATTTAAAATCAATCGTAAAGGATTATTAAGTGCATTACTTCTAGTGGCCACTAGGGCTTCTCTAACGTTTCTAACTTCTGTTATACTGATCTTTTCTCAGGAAACTCAGTTATGTTACCAATTCCCCAACAAGTTTCAGTTGTGATTATCATTTCTTTAAGTCTAAAAGATGCCTTTTAGTCCCAGTCAAACCAGAACTAAATCAGAACCACAACTACCCTTCTTTAAACTTTTACATGCTACTACTTTTCTGAGCTATGGTTCCAATAAAATTATATTTTCTTCCAGAACATAGCAAAGACACATAAAACCCTAACTTTGACATCCAAGTATATAAATGCCAACATTTTAACAAAGTTTATAATTAGCACATTGGGTCATTTAAAGCCAAAAACATGTTGCGTGACAAATTTTACCATCAAATTGTCGTTAGTTCCTTCTGTAGAACAAGCATACATCTGTGCCCAGTTAAAAAAAAATCCCCTCAGACCTTCACCTAGCAGACATGCAAGCTGAAACCAGCACACAGGCTTTAGAAATAACTCCAACGGTAGCTGTTTAGATGGCTTTAAAAAAAAATGTATTTTTCTTTATTTTAAAGGCTGTTAGAAGGTGAGTCAAAAAGTTAATTTCGCTCAATGCTCCCGAGAATTGCCACATTATCTTGCGAAAAGCTTGAGAGGCAAATAAAAACTAAGCTCTCTAGTGTTTCTTTTCTAATCAAGCTCTTGAAAGGGCAGAAATATCTGTGAAACTGAATCAGACACTACAGCTCTCTAGTGGAACCTGTGCTAATTGAATAGCTTTAGACTTGCTTGAAGCTATTCAGTTAGGGGGAAAAAAGCCATACACCGTTGAACGAGCACAACAAAAATATACGGCTGAGTTTTGACTTTTAATGCTGCGTGAAGGTTGATGTAGTAAACTACACATGGAAGCTGTTCTTAGTGTTTAAAAGACATAAAGCAGAGAGCTTTACATTTAGGTCTTTCACAAGTTTTAATATATATAGTGATTGTGTTAAATCACCATAGAATATCATCTCAAAAGGATCTCTGGCTGCTGGATAAACTGAAATCACAATGTTTATGGTTTGGTAATAATGGGCAAAAAATAAAGAAATTTACTGAATATACATACTTTTCCTTTGTTATTTCATTGTAATTTATATTCCTAGTTTTAAGCAAGCTGTCTCATAAACCATACATTTAAGTAGTAGTACCGTAAGCATTATTCAATGAGCCAATTTGAAATTGCCATCATAAATGTCAGTTTGGTTGCCAGCTAACGGCTACAAGCTAATAACAAGCATGTTGGCTTTTTATTGGTTGTGTGTGCAGGATGTAATTGATGTTAGGACTGCTGTCATTACAAATGCCCACTGGTCAGGATTGTTCCATTATCCGTTTTCCAAACACAACAAGGGAGTGTTTCCAAGCCACAGATTTATGCACTTGGAAGTCTCCATCCTACCAAGGAAGCATTGTTGAAGTTGGCGTGAGGAGTTGGGGGAGTGTTCTTATCTAAAGGCCTTATGGGAAATGTAGGACAATATGAAAAGTCCAAAAGAAGGGGACGGAAAGGAATTAAAAAAGGCAAATGAATGAGGAATCATCCCACCCTGATGATTTACAGCAGCCTTGGAGAAGCTAAGGCTGGAATTTTCCTCCGAGACATTCAACCCTCATATCAAGCAGCACGGGAAACTTAAACACATACCTACATTCCTCCACGCGCCCATGCGTGAAGGCAAAATAAAAAAGGATAAAACCCTGAAAATGTGTATGCATTTGCTCATATATGCAGTTCCTCTCCTTCTTCCCCATTTTCCTCTCTGACAGCGGTTCCTCTCTCTACCTCTCATGGTACATTCAGAGCATGAACACCCAGAGTCAGCAAGTCTGGACACAGCTGCTAAATATTCAACTCTGCCTTCCTCTTTTGCTCACTTACATTCTCTCGCATTGTCTGTCCTCTTCCACCTTAAACTCTCCTCATTTTCCCCCTCCCTCCGCTCCAATCCTAGCCTACTTATAGCCCTTTTCCTCGCCTTCATGGACCTCTCCCTGCAGCGCTGCCACCATCCCTGCCTCTGCTCTCTGTGCTCCACTTTCATTAAGGGGCTCTCCTCTGATAGCCCTTCATATAACACTTAATCTTCATAACAATAAGAGCACTCTCTCTGCGACGAATCACCTCGAGGGGCCAGTCCTGAAGATCCTCCGCTAAATGATGTCATTAACTACAGGAGCTCCCGATTGGTCCGAGCATCGCAGCAGATCCCGCCCTGGGTGTTTGACGGAGGGCTCAGTGGGAGCATGCAGGTCGGACAGGCCAAGGGCATTCCTCGTATGGAGAAAGGCACACATGCAGCGGTTCACACACATGAAGAGCTTTCTGCCGGGAAGCAAAAGACGGGGTTGTTTGGCTTTTGCAGTCAAAAGAGAGATGAATAAGACTATTGAACAAAGGGGAGGGAGATTTGAATAACAGCATTTTGCATGAATGGATCTTCAGGGAAATGACGGCTCCATCGTTCCCTCGGTTTTATTTTAAGCTGCGATTTGACAGCGAGGTTGAGCGCATGTGTAATGTATCTCTGTGTTGGGGAGAGTTTTGAATGTTTTGACTCAATGCTGTGTGGAGGTGTCAGCATGCCATATTATGCTGTTATGGGTTTCTGCATGGATGAACGGATTCTTGCGAACGCAACACACAGAGAAATCTGCGCACATGCTTGTCCAGAGCTGAAATCACAGCTGTTCTCGGTTGCTCAGTCGCACCATCAGCTCAGATAACACACACACACATGCACACATGAGCGCGAGACGAGGACGGTAACACCAAACTTGGCAGGGTCGGAAGGTCACAAGGGTATTCTGACAAAGTTGCCTAGCAACAAACACATTTATAATTTCCAATGTGAGCTCCTGCGTGGCTCTGACCAGGTCTGAATGTGGTCATGATGAAATTGCTGACAGATGACAGTTGTTTTGCACATGGTTTGCACTGTTGGTGCAGAAATGTGTTAAATGTGTGGTTGCCTTATAAGACAGCACAAAAAAACCTCAGTGACACTAAAACAGTAAGCAACATCCATGCTTACATGTTTTCAAAATAAGCAATGCATTAAAACCCTTTTAAGCATCTGTCTTTGTGGTGGAAATTTAAATTACAAATACAAAATGGGATTTTTACTGGGTCTAATAAACAACATTATAGAGCCATGCTTGCAGTGCATTACACCAACTTTCCATTGACCCTTTAAGCCCAACTATACGTTAATGGGGCTAAAGAAATCACCTACAATGAAAAAAACATAAAACAGAGAACTGGTTAGCACCGTGGCCTCACAGCAAGAAGGTTACTGGTTTGAGCCGGGACTGGGGGGGAGGTCCAACCAGTAACACTTTCTATGTGGAGTTTGCATGTACTCTCCATGTTAGCGTGGGTTCTCCCCGTGTTAGCGTGGGTTCTCTCTGTGTTAGCGTGGGTTCTACCCGTGTTAGCGTGGGTTCTCTCTGTGTTAGCGTGGGTTCTCCCCGTGTTAGCGTGGGTTCTCCCCGTGTTAGCGTGGGTTCTCTCTGTGTTAG
>JBAMIG010000024.1:3637619-3648145 GCA_037177335.1 Kiunga ballochi | reverse complement strand
TAGCATGGGTTCTCTCCGTGTTAGCGTGGGTTCTCCCCGTGTTAGCGTGGGTTCTCCCCGTGTTAGCGTGGGTTCTCTCCTGGAACTCCGGCTTCCTCACACAGTTCGAAGACATGCACCTTGGGGATAGGCTGACTCTAGATTGCCCATAGGAATGAGTGTGAGTGTGTATGGTTGTGTGTTGGCCCTGTGATGGACTGGCGACCTGTCCAGGGTGTACCCTCTCTCTCGCCCAATGTCAGCTGGGATTGACTCTTTTTAAACTGCTGCTCAAAGTTTGAACCCTAAATTTCCCAAAAAGATGAAAAAAAGTGACAAAAATCAATTTATTTCTGGAAAAAAAGACAATTTTAACATTTCTCCTCAGTTTTATTGCAACCTAATCATGCATAGTAACAGACACGTGTGTGAAGCTGGGACACATTTGTCGCTAGATATTTCCAGATACCATACACCTTATTATGGATTCTTTATTTGTTTTTCTGAGAGGAGACAAGAATAACACTTTATAATTAATTTGCAAACAAAGATCTTTAATGTTGGAGTTTTTCAGAGGTTTTTGGGTTTGTTCAGCCGCTAAACGACGTGTGTGGTTGTCTGATTTACTGATGCAACGAGACTCATCTGTGTCACGTTTGATTTCCTTCGTGTTATTAAGCTAAGCAAAGAGAATCCATATTTGGTCTTTATGCTCCTAATACCAGCAACAAACAAGCAGAAAACCTGAAATTCTCCAATTGCAAATGTAGTTATTTAACAGGTTGTATAAATTTCTCAGCCACTGCTTTAATTTAAACTATGAAGCTTTAATCTTTTCCTAAATATGCACATATTATGTTTTAAATTAAACTAAATGCAGGTTTCTGAATGTTTTCTTTAATTATTTAAAACACACTGGGAAGTTTGATTCATGAAATTTGCTTTGTATCGTCTTAGTGCAAAAGGCCTTCTTCATAGGAAACAGATTTGAACTGGTTCAAAACACACACACACACACACACATTTTATCACTATGACCTGCTAAAATGCTTTTTTACCCTTGAAAAGACATCATTTAGATGGGAGCAAATGTCAGTTCAGAGTTCTGACATGTGTCTCAGCATCAGTGCTCCTCTCACACATCAGTGTCCACCCATGCTGTGGACACCAATCTTCCCCCAAACAATGACAGAAGCTTTCTCCAACAACATTTTTCCTCACATCTAGTATGCTGAACTCAGTGTTTTCCTAAAATTCAGCTGAAATGTGGAGTAGCCTGACCACAGGATAAAGGTCTGATGTCTTTTTGTCCATCTGAGATGAGCTAATGTCCAGAGACGTTGGCTTGGCATGCAGCCGTATATGGTTCAGGTTATATTTCTGGATGTGAACAGTGATGAGAATAGTTTGTCAAGTTAATCCAAAGCCTTTGTGGCTATATTCATCACGTGATTTCTTATGGTGCTGCCTGAGGATTTGATGCTTGTTTTTTATCTTTGTCATTCACGCACTCAGATTTTTACATATTATTTGCATTATAAGACAATAATATACTAAAAGAAAACTCCTAAAATAACATTAATAACAATTTATGTTAAATATAAGTTCAAGTAAAAAAAAGGTGAGATTTTGTTGCATAGATACAAATTCAATTTTTTTAAAAACTATGTTTAATCAGTACTGTAGCTAATTTGGCCTATCTGTGTTGAATTCTTTATTTTATCCACAGAACAAGGCTTCTGTCCTCTGCTGCTTTCGCTTTGTGCACAGTGATGTTTCGAAGCATGCATAAAAGGACTGGGCATGAGCTGAATTATAGACTGTTTAAAGATAGAAATAAACCCACAGAGGTAACCTAAAAGGTAAATTCAAGCAATTTGCTCGAATGAAATTAGCGTCAAAATGAACAGAGAAATGAGCAATTCTCCAGTGTGGCAGCTTCCAAGCATGACAAACTCATACAGAGAAAGCAGCTTCATTAAAGCCAGAGTAAAACAAATTCACACCTCAGCACAGAAACAAGCAGCTGTTGCTTAAAACTGGTAATTTAATGACTGCTGGACTTTAACTTAAATTACTTTTTCACTGCAGGCGTAAAATCACCAAAATAAACTGTAGAATATCAACAGGAAACTCTGGGTTAAAGCTGTAACGAGGTAACCAGAAAGGACTTCCCATCACAACCAGCAGCCCAACATGAATGTTTGGAGCAACCAAAGTTTCAGAGTATAGTCCGTGGAGGCTATTTGGCTTGATTTTGGAGAAGTTGGACAAAGTCGGAGTTAGCGGATATTTTTTGTTATAGGATGAACAGAACCACAGAAACACTGCTGGACTGAAGCTCCTGATCACGCTGGTGTACATCTGCAGAGGACAAACCCAGCAGGAGTTTGCTGTGTTGGAGCCATGTAAGGATAGCTTAAAAGCTTGACTTGCATACCATTAGCATCCCTGTACGTAGCTGCTAACGCTGTAAGTCACATGATTTATCACAATACATTACAATAATTCCATAGAAAATGTTTGTCGCTCCACCTTAAAGCTACACCGCCGCACCTTGGTTGATTTTAACACTGAGGTACTCTTCAGAAAGAGTTAGGGGTATCTACTATATCCAGTAACTGGTAATGCAGTTAAAACCAGTTGTAACCTGATGCTGTTGGCTGGGTGGGAAAAAAAAAGGTGTGAAGTGCAATTTTTAGCCTTGGAACACTGCAGGGCAACTATTATGGTCCCTAAATGAAACAAGATGCAAAGTAAAGGAAAGGTAACAGTAACATTTATTAAAAATAAAAGCTCTAATCAAAAGAAACCAGCAGACCTCAAACTAGCAGCGCTAAGGTCCGTAAGATCCGCGCTGCACCCCTGTCGATATATGTGTGAGCTAACAAGCACAGCTAAATAATGAGGTTAGTTTAAGCATGGTGTTGACATGGGAAAGGCACTTTGGGGGTGAGCATCTGGGGACCAGGAGAATGGCGATGTATTGATGACAATTTACCACCGGAGTCCACCTATGCCCTACACCGAGCTCCCCCCTTAAACAATCATCCACAATATGTCCTATTATTTGCCTGTCTATCAGTAACCCTCCCATGAAATCAATGAGTCTGACCTGCTTAACCTGACTTTAAAAAGAACTGGAGAGTTAAACGTATGGGGAGAAGTGTCCTGCTTTTACCTCTACCCTCTTTTAGTGAACAGTGTTACGTATCAGCCGTTTTCTGCCGTCTGCTTTCCGCCATATGCAGCGGAAGAAGAGACGGCAGAGGACCTCGTCTTTAAAAACAACCTGAACTGGGTCCTGGTATAATTTGGAAAACTGTCACAGCGAGCAAACCTTATCCCAGAGAAAGCCAGTCACACACACATATTGGACTTATGAGAGTGCACACACTCGCTCACACAAACAGGGACTTCATATGTTTACATCATGTGGGAAGGTATTTTTTCCCCTCACACTGCCAGGGAACAGGCCCACGCATGGACACACAGACGCTGACTAAGGCCATAAGACTCCTTTAGGGTGGGTTGGGGGTGGGGGCAATGTTGTGTGAGTGCATGTACATATGTGTATAATTATTGCACTGCAGTCATCTATGTCAAACTGTTACTTGCCGAAGTAAACATCATTTGAGTTCCACTCTGTTATGGCCTAAAGAATGCACAGACAGGTTTTTGTGTGTGTGTGTGTGTGTGTACTACAGCGGTATCAAACAGCCATGTTTAGTGTTAAGCTCCTGTATGGTTAGAGGAATGTGCAGGACTCTGTTTGTGGTAAGACCTTAGCGGGAGCCGAGCTAACACTAATCAGTTATTAGGAAAATCTGCATATTTTGTATTTGTGCGTTATTTGAATAGCTTTTGTGTGAGTGTGTGTGTGTGTTCACCCTTAGTTTATAAACTCTTAAGTCACTGTGGTGTGATTTCCTCATGGTTTGAGGTTAGAAAGAAAGAAAAAGTGTTAAAAGGACAACAGGAACTAAAAGTGTGTTCAGGTCTGTTAAAAGCTCCCCGTCCTCCCATCCAGCGTGAGATGGCAGATGTTCAGAGCTGCAACCACAACACAACAGGCGGTTTATTCAGCCCAAAACACAAATAGAGGAGACTTCCTCTGTGCTGAAAACCCTGTAGCTCAAACAGCATATTTCTGTCAAACGCTGAAGAAAGCCGACCACTTAAATGACTCTTATTTATCCACGGCGGTGTTATTCCCCTGCTAAAATAAGAACTGCAGCTGTGGAGACCATCAAGTGTCGTCTCGTCCTCCTTTTATTTTCTGCCTGTGATTGTCAGCTAGTTTCAGGATGAGAATCAACAAAAGGTCAGGTGGTTGAAGATGGAGGTCACCGAGGCGATGGAGTTACCCGTCGTGAGACACGGGCACATCTATCTATCTTCAGCAGATTGTTGTGTTTGCTTCAGGAGCATCATACACCACTTACAGGTATATAAACAGTCATGAGACAGAAAGTACAACTGGTTTCTGAGATTTATCCATATTACATACTAATACATTAATACATTAAGGCTTACAGCGTACAGTTTTATATGCATTTATCTGGACTGTAAATGGGTCATTCCAAGCCACGGTTGTGTTCGTTTTCAGTCATTCTGGTGCATTTTTGCTGCTATGAATCATTGTCCTGCTGTATGACCTAGTTTTAGTCAAGCTTTAGCTGTCAGGCAGACAGCTGATGCTAAAATTCGCACTGTCCTACTCCTCAAGCCCATATCGTCATTCCTCCACCTCCGTGCTGGGCAGATGGGATCTTTGTGCAGATATGCTGCGTTTGATTTCCAAAGATTTCCACCTGTGTTAAGGATGTATTCCCAGAAGTCTTGTGGGCTGCTCCATTGCAACTTTGCTACTAGTTAGTTAGCTGCCATGCTAATTTTAGGTTGCAAGCTACTTTCTCCTAGTAAACATATCATACTTGCTTAGCCTTTAATTCTATCTGTGCCATTAAAGGTATATTATCACATAGCATAATAATGACATTTTTATTAGTTGTGAAGGGATTTTATTTTAAAGCAACATAAAGGGGTAAAAAGAGGGAAGTCTGAACATTATTATCATTAATATTAAATATTAATTGTTGCTGAGCTCATTTTTGTCTCCTCACATGTGTTTGCATGCCAGCATAGATGCTGTATGGCTCCATCCACTTATGACATCACTGTAGCTATCCAGAAAGACACAGGAGTCAGCAAGAGCCAAGCTGACGTCATCTATTCACTCAATGTCAATTACGTAATCATGGGGTCCAATGTCTGCAGGACAGACAGCGTGTGCATGGGATTTGTTTGTGATTGCATGAAGGGCAACAGCACATAATTTCAATCTTATGTGTGAGAAAAGATGGGAAAGTGGCACAGTGATGACATCATTAAGGGGAGGCGGCTTGGCGTGGAAGCTATGACAGGTTGAGAGTGTTTTGGGTTAAAAAGAGGAGACAGAGCCGTAAGGATAGACCCGCCAGGAGAAGTTATGCAACACACATCTAACTAAACACACTCTGTTTTTTTTCTTTTGTTAGTTTTTTTGCCTTTTTGTGTGCAAATAAAGTGCATTCACTTTGCGCTTGTGTGTGTGTGTGTGTCGTAGTGCTTTGTAGCACTTACTGTGAGGAATGAGTGTCTTAAAAACACACAGACATACTGCTGAAATCTACACACAAAAATGCACGATCACCCCCCACCACCCCTCAACCAATAAACAAAGCTTCCTAAGGACAGGAAATCCTTCCACCCACGTTCCTGTGTTACTTAGCAACCAGAGCAGCGTCACCGTGTGCATGCCTCCACTGTTGAAAACACACAAGCAAGCAGACAGAGCTGTGCACACACACGAAATGCAACTCCATGAAGTCACTAAAAGCCCCAAATAAAAACCACGGCAGATAAGGGAGCTAAAGCTGGGATAGGCTGATACTTGCCACAGCTGCCCTCCAGTTTGTCAGACACGGATTTAAACCAATCATGACATCAGCCCTTGTAAACATAAAACAGTTTTTCCCCCCGCAAATTTATGAGCTTTATTTTTACGCTCTGTGACGTCTTTCTGTGCACGAGCATTTCACATGCACCAGGACGGGAGCAGCAAAAGCTCAGCACGAGTAGGTAGGGGGAGGCTAATTAAGCAGAGGTGGCCAGCATTGTGGACAATGGTTCTGTTTCATATCAACAGTGGGGTCTATTGAAGACAATTATAACCTGGGGGATAGAGTAGTATTATTCATAAGCTAGGCTATTTCAGCCAGATGTGTTCCCATTGTAATTGTTAAATCCTGCATTTAGGTCAAGCGGTTGTTTTAACTGTGAAGCAGTGGCATGACGGTGAAAGTTGACCTACCATAAAACGTCACAGTCTCACTCATTAACTGTCTTTAACCAATAAATTCAATTTCTGAAATAAACTGAATGAGAATCAAATGACAGGATTTTCTACTGCTTCACTGTCACTGAGTTCAGATGGCAAAAAGTGCCTTGCTGTGTTTTAAAAGACAACACAGTAAGTTATCCAGTGACTGGTGACAATCTTTGCATCTAAGGTTGCGGTTGGATACCAGAGAACTGCTCATTAAAGGAGTTCAATATAAGAATCTTATTTCTGCTTAATCTTAAAAAAAAATACCACAAGTAAAAACACAACTGTTAAGATAATTAGACTTTAATCCCAAAGTGGGTTTAGAAAACAAGTCCAAGTCCATTCTATACCGCTTAATCTAATTCAGGGTCAAGTAGAGGCAGGAGTCTTTCCCAGCAATTAGCAGGCGAGAGGTAGGTCACACCCTGAACAGATCACCAGTCCATCGCGAGGTCAACACAGAAACAACCACTCACTCTTAATGACAGTAAAAGTGACCAATTAAGCTAACGTGCATGTGTTTGGCAGGTGGGAGAAAGTTGTAGTACCTGAGAGAACCCACGGCAACACAAAGACATGCAACGTGCAGTCTAAATCTCATTTCATTTTATTGTATGAATAGAAAACTGACAATTCTGGATAAAAAACCAAGAGGAATGACATTCAGATCACAGCTTATAGGCCAACTATAATACAGCCATGCATGACACATAAACAGCTTCAAATCTTACTATTGCATTTTGCTTGAGAACATAAACATCTCTGGCAATTATCTCCACATGCCTTTCTACCATAAGCGATGGCTCACTGAAACAGGACCACCTACACATTACTATACTATAGTCATTTAGCAAACGCTTTTATCCAAAGCGACTTACAAAGCATCATATTTAACCTACTATTTACTAAACTATATGCTGATATACACCGTTAACATCAACAAATTATGCCCTCCAAGTAACCGGCTAAACAAACAATCAGATAAACATCCATTAAGTTAAACTTTATTTGACTTGATTCAAGAAAAAGTTGTCTCAAGCCACTTTGAAGCTATAGAATCCAGTTTTAACGCAATATACAATGAGTGTAATCTTATATTTTTTATTGGTTAGTAATAAAGAGAAAAAACTAACTCCCTTCTAACAGGAACCAAGACTTTTATCTGTCTGAACCGATTGGGATAGAGAAGACAAGAAGGGGTCAACAAGCTACATCATAAGTGCCATATTTGTATTTAGCTACACATAAGAACAAATTTCCACAAGCTTCCTACCATTACTGCCTTACAGTACTCTGTATTAATGTTATGTTTTATATATATATATATATATAATGTAATATTAAGAAATACCACTTTATGGGCTGATTTCAGTTTATTCGCCATAAACTGCCCCAGCACTGGGTAGAAATACTAAATTTCTTTAAGGTATCCGAACACACGAACGGTAGCTATAGCTCATACTTCTACAAGCTTAGCAACTTTGCATTCAGTCGCTAGCAAAAGGACACAAATACCTTTTTTTTAACCCAGCTTTTCAGGGCTGGTAAGCTAGTTCTCGCTAAAACCCGATTTGGTTTTTCACAGCCAGGGAGCCACCGCAGAGCCATGTCACAACACTACAACTCTTAACATTTCTCCCAACATGTTTGACCTTCCCTCAAGTCCACTCTGAATTCCTAGGCATCACAGGGCAGGGAGACAGCATATTGTATTCTGTATGACAATTTTAAGCTAGTTCTGAAACATGGCTAGTATTTAAGCTAACTGATATTTCCAAAGGATCTCTAGAAGAGATTAATAAACAGTTTTTACGTAATGTTTTAAGCTAAATCTCAGTACAAAACACCCATCAGCACGATTAAACATGGTGGTAATCATCATTTAAAGCTTGTGAATCCAACATTAAGAGAAATTAGCTGATGCTATTAAACTATGGTCTGGTGCTGGATATCCCAGTTTTTAATGATGGAACCAGACCTGGGATAGACAAAACAAATAGAACTGGTTAAATCCTGGCTCTTAATGGGAACAGGAACCAGTTTGGAAGAGAATGTAAAAAAACAATGTTTGACTGAAGTGACAACTTCCTGAAAAGGAAACTCTCAATGATAAATTTGGATGGATGTTTCCTCTGAAATCATTAGAAGCAGAGCTACTTTGTTGAGATGAGGAAAGTAAATTTGGTCCAGACAAAAGTAGTAACACCAGAAACCACGGAGGTCATGTTGCACAATAAAGCTCAAGCACAACGAAGAAGCCGTGATGCATTTCCATGCCTCCATCTACTGTATCACATTTGTTTATGTCACTTCCTGGGAATGCGCACAGTCATGATTTCGTCCATCATTGTAATATTTGTTACCGTCTCAAACATCGGTATGCCACACTGCCCCTAGGAGATATGTTGCCTAACCAGTCAGCCAGTCATTTTCATCCCATTAAGGATGGCGGTGAAGCTGGAGCCTATGCCAGCAATCATTTGGGTGATTGGGTGATACCGCCCAACCACCAGGTTTATATTAGGGTCCATGGTGACAACCTCTAAAATAATGCACAAAAAGGGAGCATTTACAAGCTTTTCCTTTGAATAATTACCTTTATTACAGCTTCAAAAAGAAAATAAAGATGTTTTATACTGTTACAGCACTTTCTGTACTGTTTCAGCACACACACACACACACTTTCGACCCAATTTTCTCAAAAAAATACTAAAACAGTTCAGTTTCATTGAAGAACCCAAAAATCTAATATATTCTTGAAGGTCAGTGGGTGTATTTCTATTTGTGTGAGCAAGCAGCAGGTTTCCCAGAACTACAACTGGTTCCCATTCCCCCTCCTAAGCCTCCAGCCGACCGGCCCCTGCCCACCTGCTTCTCAACTAAATTGAACCGAATATGAGGAAATGCCACTTCCCAGGTGAACAGCACATCAAGGCACAAGGCAACCTCTTTTCACCTGGGTAAATATCCTCCATCATAAGGATATTTTTATTGCCTTTGCTGACGCGGTGATGTTTACTGAAATGTTTACCCTTTCAGAACTAAATGTACCGCTGCCTCCACCGTGTACTTTCCTCTGACATTGCATTTTAGACACATGCAGCCGTGTGGCTCGCAGCCACAGCTGACCAGAGCGCAGCAGCGAGTTGCTTGCATAGCTCCGGGCACCACTAACACAATCAGAAATATTAAAACATCCATTTTTGAGCATTTATGCTGAATAAACCATGAGCTGGCATCAGGGAAAACTGTCTGATGCTCACATTGAAAACACAGACTATTCTATTCATTCACACATGAATTATGGATCCATTATGGACTGGTTTTAGGAGTGTTCAGGGAATCCGTCCAGCAGTTGTAGTCAGAGCACCAACCCACTGATCCATCCATACCAATTATCTGGGTCTGGGGTGGAGTCTGAATTCAATATTCAATTTACACAATTCAATCCGGTATCAGAGCCTCGGCGTGATGAAACTAGCACGCCTTAATGGACAATAAGCAGCAAAGACTCCCCTTTCTTTCTTTGAAAGAGAGTCAACTGTCTCCAAAGTGAAAAAGAAGAAGAGGGCTAAGTGGACGTCGCACCACAGGGGTGTCAACTGAGAGACAGGCAGAGGTGGAGGGGCTAGGACTCCATTGAGCGCAGCCATGGGGGGTCAATATGTGAATGAACGTTTGCCATAGAGGTGAATTATGAATGAGCAGCACTCTGAGCACTCCTGGAGAGAGCCTGTCTCCTTCTCTCCATCTTTCCTCCTCCTCCCCCTAATGTCCTGAAATCTCCATCATCCTGTCTTTCCACTCCGTCTTCGTTTCATCTCCCATCTCCTGGCTTCATCTGCCTATTTTTCCTCCTCTTCTCCTGGTCACCTGATACCCCTCCCCGCCAAACCTCCTCCACCTCCCTGTGTCTCCAGACCAGGCGAGGACGCAGGTAGACACGCGCCGTCTGTCTGAGGAGACGCTTGTTCCCCGCGCATACATATTTACACAGCCTCGGATGGATGTGCACGCGCTCACATGGCAGCCAAGGAAAATATAAAAGCAAACAGTCCTGCACGTGCAAAGGCAGACGCGTGTAATAAAGTGAAAGGCACTCAGGCGCGCACACACATTTCTCCCAGCTGTTCTCCTGGCCACGGAGCCTGTGTGTGTGCGTGCGTGTGTGTGTGTG
>JBAMIG010000024.1:3600997-3612057 GCA_037177335.1 Kiunga ballochi | reverse complement strand
AACACTTTGTAAAGCACTTTGTGATTTTATCTGTGAAATGTGCTATATAAATAAAGTTTACTTACTTACTTACTTACCTCTACTTTGCTACATTAAAAACTTTACATAAGCCCAGTGGATTTGTCTTTGTCAAATTTAAAAGCATTAAATAAAAGACATACATTATATTTGCCCACAGAGGAGCAAACAGAACAGCAGGGCTCAAATCCAAATGTTCCTGATTTGAAATGAGGCATTTATATGCTAAACATCAAAAATGGATACAGAGCTTCTGTGTCCTTCACATGCATATTCTGCATGTGTAGATGCTGATGTTGGAGGCAGTGGATATAAAGAAAAACTAATAGGACCCAAGACAGTAGATGGATCCATTTAGAAGATGGACTGAGAATGTTTTGTCTAATAGATGGAGAAACGAGATGGAAACGAGTTCAACACCTTTAATTACTACAGTTTCAACTGTGAGAAGTTACCAAGTACACCAAGCTGCTGTTAGGTTCAAAAGCTACATTATTTCAATGTCTGCTTTATTTACAACACAATTAAAAGAAAAAGGGCTTTACAAGGAATGCACACAAAGTATATATAGAAAGTATATACTAAAATAATGATCAAAAGTAACCAATACAGTAATAACTACAGTAAAAAACTCTGCTCAGCTAAAGGCCAGGATAAACAAGTGGGTCTAATGTATTTTTTAAAAATGAAAAGACTGCAGACCATACAGATAGAGCAAGTGAGCTCCTCAATTTAGGAGCCACACATGTAAAAGCTCCATCAACCAATCGAGAAACATCCAAGATCACCTGGTCAGCTGACTTATGTTAGATTACCCTGAATCCAAAAGACACATTTTTTTACACAACTTTGGAAAGACTCAATAAGAGCCAAGTCGTGATGCTTCCAACACATCCATCACATGCTACTGCCAGTATTAGGTACTGATGAGATCCTCCAGAAATAAAACTACGTGTGATAATATTATCACTGTCATGCCGAGCTGTGTTTCTTTGTCAAAGGGATTTCGGCTATTCTAGTTTAGATGGTGACTAAGAGCTGGTTAAAGCTAACTTTACAGTAACTCTTAGGCTGTCCACACAGACAGTTAAACCTCTTCACACCTGCTGCCCTCGCAGGGAAGGTGATGAGTGAAGAAAGGGTGAACAAATGTCCTTCGCTGTCACAAGTTAGCTGGAAAAGCTTTGCAAGTCACATTTCCAGGAAGTCAGGGCAAACTAGGATACATTTTCCAAGTGTCAGTTTAATACAATATTTCAATTACTTTTAGTAAATACAAATTCCATTGTGTTTGAGCTATAATATATTGGATTAGTGGTAAAAAATCATTTAAACTATCAAGGATACTGATAAAAAAACAGCTAAACAAGCTAAATTATATTATATTATTATATAGTATTATGGTAAGTTTATATATACTGTATATATATATATATATATATATATATATATAAAGCACAATATTTCCTCTTTAAGTGGAACGAGGACATCATGCACTTACCTCAGAATGCCATAATGATGTAGGATGTGTGAGTGTTAAGTGTGTCCACACTGAGACAGGCCTGACCCTGGCGGCAGTGCTCAGGGCTGTACATCACTGTGACCTTTCTGAGTGCTGCTGCAGCCTGCTGCCTTTGTTCGCCTAATGTGTCCCACACAAAGCGACTTTTGACCAAGAACAGAGAAGGAAACAGGGCAGAGATGGAGAGATAGCGGCAGAAGGGAATGTATGAATGGATAAAGAGATAGGCGTTGGCTGGAGGTCGGCGCTAATGGCCCCAGCGTGTTTTGTAATTGTAAGCAGTGTCAATAGATGCAGGGAAGGAAATGGGGGGTGGTCAGCCGACAGGCCGCAAGAAAACAGATCAGACAGACGGAATAAAACTAGCTGTAGACGACAAGAAAAAGATGTGATCACAGGGCTATTAAAAGAGAAGATTAGATTTTTACATCTAAAGTTAAGAAAAAGAGCATGATTGGTAATCCATCTTATGACATGGAGCCTTCTGGATCAGTATGGGTATAAGTGTGCCTCTGCAGGTTAATAAGGGACCTCTCACACTATTAAGCCTCTGTGCAGCACTTTCTTGGGAGGGGGGGGGGGACCACATGGACAATGATGATAAGCAAAACACACATGGTTTTATCTGGCACTCAGGCTTATCGTGCTTACTTTTAAATTTAAGTCAAATTTCTAGTCTAACAGTCTCCTGTAAACTAACTTGATTTGTGATAAAATACTCTATTTTAGATATTTGTTCAAAATGCAGGAGGAGCATTTGTGCACCGCTCCTGATTTAAAGTGCTTTTTAAGTGCTATTTTATTCTTATTTCAGATTTTCTATGTTCTATAATCTGCAGGTAGTCAGCAAAACCAGCTTCCAAATGGTTGACATAAAGACCACAAAAGGACTTTATTTTAAAGATTTTTTTTTTTTTGCAAATGCAAACGCCAGAATCACATCAAGACTCACGCTAATATACACAACTGACTTATTGACAACTTTCCCCCTATTTTATACCTTAAAAAAGCCAAGAAAAAAATGCACCGGTAAAGCTGAAGCTCAGTACCACACTGTGCATGGATTACTGTTCATGTAAGTAGAACAGGTAAAGCATTGTCTTTGAAAATTCTCACCTGTTTTTCAAAGTTGTCCCACCTAAACCCAGTTCAGCCCGGTGTTATATTTATTAATTATATGTCATTTAATGTGAGTATGTATTTTCTTCTTTTGTTAAAAACAATAATGCTTCATGATTAATAACCTAGCTAAGGGAACCAAAAGATTGTATTGAATCTTAACCCCCAGCCTCAGTCTAAACAAGCATGAGGCGATAGTGGGAAGGAAAACTCCCTTTTAACAGGAAGAAAAACCTCCAGCAGAACCCGGCTCAGGGAGCGCATCCATCTGCCTCAACTGACTGGGATGAAGAGGACTGGAAAGACAGAATAACACTGCAGCTTTAATCCAGGAAGACCTGCAGAAAAAGGAGAAATATATTAATAATGTCAATATATATAAATGTCTGTCATATAGTATTACATGTAAGAAAATATGCAGATGAAGGAAAAGGAAGTCCTCAGTGCATTGTGGGATGTCCCCAGACTGCATAACTAATGGGTGGATAGACAATCTCTAACTATAAGAGGTGTTAAAGCTTAATTTTAAAGGTATGGAGGGTGTGTGCCTCCTGTACTCACACTGGTTGCTGGCTCCATTAGAGAGGAGCCTGATAGCTGAAGGCCCTCTCTCCCACCATTTTCTTATGACGTTTTCCCACCAGTACCTACTCTACTTGGCCTAACACGACTAAACCAGAACCCAGTGTTTCCATTAGGATTTGTCGGACCGTGCCGTTACATTTTCCGTACCTACTTCATTGTGGTTACAAGCGTATTGGGCCGTGTGGGTAGCGTGACATCCACAGGGTGGCGTCCATTGATTGGTCTCATGTGATCCAGATTGTTTTGTCTTGCCCTCCGACAACTTCTCTTGATTTGTTCCATGAGTCTATTTACAAAGAGTAACCATAATCAGAGTCCCAGGTATAAGTTACCATGAGGTCTTTTATCTACGTGTCTTCTTCTATGGTATTCATCTTCTTCGGTGATGTTCTGCAGAAACGTCTAGAAAGTCGCATTATGCGGGAGACCCCTCCCACATAACACCGCAAATATGGGTGAATGTAGCGGTCGAATGAAAATAATTGCAGTTGTCATGGCAACCGCGAGTGGGCCGCGGGAAAAGCACATGTTGAACACAATTTTCTAATTGAGAGTATACCTTTATCTCAGACTACCTTCAGGTTATCTTTTGAAATCTTGATGTTAAAATTGTATATTTTCCTGAAAAACTGGTGCCTAAAGGGTCAAGTCTGAATAAACTACATTTATTTAACAAACAGGGTGTTTCAGTTGTAAGAAACCACACATAGCCACAAAAGCCTGGCACCCCTATCCTCATGTATCTCACCAACTTGGTCCCACACTGCTATGGGACAGCTTCCCATTCTTTAACCAGTGTTTGCTGCAAGTCAACCAGTGTGGTTGTGTTGGTCACTCTGGCACTTTGTTCCATGCAGGTTGTTCCATCCTCCCCACTCCCACATTCTCTGATTAACCTCGTCTGTCGGGGCAAGCATTATCACCTTGTCCCCTTGTAGCTGAATATAATCACCTTGCATTGAGATTGTCATGTTGACAAGCTAATTTTTTAGAGAGATAGCCCAAAAACACCACCACAATGCTTCAAAAGCTGGTACTCATCAGTGCAGCAATCAGCATAGTGTTCCCAGCACTCTCCTCATTCAGATTAGTCAAACAGGGCATGCTTACAGGAAACAACAACTGACGCTGTGGCAGCAGCGTCCATGCTCACAGCTGCTGTTAATCAGGTGCTAATCAGGACTAATTCCCAGCACCTGGAGTACCACCCGCTCAAACACAATGAGTAGATAGCACAATAAATGGTTTGTCACTGACAGAGAAGATTTGGCAAGTTTTTCAGTGGCACAGCCCACAAATTCAACTTAGCTGCTTATCCCACAAGTGCATTTTCTTTTCAAATGTTGCTCCATTTAAAAGAGAAATGAAGAGGTGCTGAAACAGGGAATTTGGATATTTTAGAGAAAGCATTGTTAAATCAAAGAAATAATTGCCAAAACAAATATTGAATTAGGTCTTGTGCTTAAATAACATGAAGAAATTGCTGCACTCAGGTTAGCACCATTGCTATCTCGGCTAATTCTGCTATTATCTATGTAAAGTATGAAGAGTTTGGACATTTCCTGTATTTAACTAAATAGATAAAGGCTACCATTATAGCATCACAAGCTCAAAACTATAGATTACTATTCCACACAGAAACATTAGTCAGGGCAATTGAAAGTCTTTACTCTGAGTGAGATTTCACAAACGTTCAAAAGCCTCTAGCGGTACCTGGATGGCCTCTTTGACCTTAACATGAACTCAGATTAATTAAGCTACATTTGTGCAGTTAGCATGTGTAAAGTGTAACAATCTTCATGCAGCCAGTTTTTGCACCTGTTGGGAACACCTATTGTAGCAACATCTGAAAGATTTAAATAAAACTAACCTCATTAGCTTTGTTATGTAGACCATTACAGTAGCAAAAATAGGTGGACAGTATAACACAGTACTGAAGAATAGCAATTCCAAATAAAACAAAGCAACAATGTACACATGTAATATAGATATTTCCGGTGTGTTGGCGCTGGGATACACTGAAAACTTGCAGGATTGTGGACCAATAGACCATAGAGGATAACCTATGACAGAGAATTACTCAGCAATTTGCATGCTAAAGTGGATTTCTATCATGACTACTTTTATTTTTCATTTTTTAAATGTGTCTTTTGCCGTGCTCCTCATGACTCAAGCTAGTGACATGGTGCATCTTGTACACAAAAGGTAACCCTAACCCTGGACACACACATGACTACTACATGGTTTAATTACCATGATGTGCATTCATGTGATTTTTGCATTCAGCACTTGTTTTATTGTAATTTTCTTCCTTGTTTATTGTTTTAGATTACAGACTGCTTGTCTATTAAATCAAACAGAAAAACAAGCAAAAATAAATTGTGGTAATGAAATAGAAAACTATTATCTGCTTATTTAGGATTGTCAACAGCAGTAATTCACTAAAGATTATTCCAACAGTAACATAAAAATCAAATGTTGGACAATGATCAAAATCACTTTGATCTGAATGATTGGTATGTTTTTATTAAGCATTTTAATTTAAATCAGGCTCTTAGACCAGCCTATTGTCCTACTCTTTGTTGTAGCTATGATTGGTGGTGGTCGGGGAAGTACTGGTTCCAGTGATGTAGTGTAACCTCAGCTCAACCATTATAAAATCTAGGGGAGCCCTTTTTCATTGGACCAGCACACATAGTAACAGGTTTTCTATTACAGCTTTTGCAGTAAGAGATGTTACAAATATTTATTGGACCTGCAAATGTTTGTCATAAATTAACTAAATCAAGATGACCATGCTGTAATCTTTTAAAAAAAAGCACACTTAATCCAGCCATGAAGCACTTAGATGATACTGTGTTTAGTTAAAGATGCTTTATCTTTAATAAAACATATTTAAAAGTGTGCTAGAAAATATAATATAGTATAATAAAAACAACTTCTTAAAAATAAAATCTCTGGAAATAAACAGAAACAATGTTATATGATTATATAATAATAATAATAATAAAAATAATCTGTATGAGTAAATCAAACCTGTTTTGTTCAATACAGAAAGGTGTGCCTGCTTTGCACATGATGCATCTGCCTCTCTTCAGTCCTGACTCGGAACAGTAGAAGAGAAATTTCTTTCACACTTGTTCTGCAAAGTTACATTTACACTTTGGCATTTTGTATGCAGCAGCAGTGCCTGCAGCCCTGTTGCCTTTTCTGAGTGGAGAGCGCACCACCACAAAGCAGGGTTTCGGGCAGGACATCACTCACCACACAAGCTGTCCTTTATTGCACTTGTCAATTTAAGTGCATGTTATTGATCCATTTGAAAACCTAAACCTATGAAAACTGAAAATTGGTTTTAAATTCCTTGGATATTATAGTGCAATCTTCAATGCAGACTGGAAAAAAATGCATTGCATATCATTGCTTTCAACAAAAAGTAACTTGACTTGGACCTTAAGATTTAAGACTTGACATGGACTTGCAAAAAGGACTTGTGAACATCTGTTTTCTATACAAACTCTGTTGGCTTTATGTACTAGCCCCGTGTGCAATCGTGCCTCTCTGTGTGTGTGTATTTGCATTAATGTAAGTGTGTGTAGCACATGCGATGAGGGATGGACATCACCAGGGCACTGCTGGGATAGAACAGGCAGCTCAGTCAAAGACTTAAAGCTCCACTCCCCAGCGGAGGATACGGACTGGCTTTGATGTTGATGTGAACAAATAAAAGGAAGCCAAAATGAGCGGAATGAACTATTATCTGCTGAGGAAAGGCCCTCCCATGGAACTGAGCCTGCCTGCTTTGCTTCCAATCAGCAGGGTGAAGGGAGGATTGAGTAAGATAGGGTGAAAGAGAAATAATGTGTTTGAAAGAAAGACACAGAATCCTATTGATTTCAGTCTTGTGCTAAATCCAAAGGCTGCAGTCTTCTATGTTTCCATGTTTGCAAGTGTTCACAGCTCATATGAAGGATATTTGTATATGTTTTATCCACTTAAACACTGCAAGACACCAAGGAGATCATAACCAACGGGTGCTGAAAATAGTTTGGAACTTAATCTGCACCAACATTGTCAAAAAGCATAAAAAGCACCACAAACTCCTGAGCTGGAACTCATTTAAGCACTAATAATAAGACTTGGCTACTCATGCTTTACACCTCTAACTCACAGAGAAAGAAACAAGGCCACTTGCCAATGCCACAAATAGACCTAAATCCACAAGTAAACTCTCCACAGGCTTCTTCTTCAAGCAGAAATACCCATACCTGCATTAACTGCTACCAAAGCAGAACTAGGCCAGCTAATTCAATTACTTTTGTATTTCTGTCACAGCCCAGTTCTAAACCCGACTTTGCCAAAAGCAGAAAAAAACAGCTTGAAAAAGGTCATCCATCCTAGAAATAAATAGAAGAGTGTTTAAAGGTTCAAGGAACTTGTTTGCACAAGCTGACACGTTAACTATCTTTTGTACTGGCTGGAAAAAAACTGGGTCAGGTGTACCGGCAGCTAGGGTATGCAGGACTGACAACAGAGAGCGAGCAGAGTCACAGAGAGGATTCAAACAGCGCTACTCCACCACAGAACGTCTGTCTTTTCTGTCACGAACTGAAAAATGGATATTATTACTAAAGGTGTTACTGCAAACCTGCATCTGTAAAGGCTGCTCTAAGACATTTTGCTGATCTCGTCATTTTCCATGGCAGTAGGCATTATGTTTCAAGGTTATCTGCCCACCTGTCTGTCCATATGTCTGTCTATCACTATCACGTCGAGGCAATGTACCCTGAATGCCTTGAGGGAATTCAGTCAAATCTGGCACAAACAACAACTCAAGCCCAAGCAGAGGCTGTTTATAAGAGATGAATATGGCTGCATTCTGGGAGAAAATAAAACCGGTGCAAAGGAGAGCAAGACCTCAAATGTTCTTTCTGACTGCTGACTCAGTCCTATGCGCTAAAAATATTATGTGTTATTTACCTGTTTGTTTTGGTTTGAGGCAATTATTTATATAGAAGATTTGTTGAGATCTGATCTTAGTGATAAAGGAGAGTTTCGCAGTTCTTCAAATGCTTTAAGCCCAAAAGGAAACAGGCAGTTGTAATTTCTGTAGCATTAGCTGCATGCTGGGTTAGCTAGTAGCATGCAGCATCTCAGAATAGGCTCCAGTCCTCCTGCACAAGATATAAAAAACTTGTACCAACAATGTTTTCTGAATGTCAAGAAATGCATTAAGCGTGTGATAAAATCCTAAATCATATCATGGTTAAGTTTTTAATTAACAGAAGCATGACTGAGTGAAGACTGTGCGGGTTGACTGCTAACAGTTGTGATTAGTTTGCAGTGTCACGTCCGCTGAAGGGCAGTCGTCCTAAATGAGCATCGGCTGTTTTAATGGAGCGGAAAACAACACTTGAAAATACAAGACGTCATGGTCAACATGGCTTTATAACGCAGACGTTTGTCTTAGCTTTGCTGCAGCTTAAAGAAACAGCTCAACACACATCCAGCGCTACCTCTTTTTTTTTTTACATTGATCTTTCAATCACATGGCGTAATCTTCATTTATGTAGGCGACTTTCATCCTTTAGGAGTTCTGGAGTCTAAAGACACCCAAAAATCTGTCTGCTTCAATAAGAACTGCTGAGATCTAACATGTCAACTTTTTTTGCCGTTGTTCCTTTTGTCAACTTCTTTCTTTTTATTTAAATGTGTTTAAACACCTTATTCTGAACTTGTACTGAGAAACACTGGGCTTGACCAAGGTTTTGGTTTATTCATGAAATTCAATAAGGAAAGCCTTTGATGTCCATGAATAAAACATTTTTTTTTCTTTCCATTTTTAATAATTCCTGACTTTGGTAAATAACCAACCTGTTGTCATTTCAGGACATCAAATAGTACCATTTCTTTGGATATGCACAAGGTGTCCCTTGGTGTATTCGTGCTGCAGGACTGTTTATTCTGCATAGACAAAAGCAAAACGTCCTTATGACTAAATATGAGTTGCCCTTTTGTTTCAGGTTCCCACTGTGGCACAGAGTGATGGGAACACAGTCCAATGCGGTGTAACTATGTGATGAACCAAGATCTTTATTATCTTGTGGTTATTTCAATAAACAAAACAACATATTTGACTATAAAAGGCTGATGCCTCTTAAAAAGGCCTGTTTGTGATCTTTGTATTCAAATAGGAACGGATGTGTGACACTGCTTTCTCTTTTCTCTATATCTGTATTTTGACTCTAACACATCACATGTTTTTGCAGAGGATATAAAGAGGACAGATTTACTTCCATTTTCATGGAAATAAATAAAACACCAAGGTGTTAAGAAGTGAAACTATTTGTAAGATTCTTTGTTTTGTATCTGAATTAAGGTCTTTGAGATTTTAATCATTTATTCTTGCTCTTTGTTTTTCTTAACATTAGATATTTCCAAACTTCTGTTTTACAAAAAGAAAAAATAAAATAAAGTTTTTGAAGTTTTTTACACTAAATTCAGCTCATAAAGTTGCAGTGTATACAAAAAATGCACATAAATGAAGACAGTACAGAGAAATTCATTGTTTTGAAGTGATTACCTGCTGTGCAATCATTGCTGCACCACGACAACAAGTTAACCTCTGAAAGACTTTTGGTCACTGATGGCCACCGTCCATTCACAACTGAGCATCTGAAGATATTTATTTGCACATATTTACCACTATACATGAATAATTCTTACACAGTGAACTCTTAATGTTTAGACATAAAATTCAGGCTTAACATCTGAAATACAAGAAGAACCAGTCAATGGGCTTCCTGCACAACTCTGCCACTTCCTGAATTTAGGATAACTCCTTTGTTTCCTTTCTTTCAATCCTGGATGAACCGATTAATCCAGGTGTCTGGTCATTGCCGTTGTGGTTACTGTTATTTAACACCATACTGATTTGGTATTATAAATACAAAAGCTTGTAAAATGCCAAATCTGATGTCAAAAGCTCGTCCATAGGTGAAACTGAAGGCCACTTAGATGGTGACAAGAACTTGACATAGTTATAAGCAGGTTTTGGCCATTTTTAAGTGGAGATTTAAATTTCACGTGACATGATGCATAGAAAGCCACACTGAACGCACTACTAGAGCTTCATGCTTAGGACTGTTTTTGACTTCATCAGCCAACATTTATTATTCCTGTTGCTTTGTCTCAGTAATTCTATTCACACAAAATGAATACAATAATGAAGCATTAAAACAACCTCTTACTTCCAGTAGTTTCCCTTTACCACATCTAATTAAAGTGTTTTATAAATTATTTTGCCCAGTCATTAAAAATGATGTGGGAGTCTGTTTTTTTGTTTTTAAATCTCATCTTGGAACAAAGCTCCTTTACACTGCTGGTGCCTACAATAGGATGCCTGCAAACAAAGGTTTTCTCTTTTTTTTTGGTTTCTTTGACAGCAGTGAAGTTGTGACGTGCAATCTGTCATCCACATTGGATCTTTTCCTTTATGTGGTGAGTGCAATGTGAGGTGATTCATTATGAAAGGAAAGGAAATGTGTTGGTCATTTGTTTTACAATGTGTCTGAAGTTTAACAGATATGCTTGTGTTTTCAGTGTTACGCAGGATGCAAGAAAATTCTCATTTTGTTGCATGCTAAATGTCATTTGATAATCCATCTGGAGTTAAAATAAGATTCAAAATTGTCCATAGGAGTGAGTGCGAGTGTGCATGTGTAACGGGTGTGTCCACAGTTCCGTCCTTTCCAAGTCCACACCCGTGAATCCTCTGCGTGTAGCTCTGCGTTGTGTTATGTGGGGATAAATAAAA
>JBAMIG010000024.1:3541646-3570501 GCA_037177335.1 Kiunga ballochi | reverse complement strand
AGTTAGCTTTTTTCTCTGGATGTGTTTCATTGTGTCGGTCAACATGCGTGTTTTTGCTTTTTGTTTACTCAGATATGGCGCTTGTTTACTTCTGGCGCTCTTGGCAGTCTGATCTCTGACTCTGCAGGATCCCAGGAAATATTCTTTGTTTTACATGCAGGTGTAGCAGATGGAATGGTATCTGAATGGATTATGGTTTTTCCTTTTTGCGGTGTCTGTCTTTCTTCTTGTGTTTGCTTTCCCTTTCTCTTTCTCCTTCTATTTCTTTGTTTTTTCCAGGCGGTCCAGCAAAACTATTCACTCAAAAAAGAAAGAAAAAAAAATTAAATCCAGGTTAAAAACATTTTCTTTTTTCATGCGCCTATGATTGACATCTGCACTGTAAATTTATCTGATAATGATTATTTTTATTTAATTTATGTTTATAATGTGATTTTTGCTGTTTTTATTCTTCTCTACATCTGTAATGCTTTCACTGTTTCCATGTAAAGCACTTTGAATTGTCCTGTACATGAAAGGTGCTGTACAACTAAACTTGCCTGGCCAATCAAAAACATGATTGTGAGTATTGTGGACCATCCAAGTTTAAAATAAACAAAAAAAAAAAGAGCCAACAATCCTGATAAAACATAAATGTCACAGATTTACCTGAAAATGTTTCTGGCTCGGAAAACCTTTTCTAAAATCTGAATTTCAGGATTTCAGGTGCACCAGATGCACACCCGGGATTCAGCCCTGCATCCACACGCACAAACATACACACATACACGTCCACATTCCCCCACATACCCCCCCCCCCCCCACACACACACACACACACACACACACACACACCCATCCTCTTTCCCACACTCAACACCCTCCACACTTACACACACACATACACACATACCCCTTCCCTCTCTCTGCTCACTTGACCATGCACTTTCTCCACTCCCCATGCTCCTCCACCACAACACACACACACACACACATACACACATACATGCAGCGAGTCTGGCACAGTTATCTCATTCCAATGCATTGGTAAACTGTGTCCATGCAACAGCATTTCATCTCCATGCTGGAGTCATTTGTGGCAATTAACTGCATTATCTTCTGCCGTGACCAGACAGGCTGCAAAGCGATCCACTTCCTCTCAGCATGTTTTGGGCTTTCTGGGTCACAATTTACATCCCAAACTATAAAAGTAACACACACCATTGTGAAAATGTTTGCCCTGCTCATCAGAGAATCAGATAGTTTCCAGCTCTGTTCTGGCCTTGCAGTTATTCTGTGTCTTCTTCTGTTACTTTTGGGTCAACGCCTCAAACAGGAAGTGTGGAACATATACAGAGAAACCAAGGCCAGCGTACACGCAAACTAATTCAACTTCAATACAACTGACATGTTCACAGGCATTTTTAAAGTTCAATTTTTATTTATTCAATATTTTAATTTCAGTCCACCGGCTCTTTTCTTTCTTTTTTTTATTAATGTAGTCAAGAAGAAAGAGTTGGCACTTGATGATGAATACTAATTTACTGAACACTAAAGTCAAAGCAATGCTGTAACCTGCGGATGAGCTCAGAAACCACAGCCAGTTTGCCATTTTGGGTGAAAGTGACGTCCAGTTTATGGTTTAGCTCATGCAGCGCTTTAGTCTGAGCCCTGATAGCACACACACACTACCACAAAAGCCTGCCAGTCACTGTCACAAGCTTTGAATTTTGTAGTAATTACCAACCCTTTATATATTGATTTAAATATTTAAAGACCCTGTGTTATTCCTGCAACCTTTTCCATAATTTAACCCCACAAACTAACAGGGAAAACCTTTTCCTGGTGCTTTTCAACAAGTGTATATTGATTATAGTGGATATTGAGATAGACTGACCAAGACAGAGGAGCATTTTCCTCACTCAAGAGTAGGAAATGTATTCCCATAAAGAGGACTTATGTATGTATTTATATTTTTCTGGTCATTTCAGTTAAAGTTACCAGGTTTTCTGTAAAAATGTGAATTAATCCCTGTCCCTTATGTGAATTATCTTAAAAGGAATTTTTGAAACAACATTTTTGGATTGAATTGGATCAGAAAGAAAATGAGTGGCCTTGCACATGTTCTGCATGCTTGTCCAGAAAACAATACAGCAACATTAACTTTTCAACACCAGACATAAAAGATCAGGCTAAATCTCACATCACTTACCCGTAACATAAAAATGGAGGAAACTGTTGCACCTACGGTACAACTGTAGTAATTAATATCCTCTAGTGTTATAATAAGACTCCTCTGCGGTTGAATATGTGCATTTCCAAGTGAGTTACTGCTAATGTTATTCTTTTTTTAAGACAATCGAGTTAATTATGCTCGTCACTTTTACTCCTGAAAGCTTTAATGTCTTTATGCCTTCACATAAAATGACAAGATTAATTTTGGCTTCAAATCCATCCATTTTTTTTACAATCAAATTCACTTTAACTACGCTGCCATGTAAAATATGCTTAATAGATTAGCATAAAGTCTCTTTAGATGCATTTCCTGGTGGTATTTATAGTGTCCTTGCTTCTCTGAATGAAGGAGCCGCAGCTTGTGGTTGTGGCCGCCGCTGTCAGTCCACTGATAAGTAACTGTGACACCGTTTGAAGGGAGGTTGAGCACTGCAAAACACCGCAGAGGTGATGATTTAGCACCTACAAACTCCTAGAGTAAGAAAAAACACAGATTATCACTTCAGCTCATGGAGGCTGCAGGCTTGTGACGCCCCTCGAGTCAGCTGATGGCTAAGCTTTTCTGGATCAAGTGCTCTTGTATCCTCTCCTCATCCTCACTTGGCAGACTGGTTTAGGCCTTGTGGCTGATGATTTAGAGTGAGTGTTACTGGAAGAACACACTAAAACAAATATACATCAAAAAGTAATGCCACTCGCTGTTTCTAGGATCTCTCAAAGATCTTGTGATGCGAGCCAACTTCGCTCAGGCTACTTTAAAACGTTGCTTCCTCCTTATTTAAACTCAGTTTCAGAACAAGCGTGATCCCAGAAAGGAGGGGAAAAATAACCATAAAAAAAGGAAGCAGAGGGAGAGAAGCAGCTTTCCAAAGTTGCAATGTTTGACCTAGAAAAAAATGCCGATGAATCCTCTTTGAATTAGCGTTTTGGAATTAGAAGTGGCAGCAGCACAGGGTTGCACTTCAAAAACAAACACATAACAGTCAGGTTTTCATTCTCAGGGTCACACTTGTGCTTCATTTATTCAAGCTGCTGCCTCATTTTCTGCATTTGCTTGATTCTCATTAATAGCAGTGGCTTGTTTGAACATTTCATTGAAGTTTATTGGCTTTGATGAGAGAAAACTGCCTCCACCGTGGACCCTCCTGAGCAAACGTGCACACGTTCTCATGCTGATTATGGCTTTATTCATTTCCAGCATGAAGAGATGAATAAAGCTGTTATTAGTGTAGCTGTGGCCAGTGGTAAAGAAACTGCAGGGATGTACTGCATCCCTCACAGCCACACACTGCTAAGATGATCAAATGGCAGCAGAGCGCCGATAACAAGAAGTGATTCACCGTCAACAGATGTTGTGTGATCATAAACAAGAGGGTTTTTGTCAGAGCAATGAATCAAACTGCCTACCCTGGTGCTGCAGTGTGCTGCACAGAGCCTCATCAAGGTGCTATTATTATTCCAGGCAAACTTTTATTTCAACTCTGAGAGACCAAATGGCTCAACTAAAGCTCAGGTTGAGTCTCGCTTCTGCTTTGATCACAAGAAAGAGATTCAAAGTTTCTTCAAGAGCGAAAACTTCAACACCAACATTTTCTCTCTTCGTCATGCTGCTTCTGTCTTCTGCAAGACGATGATGCCATCGCTGGTGCTCTTAGAAAACTGTTGTAGTAACTAATGCGACAGCCTCTGGAAAACAACATGCTTTCTTTAACAGGGACTGTTACAACCCTGTTTGGCAGAAGGGGTTTCTGGCGTAACTACTTAAGATTGCACAGTTGTAAAAGCTGTGAAAATGAATTTATTGTTTTCCCAGAGGGTATCGGTACACAGACGTGGTCCGAGACCACCAGAGTTGGGGTTCACGAAGCTGCTAAAATATATAACAAAATCCTAACAAACATAAACTGGGATGGCCAAATCCCCAAGGTATGCAAAATACAATACCAAACTAAAACAAAAACAGGCCTCCAAAAAATGTTAACAAAAGGCAGAGCAGCTCCAATAAACTAAGGTTAATAAATAAACAATAACTACTAATGACAAACAAAATACTCAAATCCTATGTATATGTACAAACAAAATATATATTAAATATATTTACAAAACTACAAGTTATCAAAATACTATGTGCAAGTACAAACAAACCTAACTAGCCCAACTCGTATTACACATTATCTAATATACAAAATAAACAGAATACCAAGTAGTTTTAACTCTATTGGAAACACACTAAATACACATACCAAACACAAGAATCCTAAATACTAAACTAAGTCAAAATACCAAACCAAAATCTAAACTAAACTAATCACCACAAAATGAGCTAATTTACAAAAGTGCACCACAAATACCAAAGCCAAAGTCGCAAAGTTCAAAAGTCCGCAGATCCACAAGCCGAGGAGAAACAGTCTGTTTCCAAACAATTTCTCATTCAGGGAATGATGATGTGGCCTTTTATTTCCTGTTTGGCTGTGTGTTGGGTGGTGATTGGCCGAGGGGTTTGACGATGATGGTGCAGGTAAAGGTGGGTGATCCAGCCTGGATCATCCAGGCCTCTCCAGGTGAGGGTGCAGGCAGGTTGACAGAAAAGAAAGACAAATGAGTACTGACTGACAGGCGTCCATAACAGGGACGCTCAGTTAAAACCCGATTCAGCTGAAGCTTTGCTAAACTGTGAAGGACTTTGATCAATAGTTTTTCTTTATCTTTGCCTATTTGAGAAAATTCTTGGGGCAGATGGCAGCTGGACCCATCACACACTTCTGTGATTTGCTTTGCCATGGAGGATTATTTATGCACTCCACACATTTTGTTTCTCCAGAATTGTCTGATTTATCAGAGCAATGGATTAAATATTTACTAAGTACATCAGCTGAAGTGCAGTTTCCTTTTCACTTTCCTGAAACGTTACATGGATTTATCACACAAAATCATTTTTTATTCAGCTTGCCCTTAATATCCTGAACATTAAATTAAACCACGATGAATACAGTTTCTGCCAGTCAGACACATGTAATCATTTATAATGGGTGTATATTTTTAACCCTTTACCATGAGAACTGACTGGATGGTTATATATTACAGATAAAACTACATCTAACTGCACTGTTTATCCAAACAAACTGAGAATAACTTCATTAAAGCAAAACTGGTTATTTAAACAGTCGCCTGGTTTGGTTTTTGGAAGTGCTAAATAAGGATTTTATGCTTATTTATTTTGTGCATTCTCTTCCTTGTCCTGTTTTATTGTGTTTTAGAAACTAAAAAGACATAAAGTTGATATTAAAGTGTTTGTAGGGTGAGGTTTTCTTTTGCTTTCGCTTGTTTTTATCTGCCTCGCACAGCATTGTGGGATACGGTGACGGTAAGAGAGCGGCTCACGAAGAACAAAAATCATTTGCCGTTGAGGCAGTTCAGGTTTATTATTTTGCAGATACACAAATGCTTTAATGAAAAATTGTTATCACTGCCCCTACGCAAAGGCATGTGTGTTTGTACAACACAATTCAACAAGACTGATTCAAAGTGCTTCACAGAGACAATTAAACATTGGAAAGTAAGAAGTAAGAATAGAAATTAAAACAAGGAAGAAAGGCAAAGGAAAGAACTTCAGATAAAAATTACTGTTGAAAACATGATACTTTCCAGCTCATGAGAAATATTGTAAAATAAACTTCAAATGAAAACTACTGAAATGCAGATTTAGGTTAACTGTGTCTCAGCTGATTTGAGGCTTTCTATGAGTTTGTTTCAGGCATGTGGAGCGTAGAAGCTGAATGCAGCTTCTCCATATTTTGTTCTACTTCTGGGAACTGGGCCTATATGATCTGAGGGGTCAGCTCAAACTGGGTCAAGAGGTCACTGATGCATTCTGGTCCTAAACCAGCACTAACATCAGAGCATCCTGTCTCTTTCCTGATCCTCTCAACCACTAAGAGTTAGTCTGATGTTGACTTTTATCATTGTTTTTATTTATTTTTTTATTAAATGGAAAATTGCCAATTGCTTAACATAAAAATACAAAATGCACACATACTGCAGGTGTTGTCAGCCTATTTATTTTACCTGCTGTTAGCGTGTTTCAGCTCACAGTATGTCATAATGTATATTTATATCATTAATGTTAAACGAGCTGCTTTTATTGTGAAGCAAACGGAAGTAATGAGGTTAAATGAGAAGGTTTTCTTTAAATACTAGACCCACAGTGTTCTTGGGTAAGAAATGCTGTTTTGTAGTCGCCAAGCTAATCTTTTGCACATTTGACTAATAATTTACAATGTGTTTTATAGGGAACCTATGTTTTTTCTGTGAATTTGTATCATAAAAGTGGAAAAGAATAAAAAATGGACAAAGAAGAAGGTTGCCGGATTACTGATTATTTTAGGAGGACAACACAAATGTACTTTTTTGCCCCTTAGCGTGTCACATTTTCTTTCTTTTTCTCACTTAAAAACACGCCCTCCATAAATTCACATATGTTTCAAGCGCTTTTGCTGCCCAGCTGCCTGTAGACTGATAATCCACATTATAAAGCGTTTTCTTTCAAGACGCCACAGGAAAGTTTTGCTTTACTTCCTAAATCACATGGTAGCAAACAGATATCAACACACTGCCAGGTTTGATTGTGCAAGAAGACATTAGTGAAGAAAAGAAAGAAGAACACAGAAAGAAATTAAGAGCAGGGTCAAGAGAGAAATACTTTATTCATCCCTCAAAGGGAAAAGACAACATGTACTTTATTTACTGGCTGAAGAGATCCAACACAGAGACATACAACAGTCACACACACATTCATGCCAAACATGCATGTCTTTTAAAAGATGGCAAGAAGCTCCACTGGACTCGAACCAGAACCAGCAACCTGTCTAACAAAGTCCCTGAAGTTTTTTCATTGTGTTCATATGTTATTGTTTAATGCTATGAATGTATGTTTTTACACAGAAACTGGCTAGTAAATCCTCCAGTCTTACGATTCCACATACATCTTATATACTTTCCAATTCAAGTATGTGTTTCTGGCTAGAGAACAAACCGGCTATTTGGGGAAAATAAGATGTGATTGGCATTGTTTTCTCTGAGATGATCCAAATTTCTCTTTAAGCAGGACCAGCTAATAGCTCATATTTTGTACAGCGTGTGAAATAAAGCATGAGATGAATAAAAAAGTGTTGGACCACTCCAGTGTCTCACAAACGATAATGATTGCTCCCTTTTCTTCTTTGAAGATGAACAGATACCAGCTGTTGCATCAGCTGGACCATAAGTTATGTTCTATTCAGGAAGATGAAAACCGTGTAGCTGCTATGCAAGTAAAGGAAGTCAGGCTGCTGCTGGGGACCACCTTATTATGGTGTTAATTGGGTTGGTTACCTTTGCTTTTGTGCGTGTGTGTGTTGTCCTGTTAGCACATGTAGAGTGTGATGTGAGTTCCTATCTATGAAGTGTTCACACTGATAAGATGCAAAGAGACATTTGAAATAAAACTATTCACGTACGCAGAAGAGGTGTAGGGTGATGGAGATGGAAACGAAGGGGAAAGCTGTATATTTCCTGGGGGGCAGAGGGAAATCAAAAGCAGACTGGCGTTGTGATGAGATGTTATTTGATTTTTGATTGATACAAGGACCTCTCTAATTGGCCTGTGCTGTGAGGGAGATGGCTCCAAGGCACAGCTGTCATTCGGTCAGATGTATGCTGATATGTCCCCACGTTGTCAGTGACCTTTTTAAAAATGAAGGCACATGCTACAGAAAGCTGTCATGTTGAACAGAGAAGGAGATGACAATCGGGTTACAGAAATCAAGTTAGCAACCTGATTCCTCTTGTCAGTATTTATTTTCCATGATGAATTTCTACTAGAAGAGCTGCCACAAAGGAGTACAGTTAAGAGACAATGATAGCTAAAGTCCACTTTACATTACATAAAAACTGTGAATGCAATCATTAATTTTAATGTCATTATTGAGACATGATAAAGTCATTGTTTTATCTTTGCAAGATTATAAAGTTAAATAAAAATGTTGCTTTTAGATCACATAATAATCAAGGAACCGAATGCCACTGGTCGTTGTCACATTAGCTGCATTCCCTTTACTTCTGCTAAATAAAGTGATATTTGTAAAGTTTAGAGCAGGACTGCCCAAGAGATTTATCCATCCACTGCAACATTTAGATGTAACACAGCTGAATGAAATGAATGTCAGGTCAGCAGAAGCACTCTGTTGTGGTTAAATGATGCTCAGTTGATACTCAGAAGACCAAAGTCTGCCTGGAAAATTGTAACAATGTTGCAAAATTAAGGGTTCATGTGATACAAAAACCACTCTGACTTGGTTCTGGTTTGACATTATTTTATTATCCTGGTAAGCAAGGAAGAGCAGGACAGCCAACCTGGCTTCTTCTCATACTAATCTGCCTCACCTGCTGCTCCTTGATATCCAGGAGCCATGCCCCCCCACAAAAATACACCATTAAACCACTAGCAGCCTGATTGTGGCATCAGATGTGGCAATGCTTTTCCATCCTCTATTGTCCATTTTGGCTCAATCTGTGTGACTTGTAGCCACAGTTACCAGTGCCACCCAAGTGTTCCTGCTTTCAGGCTGGATGTGTGTTCAGAGATGCTTTTCTGCATACCCCAATTATATTTTCTTTTTTCAGATCATTCTCTTCAAACTATTGAGATAGTAGTGTCTGTAAATCTCTGATATCTTAAAAGTAGTTTAAACCATTTTCTTCTTTATTTTTATGCTCAGATGTTCAAAAGTAATCTCAAATATGTCTATGTGAATAAAAGTACTGAGTTGCTGCCACAAGATGGGTTAGTTAACTATTTGTGGTAACAAGAAATGTTGTAATAGGTGAGAGGTGGTGGCATGGAGGTGTAGTGCTAAATGCAGGAATTCTTATTTTAATCTGAACCAGAACACAATGCAACAAAAACACAATGTAAATAAAACACAACGCTGCTGCAAACTAGAAACACTTATCAAGAAAGCTGGTTCTGTGCTTGGAGTGACTCTGGAGCTGCTGGTCCTAAAAAGAATACTGCACAAGCTGATGAAGATGATGGAGGATTCTTCACACCCTCTCCACAACACAGTGATGAAACAACAGAGCGTGTTCAGCGAGAGGCTTGTTCAGGTCCAATGTAGGACTGAGAGGTGCAGAAGATCCTTCCTTCCAGTCACCATCAGCCTCAAGAAAAAAAAAAAACCTTTCATTCATTTTTTTTAATCAAAAATAAAATAATCCACTACAATCTTGAATTTCCCTCTAGGGTTAATAAAGTATTTTCATTTATTCACTTAAGGGGTATAAATGGATAGAGTGAAAAACAAGACACAGGTGAAATGATCCAAATGAAACCAGATGGAACTAATGAACAGGAAATAAATCCAGACACAGAGCACAAGGGAGAACTTCAAAATAAGACAGGAAACCAAAATGAGAACACAGAGCCTTATAACCAATTGATCAGGGAGATCTGGGCCGGTTCAACAGGTAAAGCAGGGGGTTACCTTAGTGTCCACACACCTCTAGCTATTCTCACCAAAAACAGAGTTACAGGTCTCAATTCCAGCATTAATATCAATGAAACGAAATGTCCGCTGTGTACCGTCCAGCTGTCCCAAAACGTGCAACTATCTCACTCACCAAATCCATTGATTTTTCTAGAGACCAATTACCCCGGCGTCAGAGATCTCACTCACAAGTTCCTAGTGGCAGGGGGATTCTCTGACTTTAATCACATATCAATGTTAGCCCTCTGAGCAATCTCTACTGTTTATTCCCAGCTCCAGCCCCTTGCCAGCGCCGTATTGATTACTGTCCTGCTTTAGCCCTGTACTGTGACTCGCTGTTATCTGTGCCCATCCACCAGCTGTCCCTCACCTCCACGCAAGAGAAAAACAGCCAGAGGGAATTTAGGTTTTCCACATGAAACAACCATCGATTCAGAGACATGATGATGCCGTTTTGCTCTGTGAGGAGACAAAGTGGGTAAATGGTGCTTGTGGTTTTATGAAAACCTCTGAATGGCACCACTATTAATCTTATTTGTAGTCTACCTGTGAGTTTCCTGCCATAACAAGTAAAACTTCTTCAAAGTCTTTAACAAACATGTTTCAAAGGATTCAGAAGTTTTCTGAAATGCAGCAAAAACTAAAATGTTTGAATCTTTAATAGAAACAAGCCTAAATAAATTTTGTGTTCATGAATTACTCTTTATAATAAATCTTTTAGTTCACTGTGTTTTCTAGTAGTTTGTCGTTCTGTTGCTACTTTTAAGATTAAAGCTCCATTTTTAGGCTACATGGGTTGATATATGTCCACAAGTGCAAGAGTTAATATCACATTTCCCCCAAAATACTTTATTTATGTCACATTGGACAAGCAGAAAGAGAATGCGGCTCTTCTGATTGGTCAATTCCTGGGAGAAGTTTATAGGGACCTCAGCTGTTTCCTCACACAAGTAGTGGCAGAACAGACCATAATGTCAATACAAAACATGCAGCCGTATATGTTTGCATCGAATCCATAAGACAAAAGAGAACAACTCATGTATGCACTTACCTGTTATGTTTCCAGCTTCCTTCTATTGTCTTATGTCGCTAATGCTTTTAGCCTAGCCATTACATTAGCATCCCCCATCTTTCTACTGATTCAGGAAAGAAGCAGGTAAAGACGATGGAAATTATGTTTAAATGGCACCTTTAGGAAGCTCTGACCATAATCTGGTTCTTCTCACCTCCTACAAACCCTGTCATTAGAAAGACTATTAAAACCTGGTCTGATGATGCTGAAGATGCTTTGAGAGGAGGCTTTGAGGCTGAAATGTCCTCTGTGATCTGCATGGAGTTGACATCAGCTTGATCGAGTGACAGATTATATAAACTTCTGTGTGGACAGCCCTATCCCATTAAGACCAGTGAGGTGCTTCCCCAGTAAGAAACCCTGGATCACCAGTGACCTGAAAAAGCTCTAGTAAATTTAAATTTCCTACTGGGATTTCATACATTTTCCTTTCATTTAATTTCATTCATTTAATTTACACAAACATACCAGAAAATACATTTACAGAATAAACAAAGTAATCAAATATAAATACTTAACACGTTAATTTTGATCAATTATTTATAAACACTTTGCAGAGTTATGTTAACGTAAATAATTGCTTTTCTAAATACAATTGTACCGACCCACAACCTTCCTATACGTGCGTTTCTGGTTTCAGTGGAATATCAGCCACTTTCTGTGGCAGATCCTCCAATTGATAGGCTGCACAGAAATGCTTCAATAGTCATTTGTAAAATGAAATACCATTCCAGTCCTGATCATTAAAAAAAGTTAAAGAATTAGTTTAAATAAAGTTATAAAGATGCAGGGTTTTGACTTCCTGATTGAGCAGTTCTTAGATAAGCTTAAAGACGGGCCTAATAGTGTTTGTTGTTGTTGTAGGTTGCTTTTTAAGCATCAAGTATTAAGTTGGAAACTCTATCTTTATATTAAAAAAGAATGAATTGATAAGTTACATTGCAGAAAAATAAATCAGTGACAAGTATTCACACAAGTCTAACAGTAACTGTGCCATGTACCATGTCCCTTATTAGCATTATCTAAAGGTGGACAGCGTGGAGTTCATGGGCCAGTAACGTGCAATCCCGGATCAGTTTCCAAAACAATCAATTTGTTATCATGTTTTAATATAAAAGGCTTTTTGTTGCTTGTAAAACTAAAGCGTAAAATAACTTAAGAAGATCTGTTTTGCTGACAGGATGCATATAATAAATGCATTGCAATATTTAAAACGTACCAACATGTATTACAAAGATGTTGAGTTCAATGAAGATTGGATAAATGAGTTTGGTAGAGAAATTAGTGCAAATAATAGTGAATAGTGAAAATTGCAATGATGGAGAAGAGTTATTGCCCAATAGGCTGAAGATTGTATTTATTAATTACAGGAAGTATAGGTACCAGGAAAATCATTTAATAAGAGGCATCAAATTTTAATAATGAGGCTTTTCTCACCTACATGAAGTCATCCTGATAAAATCTCTGTTATGTTGCTGTTACAGAAACATGGCTGCCTGCAGCAATCGATAAAGATGGCTGGTTACAGTTTCTGTCCACGAAGCATTGCAAGAGCAACAACAGGGTAGTGTTGGCATGTGTTGTGAAGATAGTGTAACATTTTAAATGCAGCACATGTGAATCTAGAAAGTTTAGTGCATGAGGTTTTACGTGTTGTCATCGTGGTAGCAGTTGTTTATTGACCAGCTTCTTTTCCTGTTGCCTTGTTTAAAGAACATATAAGTAAGTTTCTTAACACAGTTGCTGGGATGGAAGATTTTCATGATAACATTTTAAAATTCTCATCAATCTGACAGTTTATTACAGACAGGAGGTGGGACATCAATAGATGGAGATTAATTGATCGAACCAATTTTTTTTAGCGAACATTTCACTTGTCATTTGTACTTTTATGCATCGACTAGCAGGATGTAGTATTTTTGTTTTTCTGTTTTTACATTGTGATGTTTGTTATTATTACAATTTCCCATAGTTAGCTTTTAAATATTAGTAATATTTAAGATAAAATAAGATAAGATGCCTTTATTAGTCCCACAATGGGGAAATTACAGTGTTGCAATGCACAGCTCAAGAACAGCAGGAAAATGGTTACAAGCAATTAAACAAAACAATAGATAGTAGCAAGAGATAATTTAAAAATAGACTTAAAAGTATGTTTATGTACAGACAGAATAATTGTCAGAAAATGAATGACACATGTTCAGTGTTATGAGTGTTCATTGAACAGTCTGACAGCAGCAGGAAGGAAAAATCTGCGAAGCCTCTCCTTCACACAGCGAGGGTGAATCAGTCTGTCACTGAAGCTGCTCTCCAGAGCAGACAGGGCGTCCTGCAGGGGGTGACACTCATTGTCCAGCATAGACATGAGTTTAACCTGGACCCTCCTGTCCTTCACCCTCTGCACTGAGTCCAGAGGACAGCCCAGGACGGAGCTGGACTTCTTGATGACCTTGTCCAGCTTCCACACTGTACTGGATGGCTGATGCCACTACAGAGTCATAAAAAGGTCCTCAGGACTTGCCCCCTCACTCCAAAAGACCTGAGTCTCCTCAGGAGATAGAGCCGACTCTGACCCTTCCTGTACAGTGCATCTGTGTTACAACCTGGACAGTTCTGGGAATTTAAAAAGACAAACAAAAACAAGCTGAAAAATGATTTGATATAAAAATAAGTAGAGAATTTGTCAGAAATATGCTGCTTTTAATGGAGGTTTTTGCTTTACTTTGTTGAGCACAAAAGCCTAAAAAACACTGGTATGGTATCTCAATGAGATCGGGTTCTCCGTGGTAACAGCACTTGATACCGACATAAAACGTTAATTGTTAAATGACAAATGTAATCTAAAATGACTAAGTAAAGTAAGTCTACTGTATATTGAATCTGTGCATAGGAAGCAGCAAAACTTTGATTCACACGTGACAATTTTTCAGGTTATTGTAAAAACTGCGTACCAGAAAATTATCTTATAAGTAGAGAACTAAAAACATCTTTTAATGTGATTGAAACAGAAATACAATCCTGTGTGGTTCATTTGTTATCCAAATTTCTAAATAAATAAATCCATATTTCTCTTAGCCTCAGTTAGTTTCAGTAAGTTTGGTAGTTTTCTCCATAGTTTATATTAGTTCTTGTTCCTCTGAATTAATTTCCTTATCAGACTAAACGCATTCAGCACTCCGTTCACCTCTTATTGCTACGGCTTTTGCTTCAGACACACAATATTAACACTTAAAACACTGAATGTGTGTTCTTTGTTGAAGATTAGACAAATATGACTGATTAATTACTTCAGTCACAGTTAATTTAGTCAAATGGGAGAATGGTTGTAATATCATGAAACACGCAACATGTTTGTACAAAAGTAAAATAAAAAAGGAAATAATGATTACTTGTGTTAATTACGGAGCAATAAATAAAAAAAGAGTAAAAGATTAAAGTATTAAGCCACTGCAATCACATCTGTGATTAAATGATGCAATAATAGTGTTGATCTTCACACAGTATAAATGATTGTTTGGTGGTGGTTGTAACATGAAATCAGGATATATTACATTGTAGTCATGTTCAGGAAAACATGATCACAAACATATTTGTATAACTGGGGTGGTTTTATGAAATTAGATATAAAACATTGAGAGGACCCAAGCACTGAATAGAAGCACAAAAACGAAAGTTCAATTATAGCTTTTGATTGTATAAACTTTGAAGTGTAGAATTATATTTGAGGGTAGTATTATAAATGTGATGTTTCTTGATATGTGATGGAAACAATGAAGGCAGTAAAAGTAAAGTGGAAAGCATTTATCATGTTATGAGAATTTAAAAATGAGATCTTAAAAGTGCACAACATAAACATAATGTAAAAACAAAGGAACTGGATGAGAAATCAATATGTACTGTAAATACCACAACAAACAATAAGAGACAAACATAAATAGGAGAATATACAGATAAGATAAGATACTACAGATAAGAGAAACTGCCAGTGCCTGTTAAATGTCTGCATGAATACCAGTCACAAAGTTGCACATTTTATATCAATATACTAAAAAATGTGCATGATGCATAAAATCTGTTGGAGGAGTTTGTTAAAATGTGCAGTAAAAATAGAGCCAATAATTACACCAAAACTTTTTCAAAACGGTTGACTTCTTGTATGTTTAAACACATAAATCATAGATCTTTTTTTAGGTATTGCCATGTTCTACAACTGGGCAGAATTTCATTCACGTGGGTCAATGCAGGGGTTAATTGATTAAAATCCATGGGTGCCATATTGCGCCATCTTTTGTGCCATATTGCATTTTTTCCAAGGTTTTTTAAAACTCAGTTCTCATGCCAAGTTTCATGAGATCAAAGTTTACATATCTTATTTAAAGGTACTTCGATGGAGTCAGACCATCAGTCGCCATGGTTACTTACGTTGGGCGTAGGGGTCTCAAAAAGCACTGTCCACTTTAGACCTTCTGTTCATTTTTCCACTTCAGGAAAATCACACAAAGAAGATCTTTTACCACTACGGAAGAAATATTCTTTCAGTCATCGGGTGAATTTGTGGATTTTATTTTATTTTAGCTGATCAGAAGTTTAAGTCTTCCCCCAAAATGTTGCCAGTACGTTCCCTTATTATATACCTTTGATTGAAATGAATCACAAATGTCCTAACGGGTTCCAGTATCCATGCTTCCTGATGTGCTTTGTGGTCTTTCTAAGGTGAATTCGCTTTCCTTCAATCTTGCTGACTTACCATTAATAGAGGTGTTGATCGTCAACATTGGTCGATATTTACCTTAATAACATCTAGTTTAAAGCATCTTTAAAGAGCTCAGATTAATCTTTTAAGCTTCCACTTGAGTACAGTCTCTCATCCAAGTCCTATCTGTGACAGGCTTTCCACTTGCTTTCATTACATTCACAAAGAACACATCTGTGTGGATGGAAACACTCGTCCTTCATCTTAAGAGCCCAAAAGTAGCAAAGAAGAAAGTCTCAAATGTCTAAACTGCACTCTGACTGACAATTACGTAGATCTAATTAATACAGAAATCTGTTTTTCTATTAGTATGTAATTTAATCAGGTACTCTCATTGCAGTATAGTGTAAAGGAAGGAGAAAGTGGTGGGATTTGCTTCATTTTAGTTTTGAAACGTGTGACATGCAACCAGGAAGTACTTTACAGAGTGAATGTTAAGGCTTGTGTTGCTAAGGGAGGAATGAGATTTGGACCACATGACACATGACAACAAAGATCATAGAGGTATGTTTATATTGCAGAAACTATATTGTGGATGGATCCCCAAGATATTATTTCCTCACTTTTGTGTTTGGCCAGATTATTCTCAGATTACCTGCTATTTGTTGGGTTTTGGTGAATGATACAGAAACTTGCTGATATAAGGATTACATTAATGCAAAATATAGGGAGAAATGAGGGGCATGGGGGTATGTAATCTGTGTTTTTTTTCAAGCACTTTGTATGTTTAAATAAAGTTTGATTTGAAAAAAAAGCTGGTGAGGTAATATGATTATAATAATTCCCCTTTTATCCAAAGACTACTTTCAAATAATTTTATTATTTTACCAAGTAAGAGAGGCACCCTATGATTTCATTTTACCTGGTGATTTTGGTATTTCTTAAAGGGACAGTACAAATATTCAAAAATATTCATGTAAATCAACAATGCTTTTGTAAAACGTTTGTATACTTGATGTCCAGTAGAGGTAACTAAAGCTTCACACAAAGCTTTGTCACAGTAAAACAGTCCTGATGACGGCTTATCCTACAACACAAATCCAAGAGGGAGTAAATCTAACAGGATCAAAAATAACCAAAAAAGAACAGAAACAGCAGATTTGGAGCCAAAAATAACAACTAGACAAATGAATCTAACTACACTGATGCAAATGAGGCTCAGGTGGCTCTACATGTTATACACGCTTAAATCCTTTCTAAGATTTTATGTAATTTTCATTTCTAAATACGTGAAATGAACTTTTAACCAACTGCAGACTCTAGTCAAAGCAAATCTCACTCACATTGTTTAACAAACGTTTGTTTATTAGCAACAAATGAGAAGTCATTCCCTAAACCTGAGCTTTATTTTAGAGAAGTGATGTGAGATAGTTTTCCACTAAATGCAGCTTGAGTAGCTCATCATGATTTGGCTCGCTGATGTCACTCTGGACCGGCCCAGAGCCAAAGTACTGAATGTGTGGTTGAATGTGAACGTGTGGGTTTGAGGATAAATGCACATTTAACTGTGATTGTGTGCAAAACAGTGTGGCACATTACTTTTGCATTGTGTGTGTGCATAGGTGTGTGTGTGTGAGTGTGTGTTTTGGCTGAGTCACGATGGTCCTGGCAGGGTCGAGTTGGGCTGGGCTGCAATGAGATGAGTTTGGACGAAGAAGTGGAGCGGACGTGGGAACCCTCTCTCCTGTTCTCCCATCTGTTCAGCTTGGTTGAGGTGCGAGTGCTGCTGTGTGTGTGTGTGTGTGTGTGTGTGTGTGCGTGTGTATGTGTGTGTGTGTGTGTGTGATGTGAATGTAAAAAACAATAAAAACCATGCACGTAGATATACTAGAGTGTGACTTGACACAGAAACAAACTTATTTGAAAAGAATTATAGACATTATTGTAATTTAATGAACAAACACATTCCTACACACACACACACACACAGACACAAAGCAAGGCAAATTAACTCAAACACACACTACTGAGCCACAGATGGCAGAGTGAAGGGGTTAGGACTTCCTGAGGTCTGTGCCTGAGCCTCCTGTGGCAACATCTCTAGAGCCAAATTTTTATCTTCCTCCTCCTCCTCACCTTCTCCTTCCCTGTTGACATGACACTCATTCATCACCTGCAGACAGGGAGTCTGCTTTCCAGCCATTAGTATGCAGGTGGTGTGTCACTCTAACCTTGGCTGAAGGTGCGACTCTCTTGATGGTATTTTGTCCTCTTCCAGGTTCGGATATGGCAGTAGCTGCAGCTTGCCTTGGCATTTTCAACTGTTTTAACCATTTTCTTGAAGCTGAGGAGAGCATTTAAAGGAAAATAAAACTTTACAACATCGCAGGTCTGAGTCATTGCAACTCTCTGTGTCTAGCAGTTATGATAAGCTTAATTCATAATGCTATTAGCGCAAATGCAGGAACAATGTCACACAGTTCAGTCAGGGGAAAAAAAGAGACATCACACAACAAAATGCCAGAACTTACAACAACTAAGAGTTTAGGGTATTTTCTATTACTTGGTACCATGAGATAGTACCCCACCAACGTGGTTAGCATCAGTTATTTATTACTACAATGTGTGTGGAAAAAAATTACATGTTATGTGAAATTGCTGCTATTTGAGGGCAAAAATAAACTGACACCCAGTGTCTAATTAGCACAGAACCAGTCACCCAAGGCATCGAATCAAGCTAAATCCCAGCTTTATGTAAATATAAGCAATAACCCTTGAGGTACATTTGAGGCTAAGACAAGCTTGAAGCCTATTTCTTTGTTTTAAATATTAATATTTGATTCAGTTTTAAGGCTGATTGTATGAAACCCTCATGTTTATTTAATTAAGATAATTAAAACATCCATGATCCCATTTATTTAATTTCGTCTAGAATAAGAGAAAAGGATGATGCCTCCACATTTTTTTCACTTCAAGACTGTTTTGACCTCATTGACTCAATATTAAACGCATATTTTTTTAACATACCATTATCCTCGTATATTATGTTTGTAAATATATTCAATGATTATTATTAGTAGTAAGGTGTCATTCTTATGTTGTCAAGAGGACTGTTGATTTATTGTATAGTAGTAATAACTGTCGATAATGGTATAGGTTGGGATATTAGTGGTTCCTGGAGTGGGATTATATAAGCTTCTTTACATTCATTTTGAAAAAAAAATTCTTTCATGTTTTATCTCCTATTTTCTTATGTTCAATAAAAACTTTATCAATCAATCGATATTTAACATTTTCTTGTAAAAAAAATATAAGATAGTGACAAAGACATTAAAAAACCTTAACAAATTACATTTTTAGTTATATTTTTTTATCTATGGTTTGGTCTAAAGTTGTGACTGAAGTTTGGACAATTCTGCTTCATGTCAAAATTTTTATATTTTGTCCAGTACGTAGCTAAAAACAACTAGCATTTATGTATGCTAACCGTACTGGATCGATTATCGCAGTCTCCAATACATGATCGGATCTAGGACTTATCGTGAGCCCAAGATTAGATAAGTGGCAAACTGAGGTACACGTTAAAAGTTTAACAAACTAACTTCAAACTCACATCTATACAAATTAACCTCTGCCGCAGTATTGCTAGCTAGTATTGTTTGGAAAACCCACCACTTCCCTTTCCGTTACATCAGCAAGATGGCGTAGATTTAGTGTCCATCGTTTCACAAGAGTTTTGGCTGTGTTTAAAGCAGCATCCGGGTACTTTCAGTGCACTGACTTTTTTGCTTAAATGTCAGTGTAAGCGCATTTAAACATATGCAAAATAGTGTTGGTGCGCTGATTGAGACACAACCATGGTACAGATTTCAACTTAGATATTAGCAGTAAAGCTGTCACAAAGGTAAAAGGTGCATTAATAGTTGTTTTGGAATCGCATCGTGTTCGTTTGAATCATAATCAAACCAAATTATCATGAGCCTAAAGATTCCCAACTTAATTGGATTTGCTGCATTCACAGTCCGTGGTGACTCTGAGGGGACAAATTCAAATCAAATGAGCTTCTTTTTTTTTCCAGAGAAAAATTAAGAGGTGCACAGATTAACATGCAGTAACTATGGCATGCAAATTAAGAAGGGAGAAAGAAATTAACTGTTGAGTTCAATCACTGGAGAAATCTTTCAGGCCGCTTGAGATAGCATAAAAAGCATGCTGAACACGCGAACATGGATACCTGGCACAAGCTGTCGCAGGAACGACAAATACCCACAGCTATCAATCAAGTGAACCAAGACCTCATTATTCTTGAGGCAGACTGTTGGATAGAAATTATGAAAAGATTAATTGCAATTGTGAACCATCTGGCAGATCTTAATCTTAAATTTCATGGTCGCTCTTACAGGTTGTTGAGTAAAGATGGCTTACACAATAAGCCAAAGCTAATAGATAAATAAAGGCTGAAAAGTAAATAAATTACTGTGTTTATAGATGGTTAGTTTTCCTTGTTTACTTTTGGAAAATGGACTCTGCCCCTTTCTTATTTTTTCCCCTTTTTTGGATGTTTTTTCCTTGTTGCTCCACATTACCACACTGAGTAATATAATGATGACAATGGTGTCAACATAAATTAAAGTAAAGCCTATTACAGTGGCCCTGAGCATGCTTTGCTTCTGGTGATGGAAACTATCCCCTCTATGCTCATTTCTTGAAAATATCTGCATTTATATTTATAGCACAAGCTGTTAGAGAAATGGCCTTAGACCTTTTTCATTTGTGTTTTATCCACCTCATACATACATGGATTACTGTAGCGGCACATAAAATATGCTAAATAACGTTTAGAACATAATGCCTTAATCATGAGCTTAAACCAAATGATAAAGAGATAACATCTCCTTCTCAGTTACTCTGAGAAAAAGCAGTCACTTTTCTAATATCTTTTAGCCGTTTCTGCATTGACAGTATAGAAACATGTAAAGAAGACAGTTGTGTGGAAAAACATAACTTTATTGATTTTTATCATAATATTATGTTGTCTTGGCCATTAATGAAGCTGTATGTTTCATGAGTTAGCTGATGTCCTGGGAACACATGCATTTTGTCATGGGGAATTCACCTACTAACACTTTCCTGTCCGTAATCCCACCTTCCTGAGACAAACAGGTGACATCCTGTGCTGCTCCTGGTTTGAAATAATCTCATACAACAGATGGGTCTTTTTCAGCAGGCTTGCCAGCCCCGCACCAAACTGCAGGTGCTTATGGCAACAGAAATGCAAACACTGCCCACGCCGGTAGAGCGGTCCAGTACTCATTGCACTGCACACCATCACTGCACAAGATGCTCTGCTGGTGTGCGTCCCTTTTCCGGAAGCACCAGAAGGGTGGGAGATGCACTTCCTGCATTTTTTTTTGTATACAGTAAATGTAATACCTGGAGGGTTCTTTAAATAAGTGGCCAGTGAAACTCTAAAGGTTTGATCAGACTGTGCCTAATTAATCTGTCTTTATGGGTTTGCTTGTCACTTTTTATTACTGAGGAGTGCTCATTTTGGTAGATATTAGCGTGGGGAAGGAGGTGGGGTAACTTGTTCATATGACTATAAGAGGCATGATAGAGAACAGAAAAGAGAAATGGCTTGAAAAAGAATCTGTTGTAAGGAGAAGTCACACTGGGCCAGTGTGCTAATGAGTTAGCTAGCACTAATTGCTAATTATTGATTGCTAATGTTGTATTTACCGCACTGTAAAAGTTACTGTACAATTTCAGAATAACTGTATGCAGTGATTTCAGGTCCAGGTCACTTAAAGTGGTATACATATTTATTTTTTTTATCTTTCCACGGCCAAAAGATGGGAGGGGACCAGGACATGCTAGCTGCTCAACTTTTTTTGCAACCATTGGGGTCATTTTTAGTTTTTTTGTTTTTTTACTAAAAGAGTAAGACCTGTTAAATGGTTGAAAAAATCTTCCTGTGCGTTTCAATAATGGGAACAAAGCATCAACAGTGTCATGTTTAATATTTTAAAATAAACTAAGAAATAACTGCTAGACTCTTCTCTTTTGTGTAATTTATTTTCTGTTGTAATTTTAGGAAAAGCCATGCACTCAACTCAAATAACACTATTAGGTAATTGACACATCTATGGCTATCAAGCTGATACCCCACCTACTGGACAACACGACTGGTTGTGGAAATGAAACCAAGATCAGGATTTACTGAACCAAACATGCTGGATCCCCTGATGGAAACAGGGTTTTACAGTGTTAGTTCATTCGAGCTTCCTGTATAAAAGTAAATAGGTATGTCTGTTAGATTTGTCAAAAGTCACTAGCCTACATTTCCCCACATCGAAATGGCTGTTAGACAGTCAATCCACTAGAGAACAGTGCAGTTTCCTCACCACTGAGTCACAGTTTTAGACCACAGCATACAATGCGACTATTAACGTCATGAGGTGGCCCTTAAGGTAGACATGGTGTGTGTATAACCATTTAAGACAATGCAACTTCCCTTATTTCTTCTTTTCGCTGGTTGCACGTGAGCAATACAGCACAATACTGCCTCCGTAGTTTCCAGTAGTCCTGCTCTGTTTGCTGTTTCTGCTTATGCAACTGCAACTTCTCTGACAATGGACTGAAATTTGCATTGAAAGGAAGAAAGACAAAGGATTCAGCCCATACATGCATCTAATGAAGCTTTATAGTGGAAAAGTTACAGTAACATTCCAATTACCATAGTACTCGCATCCTGGGTGCATTTCATGCTTCAGCCGCATCTGTGCAATGAGCAGGAGCCTTAATTTAGAGGAAATATTTGTTGTTTCACTGTCAAGTTTGTGCAAAAAAAGAGTGTTAAAAATATTAATAATCACACACATACCCTTCAAACACCCCCAAAAGAAAATAAAAGTTTTTCTTAAGTCACTTCTTAGATGTTTACCTTAAAGCTCACTCGTCTATTTTTTTTATTCACAGCTTTATATACCTTATTGAAATTTATTGACTGTAAAGAAGCAATCAACTCATCTATATTTTAATATAAATAGCACTTTAACTTGGCGGGAAAGCTGTGACCTTTTGATATATGTGAGTGGAAGTTTTCACTGTTGTGATGTTAATAAGAGAGCGAGCGCTGATGGATATTGCATGAAGATAAAACTCAGTTTCCAAAGGCCATTTTCCTACAACTGCTACTCACATTCAGATGCTGATGCTAGCTTGTGTGGAGGTGTGTGTTTGTTTAAGTGTGTTGACCAAAAGAAGCTTGCTGCATCCTAAATTAATCACGCCACTTTAACGTCTACGTGTTCTCTGCTGAGCCAGCTGTAAAGTTAGAGTGAGCGTGAGAGAGAGGAAGAATGTTAAGCAGCATTGCAGGAGAAACTCGGGGCACTTAGAGATATACTCCCCCTTGTGCTTTACTTCTTTTATGTCTCCGTTCGTGCAAACTGTCTGCACTCTGCAGCCCGATTCACCTCCTCACCTCACCAACTTTTATATCCTCCATCAATACTCCCACCCCCTCATACTCTGCCTCTCTTACCTCCTTTAAAATCTTAAATCCTCCCTCCTGTACAAGATTTCCCTCCCTCCAGTGCTTTTCTTACTCCTCCCGCATCAGTGCCCTCTAAGCACTGTTCTGTTGCAACTCAGCGGGTGACGCCGTGCAAGTGGACTGCTCCTTTTGTGCCCTGTTGAAAGGGACTCGTAGCTTGTGAGGGTGTGTGCATGAATGAAGAGGGTGAGTGGGTCAGAACGATTGACATGGGCATCCATCAACGACAAGTGCTCGGCGGGCCTGTCGCTGTCACAGAGATTTCAGTCAAGCTTGTCTGCATCAATTATATGTTGTAGATAACTGGGACATAACTACATACACACAGAGTTCTACAACCCCCTCCCATGCATAATGCCACCTATTTGCAGCTGCAGCTACCCTGAAAATTTTTTATCAATGTCATTCCCAATTTTAGACATGACAATGAGAAGAAGTAGGCTTGTTAAAAGCTCTAGCAACTCTTCCATGCCCCCTACTAATGGAGAAGTATATTTAGAAATATAGTCGAAAAAGAAGAGGGACAGAAATGTCTTTAGCCTGAAGAATCTGTTTTCTTCTTTTCAGCTCAGAGTTGTAAAAACCTGTCGTTAATATCATTTAAAAGGTGTTTAGAAACAACGGCCGGCTCAAAATGCTGTAATCCAGATTAAAAGAAATTGCTTCTTGATGCTTTCATGACAGAAGACAAGTATAAAAAAAAAAAAAAAGTCACACGGCAAAATGGCGACTGAATGGTTTGTCATAAGAAAATGACAGGATGAGAGGAGATGATAGAAAAGACCTGTAGGGGATGATATCATCATAAAGACATTCATCCCAATGCACCATCTGGAGTAATGGCTTTTGGATGCTTCTTTGACCGAGCCTCCAGCTACAGTGATTTAATGATTTATTGATAGCGGCATGCCTTACGGCTATACAGCTAAATTAAAGCTTATAATCACGCCATTGTGAGATCATTATTTCATGCACATGTCATGTAGGTGGTTTGACCAGAGTGAAAAGCCTGGAAACTATTAATATTGAACCAAAGTCATTACACTACATCAAAGTCCTTGACATACGATCCTTTGTAACTTGAGCAGCGTGGTCTCGGATCATGACATTTGCTACCTGAACAGCAAACTCAGCAAATTTTACAGTGGACAAACGAAACAAGTGCTAAAAGGAAAATACTGTATGATGTCTTCATTCCAAGTTGTCCTCCATTAAGTTCGATCAAACCATAGAGAGTTTGAAATGGTGCAGTTTGCTTTTAGACTGAGCTGTTAAGCTGCTCTGTTTAAATAGAAAAGGTGTGAGCAAATGTTTGCCAGGTCGAAAGATATCATTATTTAATCCTGCAGAAGTTCAACATTTTCTCTGACCACATTCTAACAGAACTTTAATGAAAAGTCGATACAGCAGTCCACAGGAACCTGACTTTAATGCTTCAAAAATAAACAAAATCCACAGAGTATTATTATCTTCACTAAAATTGAAGTGAAAGTTTGCTTTTACAGGCATAACTTTGGTTTTAAGACATTAAAAGTAAGGTGAAGGCTTCATTCTGTTCTTAGAAAAATTTGTTATATCATCCCCGTAGGACTATCCATCCAACCATCCATTATCTACCGCTTTGTCCCTAACGGGGTCGCGGGGGGGCTGGAGCGTATCCCAGCAGCTAACGGGCGAGAGGCGGGGTACACCCTGGACGGGACGCCGGTCCATCACAGCCCGTAGGACTAATCCTCTCTTTTTGTGGTCAAACTAGTGTCATCTGTTCACCTTTGCACTTTTTAAAGACAATTTTAAATTAGAATAGAGGTTTAAAACACAAACTATTCAAACAAATCTGCTTGTTTTTGCAGAGATTTTTTTAATTCCTCATTTATTTTCAGCTATAAAACAATTAAGAAATTTAGAGGCACATTACTTTGATAAATATCATGTGATCCAAGTGGGTCTGGCTTGGTATGGGACATAATTATAAACATTTATACTATCCTTTTTCTTCTCCGTTGCTTCAGGTGATGGGTGTGTCCACGCAGTGCTGCAGAAGTGTGTAGGTCAGTTGTAATGGGTTTAGGCAGGCCTAAAAGTATGCAGCTTCGGTGGTCGCCAAGGCAAAAACTCAGAGTGTAGAGACGTCATGGAAAACAACTTTGGGATAGCTTCTGGTCAGATTCTGGTCCGCCATTGTAGGAATCAGGAGGGGGAAGCAAGGCTCTGTCAACACTGTGTACAGTGTGGATGGGGGCTGCTGATCTTGATTTGGAACGTTGTGGGTCGGTGCAATGAATATTTTGAAGACCTCCTCAATCCTACTAACACATCTTCCGACAAGGAAGCAGAGCTGGGAGACATAGGGGTGCGCTCACACAAAAATTGTTCTGAGGATGTTCTTAAAAGCTCCTTGGTGGCAGGGCCCTGAAGGTGAATAAGATAAGCCAGTTTCTCAAGGCTCTGGATATGGAGCTCTCTGCGGTGACTGGACTGGAGAGTATGCGTTACAACTGCAAGGGTATCACATTCTTTAGCCATACTGGTAAAGTCTATTCAGCAGTCTTGGAGAGGAGGGTACGTTAGGTAATCAAGCCCCAGATGAATGAGGAGCCGTGTGGTTTTACTATTGGGGAAGGTGCATTGGAGATACACCCAAGATGTCTATCTGTTATTTTGTGAACTTAGAGTAAACTTAGAGTGGACGTCCGACCATGTCCCCGTAGACTCCTGTGGACAGTTCTCAGGAGTATTGGATGCCTTTGTAGGAGCTGTCCAGGCAGTAAGTCAGATTGTTATAGTGAGGGTTGGACTTCACCAAGACTATCCTTTGTCATCGATTTGGTTCATAAATTGTGTGAACAGAATATCAGCCACGGTGTTGAGCTGATCTGGTTTGGTGGCCTCAGGATTGGGTCTCTGTTTTTAGTATTTGATGTGGTCCTGCTAGCTTTATTGGTCATGATTCTCAGCGAAATGTGAAGCGGTTGGGATCAGCACCTCTTAATCGAAGATCTTAGACTTCAACCAGAAAAGGGTGTATTGTCCTACCCCAAGTTTATGAGTTCAAATATCTTGTTGCCTTGTTGAAGGAAGGATGTGTGAAATCGACAGGCAGATCAGCACGGCCTCTGCTTTAATATGGACTCAGCGTTGATCAGTAGGGGTGAGGAAGGAGCTGAGCTGGAAAATGAAACTTTCAAAATACTTGTCATTCTATGTTTTTATGCCGACCTATGGTCACTCGTTGTGAATGGTCACCAAAAGAACGAGATAGAGAATAAAAGCTGCTAAAATTAGTTTCTTCTGTATGGTGGCTGGGCTCTGCCTTAGGGATGAGGTGAGAGTCTCGGTCATCCGGAAGAGGTTCAGAGTAGAACTGCTGCTCTTTCACATCAAGAGGATGAGGTTGCTTGGGCATCTGGTTAGTATGTCTCCTGGACATCTTCCCAGTGAGGCGTTTCAAACACACCACAAGGAAACCCCATGAAACACCCAGGACATAGTGAAGGGTTATATATCTTGACTCACCTTGGGGGGAGAGGAAAGTTTAGGCTTCCCTTCATAAGCTGCTGCTCCAGCCCGCTGACTCCAGGTATTTGGGAGGAAATAAAATGATCGAGGGATTTCACGGTATTTATTAGTTATTGCTTTGGTCTCCAAACATTAAGCCTCTGGTTTCTTTTTTCCCTTTTTCCTTCTTAATATCCAAGATTGTTACATATTTTCTTCTGGGGATCCTTCTTTGGTTTTGAGCCCACATTTGCTGCAATAGCTTCCTCAGCAGAGTCCTCCTCAGGCTTCTATTGTTTATCTTTTTCATCATAATCCCTGCTCTTTAAGCATTTCATAAATCCTTTGAAAGTTTTCCCCAAGTTGATACACAAACAAATGTTATTCTATGATCCCACATCCTGTGAATCCAGAAAGTCTAGGTATACATTTGCAGTCTAGGGGAATCCAAATGAATCTATTCAGATTTCTTTTAAAATTAGACCATTTTACCTAAATGAATCTATATGTTTGTGTCACACGTGCACTTTATTCCCTTTAAATTATACAGTGTTTATTTCTTCATCTTTATTATCTGTCTAATAAGCAACATGGCTCAGTTTAGTATCAGGAGATTCAGATACAGAATTGTAATTAAACACAGTATTAAGATCGACGACGCAGGACTCTGTGAGCTAGATTTTAAGGAGACCAATGTTTGGAAGAGTGGTCTCATGGAGAAATAAAGGTTTGACTGGTTGGAGGAGAGGGGGAAATATCACTGAATGCATTTCCTCTTCGCTCAGCAGCTTGATACCCTTGAACAAGGTGTACGAGCTCCGATCTGCTCCAGTGGAGTTGCGCAATGTCCACAGGGGCTGTAGCAGCTCCCAGGTGTGCAGAGCTCTGCTACTGAATAGGGATATGCAGGCCAAGCTGAAAGGGGGAAAAAATAGAGCTCATGTGTTCTGTCAACCCATTATAGGTTAATAAAGGTTATAAAAAGGTGCAGTTTTGGCATTTAAAACCCTTTTCCGCTCTAAGAGCTCCAAAAGCAAAAACAAGGTTGTCTTTTGTGTGCACGGCTATAAACATTTCACAAATGTTTAAAAAAAAAAAACATAAAAAAAAGCCATGTTTCATTTCTAATGAAATGTTCCAGCATGATTTCAAAGGTTTCTGCATACACACACGAGCACATCTTCTGTCTGCCATAAGACGCCAATACACAAAGACACACGCCACAGCCATGCAAACAGGATTTTTACACTTCCAGACAAAATGAGATTATTTTTTGCCATTGAGATTATTCCAGGCGAGCGCTCATGTTGTCTCTCAGTCATGCTTGGGCAATATATTGCACTTCTGAACATGCAGGGAAAATATTGAACAACGTGATAGAATAAGAAAAGAAAGTCATTTGTAAATTGTAAATTGGCTGCTTTAACCAGCAGAGCTGAACAAACTCAACTCAGGCTTGCTCATTATTCACATAATTCAATCTCCTGCAGAACATGTTGCAAAATCAGAAATGAATTGTCTGCTGGATTGGAGTATAAAAGCAAACAAGTGCACCTTTCCTTCCATTTTTAAGTCAGGGATGGCAAACCCTGGAAATGACCACATTAGCCTGTGGTTGATAAGTAGCTTCCCATTCTCTCACCCTCATAATAGACAGTACACTTCATCTGCAAAATCCTCTCCGATGATAATAAAACTATCTGTGGTTTGCTGCAACTTCATTAACCATTTTTACATTTTATGCATAGATTAAATCTTATTCTGCAGCAGACTTTGAGAGATGAATCAATCATCTGCTCTGGGTGTTGTTTCAAAACATGTAGACAAAAAACACATCATATATTATCCCCATTATGGTTTTCAGAAAGCTGAAGTGTCAAGCTTGGAGGTAAATTATTTTAAAGTCCTTGATTTACAGTTTCTCAGGGGCCTCACTAATTAAAAGATCGACATCCATCAGGTTCACCTGGAGTAGACAGCAGCACAGATACTGTACTGTAGTAGTTAATTTCCCATACTACTCCTGTGTGGCTTCAAATTGCAGCAATTGGATTTTAATCTGTGTACCACTGATTAGTCATTTGGCTCCCCAGCCGCTGTGTAATTTGTTCCACAACAGAGAGAAGAACCGGCACGTGTTTACACACACATTTCAAAGACACACACACACACACACACACGTGCAGCAATGCTGCATGCATTCTGTCTACATGCAAAGTTACTCACATGCATAAATGCTTGAATAGGTGAACACATGAAAAAAGGAGTTTTAAAATAACCAGAATGGTGAGGAATTT
>JBAMIG010000024.1:3510986-3521088 GCA_037177335.1 Kiunga ballochi | reverse complement strand
ATGGAAAAAATAAATAGTCAAAAATAATAGATTTAGTTAAAGGGTCAAATAAAGTTTTTAGATTTCAAAAGTGTGATGTCTCTGCCCAGTTACTCTCAAATCAGGCATTATGAGGTCAAAGGCAACCCTATTTTAACACACCTGATTGAAATTAATGAACTTTCTCATCAAGTTCGTTGCAGCCTGTTAACAAGCATTTATTACATTCAGGTGTGTTAAAGTAGGGCGGAGCTACTTGAAGACCAGGGTTGAGAAACGCTGTCTTATAGCATACTGATTTGCATTGTTTGTGAATGTTTTGTGATGTTTGCAAACTGCATTATATGGATAACCTCTAGGGGAACCAGATGTGAGCAGATGCACGATAGGACGAACCACACTGCTAAAACAAGGCTAAGACACGGCGTTCTATTTACAGTACTTTACAAATCATGACACCAATTCTGTTGTTTTTTTATCACAATATCAGACTTAACCAAATACTAACTCCTTTAGTGTTGCTGTGGGTATTGTCTTGTTTGCACTTGACATGTTTGGCAACTATCTGCTCAGATTGCTCTCATGAGCTCCTTCATGGAGTCATAACAGTGCAGTACATAACAGAGCTGGTTGACTATACAGGAGAGGCTAAACATCTGGTATGTTCATTTTATATTAGCCTAAGCTGGCACTTATAAATGATTTCTATGGAGGTAAGCAATGCTTTATTCTAATTTTCTTTTAAGAAATATACAATCATAATGATTTTTTTTGTTAGAAAAAAAACAATTTATTTAATTTCATAAACTGGACTTTAGGAACATTAATAAGGTCAAACGTCTTAGCTATGCTCCAGTTTCATTTAATTACAGATATTTTTACTTTGTATGTTATTTTGCTCTTCCATCACACAAATGATCCGAGCGTTTCCTTATATGTGATTGGGCCAAATGGTGTTCCCATTAAAGTAAAGTCAAGCCTCAGTCTGCAGAGTTGAACAGGAACGTCTTTTCACTACAAACTACAGACTCCTAGAGCTGTTCTATTCGTCAACAACATGTCAGTAGACCTGAAGAGCTGCATAAAGGACCAGTTTAAAATATATAGACCATTTAATTATTGTTTAAATTGATTACATTTCGTTTACATTAATAAAATGAGATGAGAAGAAAGAGATTGGCATTAAAGCTTCCATATATAACAGTAAGGAGGAAACAACCATCATTATTCCAATTTCACTCAGGCTTTTTGATCCATTTTGAGCTATAATAGCACAACTGCATGCTATTTTCTTTTATTTCTTACACATACTTTAATGAGTCAAATGGCTCATTGACATCACATTTACTTGGGTTTGTGATGAACTAAAGGGAGAAAAACACATCTATAAAATTCGGCTCATTTGGCTTTATTGTTACATTTGGAGGAAACTTAATTAGCACCACGCCAGACAATTTAAATAAAGAGGCAATCGCCTCTGCAAGATGCCTGCCTCTGGCACATAGCAGAATATGCATCCCATTACAGCAGAACCTGGAACACTTACCTTTCTTCTTCTATGGAAAAAGACCCTTCTGCACCAGTTTAAAGCTGCAAGGCCTGGAGTAAAAATGATTATTGGAGGAAACTTGTTAGATGTCCGACAACTCTTGCAACAGATCAAGCTTTTTAATATTATGAGTTTTTAAAAGTAAAGAGCACTGGAATAGAGCCAGAGACACTTATTGTAGCGGAAAGTAAATCCTCTCACTTTCTGTTCACCTGTCACCTCACAGGAGACTTAAAAATTTGGATATATAATAAAGTGTTTGCGGGGAAAAAAGGAAAAAAATGTGACAAATTGACACTTTCAGACGAATTAAATTGATAAGGTTGACCTGGAACACCTTCGTCCTTATTGGAAAGTTAGAGAAACGTTGAAAGAGGTAAGGAGAGGATGTCACCAATGGCAACCGGGTGCAGGTTGGCAGTGATGTTAGCACAGTTTTATTTTAGGATAAAATGTGATTAGTGTTTCTTTTGGATGCAGGTATAATTTAATTAACTGATATAGCAGCTGGATAAGTGCGTAATGCTTTTCTCCTTTATCGTCAACTTTTATTTCTAATCCTAAATGGACATTGAAGACAAGAAACATGGGACTATTCGGCTCCTGTTGTGTTAAACTCTCCCTGTGTCCGCATGCTATGAGTATTACACAAAAAGTTTTATTTTGTGTGTGTCTGCCAGGGTTCGGGATGACCACTCCTGCTACTATCGGTGGAAAAGTCTTCCTGATGTTTTATGGCCTACTGGGTTGTGCTGCCACCATCCTCTTCTTCAACCTCTTTTTAGAGCGCGTCATCACCGTTATCGCCTTTGTTCTGAAGTCCTGTCATGAATGGCGCCATAACAAGGCTGTGCTTCCCCAAAATGGACGCCGTGTCTCACAGGGGGACAGAGCAGGGGCAAGTGGAGTAGGAAAGGGGGAAGATCTTGCTGGATGGAAGCCCTCAGTCTATTGCGTCATGCTTATTCTAGGAGCGGCGGCCATCTTGGTGTCCTGCTGTGCATCTCTGATGTACTCGGCAGCTGAGGGTTGGGGGTACCTGGACTCGCTCTACTTCTGCTTCGTGGCCTTCAGCACCATTGGGTTTGGTGATATGGTGAGCAGCCAGCGGGTCGTCTATGAGGGCCATGCAACGGTTGCATACCGGCTGGGGAACTTCCTCTTCATCTTGACTGGTGTCTGCTGCATCTACTCCCTGTTCAACGTCATCTCCATCGTCATTAAGCAGGTCCTTAACTGGCTGCTGAGGAGGCTGGAAGCCCCCTGCCGCTGCTGCTTTCCCAGGAGGGGTCACCACCCGCACCGGCACCCCCGACGTAACGTGGTAGCCCCAGGCCATCTCCGAGCCCGCAGGGACCCCTCCATCGAGACGGATGCCATCAACGAGAGCGAAACCGATACTGGGCGCAGGATGTCAGGGGAGATGATCTCCATGAGGGATTTCCTGGCAGCCAACAAGGTGAGAAGTTGTTGAGCAGCTTCAGTGTGGCAATCCCATCACATCTCATGTTCGTAAATTCACAAACTAGTAATCTGTGATCAGAGATGTCTGACAGATGTTTACTAATGAGCTTCATATATTAGTACAGGCTTCCTGTTTGTCAGTTTTATTGGGTTTTATTGGTCGACGGTATTTTAGCACAACGTCAACAGTTGCATCAAACATCCAAAAGCTAACTTAGTTGTTTCTTTTTGAATCTTTCATTATTTACATTGCCTAAATAAGGATGTTTTTACTGTAACATGCTCTAATGCTACCAAATGCTGTTATTTATACAGCACTTTTCATACCAAATAGCAACATAAAGTGTCCAAGTCTGTTTCTCGAGATTAATAACATATAACTTATAGCTGTAACACTTTGCCCGCACACCTGAATCAAACAAATGTCTCTTTATCAGGCTACTATATAACTAAACCAACTATTCAACTATGATTCTTCTTTCCAGAGTTCCTACAATATAAAAGAAAGCTGATTATTCAGTGATCACAGGTTTGCGTGTTTTATGGCTCCAAGATGAAACAGATGTTATTGAAATAGGAGGGAGAAGGAAAGAAAGCAAAGAACCAAAACAAGCAATAACAGTGATTTTGGCACCATTGACAGCCGAGTTCTAGACACATCACAGCAATTTTGTTATAATTTCAGAGTCAAAATTGACTCTGAGAGTTTTTCTATAAAGTTTTGATCAAATTTGTTTTTATTTTCATACAATTGAAGGGAGACATGAAGTCTTCAGCACCATATTTGTACATATTGTATTTTTAGGGAGAAAAATACAAGAGAGAAGAGAGGGGAGGGGAATAGATGGAGAATACAAAAGGTCAAAGAGTTTCAGCGACATAAAATGTTACTGCATTGCAGAGTAACATCCTGACTGCATCAGACCTGCATGACTGATAACATGAAAAGAAAATGCTTTCTAAACATTGGAGAAAATATGATATTACAGCACTTCGAGATGTTACAAGCAACATATGCAAAGTTTTATGTGCACTATAATTATTTTCTTTACATTTTAGATAGACTAAGGTAACATACTTAACATACTAGTAAAATATGTGTTTATTAAAGCACTTCAAGCTTTTGTATGAAAATACGGTATAAATAAAGTTTAAAATAAGAACTGCTTATAGGTAAATTGAGGCTACAATTTAAACAGACTTGCCAAAAACTAGTCTGTGGAAGATCGGAGTGGTGTAGGTGATCATTCTTAGCACACTTTGAACCAGGGCTGGGAGATATGAGAATAGGTTACTTCCATTACAATTAATTAGAAATGATTTTGATATTGTCTTATTTTTTAGGTATAGTGCCACTTCATGACAATGTCATCTCAGGGCCCTTCACAAACATCACATTGAGCTAATCCATGAAAAATAGCCTAGCTAAGGGAAACCAAAAAATAACATTGAATCTTTGACCTCGATCCAGTCTCCCAGTCTGAGCTGCATAAGGCGACAGTGGGAAGGAAAACTCCCTTTTAACATGATGACAAAACCTCCGGTAGAACCCGGCTCAGGGAGGGCAGCCATTAGCCTCAAGACAGGAAAGACAGATTAACACACAGTATAGCTCTTATTCAGGAAAACCTGGATACATGTGATGCTTCATGTGAATGTTTGCAAAATCTCGTTCAGTCTGCGACACCAAAAATTAAGATTATCATAAAACCGCAGAAAGCAATTATAAGATTTATTTATTAAACTGCAATATCTGCAAAATTGCTAGTTTTTTTGTTGGGGATGATGTCAAAGATTTCCCATAGCGTTAGAATTGAAAAATCAATTTAGCTAAAATGATATATTTTCATTAGATTTTTGTGAATTTATTAGCTACTTCCATTTCTGTGATTATGACTAAAAATGCCCACCATGATGAGTTAAGAGGTATCTTTTTTGACTGGTGATGAAAACTTTGTATCATATGTAATGAATGCATAGTCGCCTATTTAATGTTTATTTTAACAATGCTTAGAAACAAAAAACACAACTAAACCTCTTTTAACTAACCTCATCTAGTAATATTGGTGTTATTGTGTCAGTATAACTGTCTGCACACACATTCAGCCTTGCAGCAGTGGAGTTTTATATCCATCAGGAAACTAATCACTTTGTAAAATTGGACTTTAAGGAGCTGTTCCAAGCCAAAAACAAGAAGAATATGCTTGTTTGTTTGAGAATCCCTGTTATCTCTGACAAATGTATAAAACTCTAACTTGTGAAATTTAACTTATAAAATCTGAAATTTGAAGGAGAAAAATGAGCGAACAGGCCAACAAGCTACTGAATTAAATCTAATTATGTATTCGCAGGGTTTTTATGTGTGTACTGTAACAGCCTGGTTAACACCAAAAAATAATTCAAAGTCACTTATTAATGTCAATATAATTTAAAACAACCAAAGATTTGTGTGCATATGGAGGTTTAAGTGTTTATTTCAATAAAAACCAAGCCTAAAAAAACTAAGCCCTGTGGGGAAGAGAGCAGAGAGAACTGCCATGTTGTAGGCTTGATATCTTAAGGTTTGCTGACTCCAGGTGCTCCAAATGAGTTTGAATGGTACCAATTAGCCTATCACAGCAGTCTGTTTTTACAACAGCTTGAAGCAATACACCCTTACCACACTACACATATAAGGCTGTTACTAAACATACCATAAAAAGCCTGTTTTAGATCAAATTGAGGTCCCTGAAGTGTTTCAATCTGGTTTTCTCATCACAGCACAGGATCTGAGTCACTACGTGTTTATAATGTCCCCCTGTCTATATTCAGGATCGTGCATTCTCAACAGCTGCATTTGATACTGTAGATCATAATATGTCAATAATCCACTGTGTTGTGCAGGTTTTCATGGTTCAGGTTGTACCTGGTTCAGAGAACTTTATGCATTAGTTTAGTTTCTTCTTTATCTTTTGAAGATGCAACTGCTGCCACTCAATTTTATTCTTAGGAAGCACAATAATGCTGTTTATTGTTAGGCAGATGACACTCAGGTTTATGTGTCCCTATAGCAAAAAGATACCTGTTCTAGAAAAGCTTTGTTAGATAAGAGATTTTCTTTTATTTATTCACTTACTAGCTTCCTGCAAGCAGGTTTTCTCCTTTGAACTTGGCCCCTGTGGCACAGTACTGAAAGCTTACAATCACATATGTGATGTTAGGATGAGCAAGAATAATAACAAAAAAAAAGGCATGGTCAGATCAGTGCAGTGAATCTAGCTTCTTCCAGCTAAGACAGTCAAAGATTAAAAATATTTTATTAAAGGTTCAGTTTAGTAATATAACTCTTTTCCTTAAAGTGTAAGCCAGCACCATCTCTTCTTCAGCTGGTGCAGAATTGGACTTGTTGGAGGTTAACTGGCAACAGGTCAGGAACATGACTGGGTATGAAAGAAGGATTTTTGAGAGACAGAATCTCTTGGATGTCAGTGTCGGCAGAAGTTCACTGATATGCAACAAACTGTATCTAAAAACTGTGAAAATATCTTGGAAAAAATTTCGTAGCATAAAATTGCAAAGACTTTGAAGACCCCAGCATCTACAGTGTAGAATTAGGAGGCAAATTTGTAAACAAAGGGAGTGCAAAGGTTTCATTCACACCCCTGTTACCTGGGTGCTGCCGGGGCGAGCCTTGAGCCGAGGGCTGCATGGAGCTGGGTACCTGGGTTCCGGGCTGGCCTTGCTGGTGGGGATGAGTTGCTCCTGGCATTTCTGTCCCCTTGCCCACTGGGGAGAGGGAGGAGGGGGAGAGAGAGAGACGGCTGTGCATGGATGAATGGGTATGTTGGATTGTGTGTGTTTGAGAAAGGTAGGGGGTGGTAGGGGTGGGGGGGGCTGACTGGCACTGAGCTGCTCTTTAGGTTTATTTAGGTTTATTCAGGTTGACTATGTTTGTGTATGTTGGTAAGTCTTTAACCACCTTGTGAAGCCCTGTGAGATACTTAGAATGTTTTCTGTGCAGGTGTGCGGATGAAATAACGTTTGATTGGATGGCAGTTTTCTTTGTGGTGTCTTTCTCTCTTTTCTTTGGGTTTCTCTTTTTTCTCTTCTTTGTCTTTCTGTCCTCTGTTTTTTTCCGGTCGAGTCCAGCAAAATATGTAAATCATGCGGAATAAATATTAATCCAAAATAAATAATAAATAAAGAAATTAGATTACCAAGAGAATCTCTGCATATACATATATGCATGAAGATTCCCTTGGGAAAGTAAATTTGCTCATAATACAGCAACCAGGCCATCATTCTGCTGCTCAGATACTGGACAAGACATGTTAACAATATATGTATGTATATATACATATATATATTGAACCTTTATCTAAGCAGGAAGGATTTGATTTTGTCATGTTTAATTTTCAAGGAAGACCAGGGGCTGTTTATAAGCTTGTTTACACACAAAATGTGTCAGAAAATTGCATAAGTACTTTTCTGCACAATGTTTTGGATTCATATGAATAAACTTGAAGGAGAAAAGTGCCTCCTGCTGCGTCAACCTTGTATAGTAACATTTTGAAGAGGAAAAACTGGCAGCACAGCGGATAGGATAATACATTTAAGCCACATTAAAACATATTTGTTACCATTCACCTCAGATTTTGTATTATTGTAATAATATTCCATGCTTAAGTGTTTTTTATTATAATGATTATGATGAAGTTATATATTCCACACATGCATATGTAAGCATCAGAGCACAGTATGTTACATTATAAATGCAACGTCACTATGGCGCATATTTGTTGTTTTTTACTGTGATCACTGAGTAGGCATATAAATATTGCAATGACACATGCGCGTAATGCTTTACAACTTAAAGACTATGCAAACAGTTGGATCATAAAGAATTCCTGTCCCATGATGATGACTGGCTGATAAGCAGATTTAGATTATTGAGAGCTGTGCTCTTACATCTATACTAAACTGGCACCGGAGTTAGATTGACCGACCTTGCTTTCCCAGTTTGAGTACTGGTTTGTCTAAGTGAACAGCAAAAATGTGCATTCAGTTAATTGTTACAGCCCGCCTCAAAGGCCATTACAAAAAGGGAGGCAGGCACAAATGGTCTGCTAAGACAGCCCTTTATTTTAAACAAAAACCCAAAAATCTAAACCAAAAAGAATAAGGACTGCTAATTGGGATCTATAATTTTGCTGACATAATTTGTAGGCGATAGTAGCTACCCACCGATGCTACACACCATTTGCCAAACTCCAGAGCGCACAGGAGGAGCGCTTTGATGTGATCCACGCTTGTATGCACTGTTATGGAGCAAGTCATTTAGTAGGCTCAATATTGAGAAAATACCACCTCAGCTAACCAAAAATTGCTATAAAAACTTTCTCAACTAATTCTGGTAGGTTTGAATGTACTTTTTAACATACTAAAAGTTTATCCACGGAAAAGTGTTTGGTTTTTTTTTCAAGATGGCATCAAATATGGCCGCCGAAACCTAAATGATCATAACTCTGTAACTGAAGAACTCATTAAGACAATATTGGATATTATTGCGCTGTTAAATCGTTATGGAAATGGATTCTTGATCTTCAGCTGTCCACTATCACCTAATGCACAAACACGTCTGTCCACAGAACAAGTTTCAGAACTTGAGTGTTGTTTAAATTGTTACAGTTTTTAATCTGGCAAAGTCACATACAGCAGTGTAATAAAGTCTATAACGTCTGCAGCTGCATGGAGATGATTTGCATCCATCCGAACAGTTGCAATGGAAGTTTTTTCAAGAGTTTGTCAGGTGCAGTATTGTTTTGAGTTTAACAAGAATTAACTGATCAACCTCCAGTTTCCCTCCTCATTTAGTTGAGTTGATTTCACTTGCTTTCCCCATCCATACCATAATTTAGAAGTACAAGTGTTGGCTATGGAAACTTGTTGCTGGTGTTGTTGGGGGAAGCCTTTCAGGAGTGAGGAATGCTTCAGATGTTGCCACTCTCTTGGTGAAAAAGGTACGACGCAGTGATGATAGCGTATCTTTAGCCTTGCCACCAAAGAGATCAACTATCAGGTCTTTGCCAAGATCTGATATCTCCTCTTCAGATTTGTTTTTAAGGGTGAATGACAGGATCAATTTTCACTATTTTCCTGAAGGCTGACTTTTTTCCAATGCAAAAATGAAGGTTTTCAGGCTTTGTACTCATGTACCAAAAGTAACTCAGGGCATACATCATCCCCTAAAGTTTCTTTCAACAGGTTAATGTTATATACTTTGTGTTCTTTTGATTGTTTGTTTGTTTGCATCAAAACAGAAGTAGATGGTCTCATTGTCTGTTCTGGTGAAATGAAGGAGCAAGATCAGCAAATCCTCACCAACCAACATTGTGGTGAAATGATGGGATCGTTCAACAGCTGCCTTAAGGATACTAACATCTAGATCCCCTGGTGACTGAATGACATGGCTCCCCTTTTAGTTAGTGCTGTGCTGATGAGATAAATCATACCTGTCTTGTTTTTGTTAGATAAAAAGTCCTCCTTTTTGCATGAAAACTGTTTATGCTGTGAAACTAATTATAGGGTGCAGGTTTTTCCTCATCTCAGATGTGTGTTATAGAGGGGCCCTCAGCGTAGCCATTGAACACCACTGTCTCATGTCTCTAATTTCTCACAGTGAAGTCTGACTCAGCTATTGCATAATATGAGTTGCCTTTCTTTCATGGTAAACAATGGAGCAAAGAGCCTCCATCATGCACATGACAATCTGTTTTAGGAATCCATCACAGCCTCATATGAAAAGGCTGCAACATGAGCAAGCTGGGGTTTGTCTGCTTTTTAAGGAATCTTTCTGGTCTCAAAGAGGGCTGGAGGGTATGGACTTAATTTATATTTCAAAACCTCTTCAAGGTAAAGATCTCCTGATCTTGACATCACAAGGAAACACTAGAACAGAAAGGCAGGATAATAATAATGACCGATAATGCAATATATGTAAAATCCTGCCTCCACCCCAAAACATTGGTAAATAATCCATCCATCCATCCATCCATCCATCCATCCATCCATCCATCCATCCATCCATTCATTCATATATCCATCCATCCATCCATCCATCCATCCATCCAT
>JBAMIG010000024.1:3480905-3493414 GCA_037177335.1 Kiunga ballochi | reverse complement strand
TCTCTCTCTCTCTCTCTCTCTCTCTCTCTCTCTCTCTCTCTCACACACACACACAATATGGGGATCGAAGCAATTTCCTCAAAAATGCTATTATTAGTAGACTTGCAGACTTGAAAAACATCCAGAGTAAACAATGAGACCACTCTTTTTGCACGTGAATATATTTAATTGTTTTCACGTGCTAATATTAAATTAGTTTTTACATTAGAAAAACAATTGCTCCATAACTAGTAGGGTTTAACTTTAATGTAGGCTACTTGTTTGGTGACTTCCCTCAAATCTCAACAATCTGGCTAGATTGTAATAAAGCTAAAATATTAAGTAAATTTGTGAGAAAATCTTTTGAGAAAACGCGAATAAAACTTGAATTAAGACAAATGTAGCATATAAACCATACATAGATACACTTTGGCTGAAGTTGGCCAGGATGTGATTTGCACAACATCCAATTCCCATTGTTCCACATATAATGGGAATTAGAATTCCAAGGCAACAGTCAGTGTCCAGTAAACCATCAAAACAATATCTTATAAGAAGACAAAATTATTTATAAAGAATTGCCTGTCAGCCACATCCCGAGTCATGCAGTTGAAACGAGCACGAGGATGCTCTCCATGCACTGCAGACGTTTCCGCTTCGGTGATTGGCGTGACGGCTGTAGGAGGTCCGTGCTGCTGCAACAGCTCTGAATTGAAATAAGGAAGTGAGTGATAAGTGCTAGTGCGGCGGAGGGATACACAGACAATCCCCATTCTGGCCACGGCCAATATACACACTCCAAACCCGCCAGTGGAACTCCATCTAAGGAACGACCACACTCCTAGTCTGCGTTCACAGACCAATAAGCACACAACCCATCCGACATGGTATGTATTATCATTAATTTATTAACGATTTTTAAATGTACGATAGCGTTTTAATCTTCCAGCGCCTGTTTGCTCCAAGCGCAGACCCGTTACAGGTTTCTCTATTTGCTTCTCGGTCATTGATTCCTCTTATCAGCCATTCATATCCAGAGAGAAGACGGGAAAACGCCCGCATGGCGCATTTTAACGGATAACTTGAAGCCACATTGTGGACTCTGTATGTTGTTTTTATGGGCTTTATGGGTGAAATAGTGTACGTCTTTATGCTAGGGCTGAAAAGACTCCATAACTGCGCAATTAGAGCATTACTGGCTGTTGGGGTAGCTTATTCCGTATGGAGTAGCTGCTGCTCGAATTAAAAGTTGGACTAGCTAGAGTTGTAAGCGGAATAATAAGCAAGCTATTCTTGGTTATAACAGCGTAGTTATGCAGCCATAAGTACATTAAGGAACATTTTACAATCCGCCTTATAAGCGCAGGCGTGTTGTGAAGCACGCGCTCGCATTCTTCTTCTTTTCCATAACGGGGAAACACGTTTCTACACGTCTTATATGCTCTGTTTTCACTCAGCTGTGAACCTGCATATGGCGCTTCTCCTTATGATAAATATGGCTGGCTGCATTTGGTTTCCCTCTTTTTTTCCCCCCGCTAGGTCGCACCATCTTAAGAGCTCGAGCCGCGATGGGGCGAACAGCACTGTTGTGTCTCGTCATTGTTCCGCAACGGAAACTGACCATATATATATTTTTTGCTTTTACATATTTGTGTATTTATTTGTATGTACACGGTCCCGCCTCCGGTTCAGCTTTCTGGAGGTTTTTCTTTTGTCGTATGTTGGTTATCGTATGCTGATTTGGTTACCTCTTTGCAAATGTTCGATTTAATGCAAATGCGAGTTGCCCAAGAAGCTCGTTTTGGCACCAGTCGCAGCAAAAACAGATAGGAGGAAAAAATAGAGAAGTTTGGTGAACTTATTACCTCATTTTTAGTATAATAAATGATGTTTTGGTGCAGAATACTTATCTGTTTTAGATGTTAGAGCCACACTGGCACTGTCATCCTCCTCCAGCTAATAAAACTGAGTCTCTCCACCTTCCACATCACATTAGAAGATGTTACAAAGTGGAAAAGAGGATGTGGATCAGAGGCCTTTTAGCCTGAGGGAGCCTTGAAGCTCCAGACCTCCACCCACCGCCTTATCCACTGCGATCAAATATCCCACTTATGGTATCAAGCTACGAATCAGTTTCATGTTGCAATGCAGCGCAGTAATTGGAGTGTAAAGTGGAATTGTTGTGCATGTCTGAAAAGTTTAATCCACCAGCGTGGGCCTCTTGTCTGCCGCAATAAGCCCACTGAGGTGGAAACAGGCTCCACTATTGAAGTGGAAGTATCGAATAAGTATCGGGACCATGCCGAGGCCCCCTATCCTGTTCCCATTACGCTCTTGTTTGCTGATGCATGTTTAGTAACTTGCCGAACATCTGATCCGCTGTGGTGAATAATTTATGTGCTCTGGCGGCAACACCTAGTCTTGCCCCGTGTTCCCTGCGTCTCTTGGCGATAAAGCCCCCCGTCTGTGGCGTGGGCCCGTCACCTGCTTCCACCAGCCATATGGTACGCTGGTATCCTTGCCAACTTGTTGCGAGCGTGGTGTTGTTTACACGTTCCTCCTCCTCCTCATGCAGATGCAGCTTGGCCACGAGGCCTGGTTGTCTTTTGTCTGGCCTCACAGAGAGCTTGTGTGTCACATTGGATGGATGGAAGTGGGTTTGTCTTGCCCACCAGTGAGAATTAAAGCTGCTTCTACATCTTCTAACTCTTTGGGCACCTCACAGCAAAACAAAAAGCACATTCAGTATTGTTGAAGCTTTGTTAGAGGAGATCAGTGCTGGACTTCACATTCATCTTGCATCCATTATCTAATTATACTTACAGCACAAAGGGAAGGGCTTGTTTGTATAACGATATGGCACTATATTCCTCACTGGCTCAGCAAACTCTCCTGCTTCCCACTGTCCTGTTTAAAGTGCTGGGCCCTGCTGCCTAGGCAGCACTGGGAGTGGTTGACCCACTCGTGCCAGCAGAGCACTCCACCACCCCCAACACAGACTCCCATCCATTTACAAGCTGTTATTTAGCCTCAAAGTCTGGCAGCGGACAGCTTCTGCCCATTAGATGCCGGGGATGGTGAATCACAGGGAGTTTCCTCCCTGCATAAAGAAAAAAAGAGATGCACAGAGGGGGGGAAAGGTCTGGAGGAGGAGTTGGTATTGGCTGAGGTGCATTGGTGAGAAAAAAATAAAAGATTGGCAGTGCTGCGGCACTAGTAGGCCTCTGCAGCTTGGGTCTAAGCCAGGGGAGGATCCAAACCCCACACCCTGTCTACTTAGAGACGCAACTGGGATGGAGGGGGGGAGTGTAGGAAGATGGCAAAGATGCAGCAAGAGCAATGCAGCATGACAGTGACTGTGACCAAGGGAGGATAGAAAAGCAAATAAAAATGAAGGCGATACCAAAACAAATATATAGCTTCTAAGCTAGGTGGTATTTCGGCATCAACACGAGTGTTTTGAGGTCTGCACTGCTGCTCAAGCCACGAGGAGAGGGCTTCCTGTTCCAGAAGAGTTAAAGGTCAGCTTGCAGCATTGTCATGTGGTGATCTGCTAAATCTTATCCAGTCTAAACTAATCTAGTCCTTATGCAACAAATTCAATTTGCCAGCTTGATTTGTAAAATGAAATAGCCTCACCTCCAAACATGGACCCGTAATGAGGCTCAGGTCTCTGCAGTCACAGGATTTAGGGATGACTTTGTTATTGCACGCGTTACTGGCTGCATCCAGGCAAGATTACTCGTATGGACACATAAACATGATGATTGTATGGAGGAACTCGCTCTGAGGCTCAAATGGCTACTCTGACTAATTCACAGGAAACATGGGGATGGAAAGTATTGGTGTAGAGGAAGAAAGCCATTAAGTTGGACTGTGTGTGTGTGTGTGTGTGAGCATATTCGACTGCTAATGTTTGCCTGTGTGTGTTCGTTCTTAACTGTCAAGTACAGTGATGGCAGAGTGGCCTGTTAACAATGATCATAAAATACATTCATGTTGCATCAGGTAGGGAAGGGAGGCTGCCAGTAGGACTCATTTGCACCAGTACCTCCATGTTTACTCTTTACTGTGAAATTAGATGCTTCTTCTCCTTGCCAAAAAGTTTGATCCATTTAAAAAGTTTCTGGATACTTTTTTTTATGACATTTAAAGCAAACACGAGTCACTGTAAGCCATTAAAGCCAGAGTCTAGAGGCAACACTGTATCTCTTGAATGTTCCTGATGTGTAGACGACATCCCATCCCTTCACTTCAGCACTTTGCATGACACAGCCTGCTTTTTCCTCCAGTGTGGGTCACTCCCATGCAACAGGGAGGCAAAGTTCATGCGCTGTCTTCATGGGGCTTGTTATCTTCCTTGCAGCCTATCAAACAAATGCAACCTTTCTAAATTGCTTTAATGCACCCATGCTATCACACTAAGCCGATTCCGACAGCAGATTTTAAGCATATTTTATTATTTTATGGCAGCAAGAAACCAGAGATGAGATTAAAGCGTCCCATGTAAAAACCTAAGTGCAGTGTAATTCTGCTCAGGTTGTGTGGGGACATTTTGACTCTGTCCCAGTGAGGGCCTCTTGCATTGTAGCCGCTTTGACCCTGAACAGTGAGGTTAGTGTTGAAGCTGCATGCTGGCTGCTGAGCAGGGAGGATGAGGAATGTGATGATGAAACACTTTGATATTTGGATTGTCATTCTTCTTGAGTAACTTCTGTTTAACAACTTCCTGTTTTTTTCCTTTCAAACCCCAGGCTGACCAGCTCACAGAGGAGCAAATTGCAGGTAAGAAGCCCCCCTACTCACACCCTCCTCCTCTTTTCCCCTCTTAAACCCAGCTTTTTTTTTTTTTGTTAGCTTGTTTACTTGGTACCAGTGAATTCGTTACACCCAGCATTATTCAATAAAGCTCCACAGTCGTGTAAGGTAATGTCTCTCATTAGCTGTTCTGGCTGCTTCCACGTCACATGAAGTGAAACAGAACATTGAAGGATTTGGCAGCTGCTCTCACTTGGCAAATCATTACCTTTTAAAATGAGCAGGACATAATGGGGAGGGGGGTGTTCTCAGTAATTATGAGGCAGGGCTGAAACCAACAAAGGTACAATGAATAGACAGTTTTCCAGCCAAAACAACAAGCTGGTATACCTTAACATTATACATAAATAAACGATGTCGGCTTTGTTGAGAAAACTGGAGGCTGTATTTCTTTCAGTTAAACCTCCTCTGAGCTTAGCATGTGCTAAGACCCCAAGGCTAATTCACTCTTCTGCCCAAGTTTCTCGAAGGGTCCTCACTCAGAGAAGAGTCTTTTTTTAGTCAAATTCCTGAGGGGTGGTAAAGCTAAGCTGATTTTTCCAGATGATCCGGAGTCACTGTGATCACATCCCTAGAAGGAATCGATCAGCACCCTGATATAATCCTGTCTCTACCAAACAGCAGCATTGATTTTCTTCTTCGCCCCTTACAGAGTTCAAGGAGGCTTTCTCCTTATTCGATAAGGACGGCGATGGCACCATCACTACCAAAGAGCTTGGCACCGTCATGAGGTCGCTGGGCCAGAACCCCACAGAGGCTGAACTGCAGGACATGATAAATGAGGTGGATGCTGACGGTCAGTATGTCATGCTTGATGATGCACTGCTTCAGTGAGTCAGTGGACTAGATCATCAGAGGATGTCTATTTTATGTCGAACTGATTAAAATGCGTCGCTGGAAACACGACGAGTGTTCACCTCTAGATGATATGCTTGCAAATGATTACATTTACCTAAATGATGCAAAGCCTGTTTAGTGAGGGGGGTGTTGATATTTAGGTTAATGTGATCCTCTTCTGTGACTTCCCCTTTTTAATCAGCAGAATGACCAGCACCGTCACTCCCATTAGTAGGATGTTAAAACTACACGGTAGTAACTTTTCTTATTGTTATACGACAGTTTTTAAGTACATACGGATCATTTAGGACCGCTTATTTCAGTTGCTGTGATTTGATGTCATTGCATGTCATTGGTGTTAAAGTCCCTGTTATAACTGGACTGAGGATTAGATGCAGCATCCATTACTACTCCATTTTGAAACACTGTTGTTGCCCACATCCCTCATTTCTGCCAACTGCCCACCAACTGTTTAAGCCAACTGTCTGGGCGGCTTTTTGTGAGATGACATATCCGTCTGTGTCAGCAGTTTAGTCACAATGTGTTCATCTCCATCATGGTTGGGAGATGTGGTAGAGCAGGTGGAGTGTTTAAGTGTTCAAGCCTTGCAGTCCCAGCCAAGCACCCGTCCACTGTCTTCTGGAGACTAAAACACAGTCACTGAAAAACAAAAATAACAAAAAATAGTTGAAAGGAACCCAAGAAGTTGTCTATTTTCTCAGAAGCTGAGCGTCCTTGGGCTGCACTGGATGTTACTGTCAGTGGGGCCTTTCCAGCAGCGCTGCTCTGTCAGCTTATGGGATTTTGTAATGGGACCACATTGATCAGGAGAAATCAATTGCACCGCAGCTTGGCTGCCCCCTTCGTGAAATGTCCTCCTACCATCCTCATGCCCCCACTCTGAGCTGCACCCAAAAGCACACACACACACACACACACACCATCACTAACATCCCCTTGTTCTGCCTCTGCCTCCCTTGGCTGATGCAATCTAGGTCAGACAGCAATGAAGCTAGTAATGGAAAATAAAAGTGGTTACATAAGGCCTCTCTCTGCACTCTGCACATCCAGTATCCACATCAGCAGCCATGGGATGTCAGCTGGCCCATTGAAAATCTGCTTTATTTACCAAACGAGGAGGCCGTGGCAAAGAATTACAATGAATGCAAAGAGGATGGACAGGTTTAGCTCGACAGAGTAATTCTTTTCTTCACTCCTTGATTGAAGCTGCAGTCCATGAAGGATGTGGCTCACGGTGTCGGAGTGTTTGATGGATCTGGATGAGCGCAAAGCGCACCTGCTCAGAAATGACACAAAGGCTTTTGTATCCCTGACATCTCATCTCAGGAGCTGACATCACCTAGGAGACTAGAAATACTTCATATAGCCCCAGAGCATCGCTCATCATTACACAATGCTGCCCTTCCTGCTTGGTTCAGGGATGGAAGTTGGCTTTATAATGCAGGAAAAAGAAGAAGGGGAAAACACTATGAGGTCCCTCATCTTGCTATAGTTTGCGTCATCACCTCTTATGTGTAATCGCACCATCTCCCACTCGGTTCACACCTTATATTCTCTCCTCTTCACATCTCCCTCTCTGCCGCCCACTCACTTCCTCCTCCCTCTCTTTTTTTTTCTCTTCCCACCATTTTCTCTTTTCCTTCCTTATCTTCCTCTATCTCCCCCCCTTCCTCCTCCTTTGCTGCCTCAGCTGGCCTGAAGTGCAGCTGAGCATATACCACATCAGGACACACTTTACACCCCCCAAAGACAGTGGTCTTCCAGTTGCAAGTCTGAGACCCTCCCGCCTTCCCTCCCAGTGGCAGCATGTGCTCCCTGGATGCTGCTGTGTGTTAGATAACAGGCCCTTACAACGTTACCCCGGGCCATGAGATCGCCATCTGCCCCATCACATTACCGCATCCCTTTTTGTTCCACGTACACATCCACTCTCCTCTTTATCTGTCTCTGTGAGACGTGCTCACTCATTGGTTAATCTCCCTACAATCCCACCCTAGGGTTAATCCGCATGGGTCCTTTACCCTTAGTGTCCCTGACCTTCACATCAATCCCCTTACGCTTTTCTATGTATTTATTCTCTGTCGTTATTGGAAATAGACGTCCGCCCGGTCTTCCCAGCAGCGCCACAAAAACAGAAAGAGGTTTTCTCCCATTGTTCCTCCTGTAGAGCAACTGATGAGCCACTGAGCTCCTCATAGATCCTTTCACTGTCAAGAGAGTCTGATCCCCTATTAATCCTGTGGTGACAACAGCTACTTGGATATTGATCCATATGACGCTGCTGTTCATGGCGACTCTGTTCAGAGTATTTTTTCCATCTGGAGGAAATAAGAGCAACAAAAAAAAACAAAACCAAATGGCTCCCCTCCCTTCCTGACGTTTCTGACTGGACCACCAGAGGAGATGAGCCTGTGATTCATCCAGACCCCCTAAAGGCCAGGCTGCACCATATACTGAGTGTCTACATTATGGATGACTGGCCATGGGTTCCCCTCTTTGCAGTGCTGCATATAACGTGCAACATTTTCCCAGGGCGTCCCTGAGGAAGAAAGGGAAACACCCCCCCCCCTCCCCCTCCTCCTCCTCCTCCTCTCAGCCTGCAGCCACTCTGTTTATCAGAGGAAGGAAGGTGGCTGCTATAATGGTTTGAGGGCTCCTCCCATCCCAGCAATTAGTCAAGTTGGTTCCTCTGTTGGGAGTTGTGGCCCATAGGATAATGAAAATGCTACTGCCGTTTACAGGGAGGAAGATCAGAAAGCACAAGCACTAAATGAACATTTTCACTTTGATGCTTTTCATCAGCTTAATACTGATTATGGTTTCCCCACTTATCAGTTAGCTTTTAAGTGATTGCTGTTTTTCGCTGATTAAATGTCCCCCATTGATCACCCATTTCAGGTAATGGAACCATTGATTTCCCGGAGTTTCTGACCATGATGGCCAGAAAAATGAAGGACACAGACAGCGAGGAGGAGATCCGTGAGGCTTTCCGGGTATTTGATAAGGTAAATAAGGTTTAACCAGCAAAACGTAGGTAGAAGTAAGTAGCTCTACTACAACATCATCCTTCTGAAACTTGAGCGTTTCACTCGTTTGATTCCAGGACGGGAACGGCTACATCAGCGCCGCAGAGCTCCGTCACGTCATGACGAACTTGGGTGAGAAGTTAACAGATGAAGAGGTGGACGAGATGATCAGAGAAGCAGACATCGACGGAGACGGACAGGTCAACTACGAAGGTAATGCAAAGATAGTGGAGCAGAGTAGCTGTGGTTTCTAGGCCAGAGTGAAAGCTTTTATTAAGCAGGGAGACCAGAGCGCCTCATTTTCAGAGCTGTGCATCTCTCTGAGGGCGACTCGGAGACACATTAGCCACACTGTATTCCTTATTAATAAAGGGCTAGAGATGGAGGCTGGAGAAAGGCATCCTTCTGAATCATCATCAGTGAGCTATGAGCTCCCTTCCCCCTGCTGCCAGTCCCACATTACACAAGAGACTCATTTTCTAGAAGGTTGTTGATGTATTGGTTAAAAAGTGCCCTACTTTTTCACTCACTCACAGACAAATGTATTCCCCGGTGATAAAAAGCTCCTTTTATTCATTTTTTTAGGCTGTGCGTGCACGCTGTCGTGCTGCTGCGAGCGTAACGCATAAGGTTTTTAATCAAACGGGTTTAATGAGATGAACATGGAAGCTGTTTGGAAAGGGGACAGTAATTAGGATGTGTGTTCTGAACCTGCTCAAGTTGATTAAAAAATTAATAAAGCATTTAACAATTTAGCAGGTGACTGGTCTTACTGGCAACAGGCTGTGCTAACGCTGTAAACCTGACGACCTCATTGTTCTCTTCCCTCTCTCCCCACAGAGTTTGTACAGATGATGACTGCAAAGTGAAGCCCGCCCGCCCCATCCTGCCCCTCTTAGAAGAAAATAAAAAAAAGAAAAAAAAATCAAATGTTTTACTTACCTCTTGGAAAAAATGTTCATTTATTCATACCGTTTCTGTATAGAAAATAATTGAATGTTGAAATAAAATATCCTTCTGTCCACACAGGAAAAATAAATAAAAATATACAAAAAATGTCTGCATGAAAACAATGGTTAGTGATCCTGTCCCCCCCCCTCCCCGTCCCCCAAAGATCAGTTTAGCATCAGTACTTAACAAATAAAAATAATAACAACAAACCCCGTACCTGCGACCTTCAGACCACAGCAAAAGCATTTGGCGAACTCCTTCCAGTTGCAGATGCTGGTGTTAAATGTCTGGGCTGGCCATCTCTTCTGTTTTCTGTTCTTCATGCATGCAGCTTGAGACCGGAGCACTAACCCCGACCCGTTGTCCCGTTTCTCCTCCGGGCTCCCAGAGCGTGCTGATTCCACTATAAGCTGTCCTCTTGTTGGTTTGGTACAGTTTTTTGTATTTAGAGAGGAACCCTGTACTGTTAAGATGAGAGAATATAACAGGATCTTTCGGTGGAATGGGACTTATTGTATGCTAGATAAAGAGGAAAAAAAAAACAATGTACAAAAACATTTTCAAACGTTTGGCATGTTATTTTGTTTTTGTTATTCGGATGGCCATCTTATAGTTGTTTGTCCTTCCCTTTCTTAAAGGAGGGGGGGTGCTAAAAGAGTCTTATGGTGAGCTTTTTATTTCTTTAATATTTCGCTAAGATGGAGTGTCTGTCCTCTTTTCTTGCAAGAGAGATTCACTGGCCTTCACTTTTATTTTTCTTCTGTTTTTCGACTCGGATGAGAGCTTAGTGAGGGGTGTACTGTGTTCGCTGCGCATGCTGTTTGCAGTATCAGCGCACAAGTCTTCGCTGCTTTTCATCTGAGTTCAGTTTACATTCATTCCAGGTTGTACATGCTAGTCTATTTTTTTTTTCAAATAAAAGACCATAAACTTTATCATGTCTCATGTCATCTTTCTTAGACTGCATTGGGAAAATGTTCTATAAAGACGAGTCTGACTTGTTTATCGACTAAACAATAAGGAGAAATGAGTATAATCGTGTCTGATGATGCAAAGCGAAGCCAGCTTTTTGTGGACAGTAAGCCGAGTGTTTGCTCTCGCGATCAGCCATGGATATACATACACATCTCTGACGCCTCTTTTCCCTCTCAAGACGACCCAGCTGGTTGCTAGGAAACAGAAGCATGCTGTAACTGGGATGTTGGGGGTTTTTGAAAAGACAAGTGGGAGTTTGAATAAGCCCTCCTGCTTCTGCCAATGACTCCATGTTAGCTTGTCCTAATAAGGCAAACCAGGCCATAACACCACTATGCTGTGGACTTATTTGCACATGTTCACACACTGGTGGACAGCAACGCTTCCCTCAAAGGTGTAGCACCTAAACGCCTAAAAAAAGATCAACAAACGAGTTGCTTCATTTTACTGTATTTGGATTGTAATTTGAGAAAGTAGGGAGAGGCAATAAAGACCAGCGGAGACAGCTCTCCACCCACCAATGCAGCATGAACTGCTTACCCTGTGCAAACACACACACACACACACCCCTAAAAGTATATAAAAAAAACACATGCATTCTGCTTTTAATGAAACAAAAACATTTTCTTTCTGCTTCAAGATAGATGGTGAGAATCTGTGAGGCAAGCTTTTCTGGGAAAAAAGGTGGGCAACAGGATGAAAACCCTGCCCATCTGCTAATTACAGCAATGGCGTCTGATTTAGAAGAACAAACACTCAAAGCTTTGCTTCCTGACTCCTCCCTGCAGCACCAGATGAGCCAATAGTTAAAGGCATGCGTCTGACTGACAGCAGGGATTGACGATGTGCAGATGAATCAACTAAAGAAAAGGTCTTTCAACCTGTTAACATCTAACACGTAGAAATATAACTCATTTTAACTCATTTCACTGTTATGTTTTTATATGAGGATCAGTGACGGTCAATGTGCCGTACTGTGTCTCATTAATGTGTCATCGGGTCAAAGGAAGGAAAAGATTTGTGTGTTTGGAGAAGTTATACAGCTGAGGCTGTAGATAAGAGCCAGGTGTAAAAATAGATCCTGTATGTTTCCTCAAAGAGGAATCGGTCTGAAATAAGTTCATATTTACTTCCCTGGTGGAGTTAACAGACTGGACATATTTAAGTGTATCTGTACAGAACAATTCATGCTAACTTTGCAAACTGGCTGCGTTAGCAGAGAAGTCAGTATATTTATGTGATAAAGGCAATAATATTGTTTGCCTGATTAAAAATAGACTTCATTTAAACATATTAGTGTAACAGGTTGCATAAATACTGTAAAAATCCAGCTGAAAGATTAATCATCCCAATATGGAAACCTACAGTATGCTAGGTGCATTTATTTATAACAGAAGCAGACCCTCTGCTATTGCTGAGGCTTTTATGTGCATCTGTGTATAACAAACAAGAACTGGACTAGTTTTTTTTAATAATACCAAGGAAATCTGGAAGGACTTGTCCATTATTCATCTGGTAAAACAACAGTGGAAAACCTTGTAGGAAAATATGAATGTGAATATCAACAAAATTGACTTCACATCTGGGTCTGTCCCCCGACACCGAGGAGGACGGTGGTGTGTTCGTCTCAGAGAGGGAAATACAGAAAACACTGCAATGACATGATGTCATGGCAGAGGAAACACTGAGTGATTCACAACAACAACATGATACATTTTGGTCAATCTGACACTAAATTCTACGTAACACAAATGGTTTGTTATGCTGGTTAATAATAATATTCCTGTGTTAGTCACAAAAAGAAATAATGTGAGAGAAATGTATGTAATCTGTTAACTGTACCGCGTAGCACTCAGCATATAAAGGAGACCAGTGTAACTTCCATAAAGTTAGCTTTACTTA
>JBAMIG010000024.1:3445778-3466402 GCA_037177335.1 Kiunga ballochi | reverse complement strand
GTTGCAGAATAACATAAATAATCTGAATATTTTTGCTACAGGAAAAAAACTAAAACAACACACACACACACACACACACACACACACACACACAAAATGTAAGGACAAGAAGAAGAAAATGGCTTCAACAACTTAAATCTACAATGAACAAGTTAGAAAAAAATACAAGTTGAAGAAAGTGCAAAAATCTTTCTGCATTACTGGAACTTTGTGGACAGATGTTAGAAGCAGACAGCAAGCAAAGCATACATGTTATAAAGTCATCTATACTCGCAAGGCTAAAAAGATAGAAGATAATCTGTCTCGCAATCAGTGCACAGTATCTGGGTCGACTACAGAGAAGAGCTTGTAGACATAGCATGGATAACTTGCACATTTACAAAGGCAACAGTCAAATTAAAATATAGTGCAACAACGATTGTTGTTATCCCAAGTGGCGACCTGTGTTAGAAAAAATGAAGCTTAAATCAAAAGTGCCAAAAAATTGCAGTTCACCTCCCATCCACTAGGGGCTCTAAAACAGAGTACTAACACTACTTTCCACATTATATTTCAGTGCATACTGCGTTTACACTGACATTTAATATAAGTGCACTGAAAGTACCAGGATGCTGCTGTAAAATTTACCAATAATCAAGTGTGAAATGATGGACACTTCGCGCTCTAAACTATCTTGTTGACGTAGCAGAAAAAGAAGTGCTGAACTTTCCAAATAATGTTGGTAAACAATACTGCGGCAGAGGTTAATTTATATAGATATGAGTATAAAATTATGTTGTTAAGGATCTAATATATACCACAATTTGTTACATATAAGTCACTGATCCAATCATTTGTTTGAGACTGTGGTAACCGGTCCAGTACAGTTAGCATACGTAAATGTTAGCATTTTTAGTCATGTAGTTGACAAAAAATAATAATTTTGACAAAATAATATGTGACTTACTATCACTACTGGTAAATGCCCAACGTCCAGTATTACATTTGAGAAAGCACTTACCCACAATAGTGCACACTACAAAGAAAAGTGTGGTGCACATGTGCACCACTGGAATGTGGTGAGTTCCATGTTGAAATTTATTAAGTCAAGTTTATCTTTATGTAAACTGAGAAGGGTGATTTTTTCCATAACTCATTTGTTTTGATGTTATTTAACCATGAACAATTATTATTATGGAAGCGTTCACAGCCCCCTCTCAGCTTCAGCTCTTTGCCCATTTTTGTATTTTACTGGAGCAAGGACACGTGTGACGCTGTCAAGATGGCGACAATAGGAAGCACCCAACGAGCTTCACTTTTATTTCACAGAAACCAACTGGGAGACGCCGGCCATCTTTTATCTAGTCTGTACAATCTAAGACAAAGTTGAATATACTTATAATACTTATAATATGAATATGAAATACTGTCATATTTTAGTTAAGCAGCACAACTTTTTGCACGTTTTTAACATGTAGCATCAGTGAAGCACATTTCAGTATCTGATATTGAGCTGAGTCATCCATCTCTATCCATCCATTTCCTCTAATTACTGCCTGGCCACTAATGAGGATTCTTTCATTAAATATAAAAAGCAGCCTGCTCCTTAATTAGCAGCCTCTCTGGCTTGTTTTTGAAAACACCATGTCATACAGCCAAGTACAGGGTCTAGTAAGGAACAGGCTCAATCTGAGACAAAGCTTGCAGCACCGACATCAAATGGCCTTAGATTACTTATTATTCCTGCTATTTTAAAATTAACAAAAACAATTGTATGTTTACCTCAGTGTTAAAAAAAAAGGCAAAGTATTGATTTTTGGTGGCTTTTGACTTTCAGCTGTAAGTTGTAAAACCAACAGATCAACAAAGCTAATCGGGCTAGCTATTAGCAGCAGATGCAAACAGTTTCATGGTCACAGTATGTAAACATTCATTCTGTTTAGGTCACTGGTCTGGTGCTGGTTTGGTGACTGGTTTTCACAGCTGTTGGACAGGATTTATACTTTCTGGACCAGAAATATACACCTGTGCTCAGGAGTAGGGAACTGGTTGTGACTTCAACCACAAGAACTTTGTGGGTGGTGAGAAGTTTTTCAGAGGATCCACCCATCTTCAGTCTGATGGACTAAATGTGGTGACGGCAGAGAATACGCCAGTCATCCATCCCGCATTCAATGCTGTCAGCCGTGCAGGGAGACTGCCCTGCATTGGTAAAGTTAGGGTAAAAATACTCTGGAGGAGGTGGGGTACATTTTGTAGCACTGGATCACGTTCACACTGCTTAGCTGTGGATTACAGATCTCTTCCTGCAGTGAAGACCAACATGTGTGCAAGCTGGACGTTAGCTATGAGCTAACGAATGCAGCTAGCTAACTTTTGCCGGTGAGGCTCAGATCCTGACTATTACACTGATCATTGCATTTGTGTTGACATTTCATCATTTTAGAAAAGAAAGGATTATTAAAGAAAAATGCAGCCACCCTACCTTATAAGAGACAAAGAAATATGGTGAAAAGTGGATTTGCGAGTCCAGTTTTTAAGCCTAATAATTCCTTGAAACATCATTGTTTTAGTAAATTGTTTTTGGCTTACCTAAACACACTTAGGTAAGCCAAACAGGACCCACATGGGCTAACCAAATGGGGATAGTTGATGGGTTTTATGTGGTTGAAGGTTGTATTTTAATCAGTAAAATAAATTAGGAAAAAATGTTAGTTTGTATTATTATTAGAAATAATATTTTACAATTATTAAAAACATTATTTATAACAGATCTGATTATATTAGTTTAACCAACAAGTGTTTATTTGATATTATTCTAATTACTGAAATGCCAATATTTTCTTCAAATGACCTCTCCCTAAAACCATTTTAATTGCACTGTTTAGAAAAATTTATTTTAATTTAGTCTACATTTATTTAATTAATGTATTTCCCACCATTTCAGAAACATCCCCTTTTATTCTCTTTCACGCCTCTTGGATGGAATTGCTTTGCTCATATACTAAAGGTAAGAAATTTTTATTTAAATTAAATTATATTAAATCAACGTGGAGGATGGGAAGACAACTTAAGAGTAAATATTATAGGAATGGTAAGGCTGTTCGTGCCTGAGGCCCACTGTTAGCTGCCAGAAATCCATCATGCTCTGGAAGAAGACTAGTCTCGTACTGGTTATATATCTGAAAACATCTGATTAACATCACAATGTTCTGATCTGACAGGTGCATCTGATTGCAGTGGTTTTATCTGTCCTCACAGCGCAGTAACAATGATCCGATGTTTCCAGACACAGCAGAAAGACACTCCATCCACAGCATTGTTCCTTTCTGACTCTGACAAGTCCAGACAGGAAGTTTTCATCTGCATCAGTTCATTTCTTTTCCAAACAAACGTGACTCCAGTGGTTTGCAAAGGATGTCTCCAGGGCGTGATGGCAGTGTTCATTTCTGAGTGTTTTGGCTTCCCTTCTTTAGAAGTCCCAAATTCTCTATTTTTATATCAACTCAATGACACACAGCGTGCTTCCCAACAGCTTCAAAGCGTGCTTTATTCATGTGCTCATGGCAAACTGCCCTGAAATAGAGCTGCTGTATTTCCAGTGTCAAGACCTCAATCTGAGCGTACAAAGGTCAGGCCCTCTGAAGCCGTCCAGTGCTAAGGGAGGGCCTCCAACTTTGCACAAAGAGACACAGCTTGCTGAACTAAAAATATCCTTTTACTCTACAAATCTCTGGGTCATGTAGTGTTTTGCATTGTATGTCAACATCAATCCCCTTCCCTACACAGCATGCCTGTCAGGCATACCAGTGCAGGTGAGGGGGTGTACTTCCTTCATGGTTACCAAGGAGACCAGCAGGGGGACTGTGAAGATAAAAACCAGAGAGTTGTCTACAGTTCCCACAGCAGGACCTTGTCTTCAACAAGGACCAATCCCAACAACTCTGTGGACCCAGCTGATGTGTGGTGGACGGCTGAGGAGGAATTTGTCAGGTGTGGGCAGTGACAGCCCAGTAAGGTAGCAAAAGTAACTTATGTCAAGAAGCTCAATGGACCACTAAGGAGACACTGGATCCTGAACGATGACAGTGTTTTTGTGAGGTCATCTGAGATACCTGATGAATAATAGAGGTGCTGTAGGCTGGTGTGAACAGGTGAACTCACCTGGTTGTGAGTGCAACTCAAGTGCAATGCAGCCCCAGGCCAACATTTACAAAAGAGAGAGGGAGAGAGAGCGAGAGAGGGTGGGGGAAACTGAAGTGCAAAGGCCAAGAGGTGTTGCATATGGGCAAGCAAGAGACAATGAGTTTCAGTCACCGGCACAGAACAATGGTTATGAGACCCAGCAGCCATTACTTTTTACCTTATTTTCATACAGCTTCCAGGTTTGTTTCCCTGTGGGTGTCTCTCTGCTGTGTGTTTCCTTTCAGATTAGTTCAGGGATGTCATGATCACTTAATGTCACAATTCATCCATCCATTATCTGTGCTGCTAATTTCAATGAAGGGTTGTGGGCAGCTGGAGACTATCCCAGCAATAACCAGACGAGAGGCAGGGGACACCTTGGACAGGTGGCTAGTCTATGCAACACAAAAAGACAAATAAGTAGTTGCAGATGCATTTGCAGGATGAATGTATGGACCAGCGACCTTGTTGCTGTGAGGCTAATGTGCAAACCACCACCAATTAATTGTAAATATCCTAAAAAGATTCTGTCTGAACTGGAATAGTTGATTATTGCAACTTGAGCATCGAGTGAAAACAACATTTGACATATCGCATTGGTCCTTCTGCAGCTGTCCTCGAAATGTATGGCTTGAAAACTACCAGAAACTCAGAAATGAGGAGGATATAGTTGTTTCTGGAGGGTTTTGGTTCCCCTACATTGTTAAATCAGCTTTTCCTCATAAGGTCAATCTTTGGTTTTATGTATTAATGTCTAAAAATGTTGAATAATATCAAGCTTTTTCTGTTTTTATATAAAAAAAAAGCCTTCTCTTGGATTTCCTGTTCCACTCTTAGATCGCTTTTGTGTAAATGTGTCCAAATCCTATCCCAACCATCAAATCGTCACCATCTGTTTGCGGGAATGCTGCTTTAACTCACCAGCATCCCTACCAGATGATTATGAGTCAAGTGAATGAAATAATCAGAAATGTATTCGTCAGATTAATTGATAATGAAAATTGTTAGTTGTGGCTCCAAAGCCACCTTTTAAACTTGTTTGTTTCGTCCAGACACAAGACTTGAATGTAATTTTAAGATATTATTGCCACCAGCTATGACCCAATGAAACATTAATGAGGGCAGGTGTACTCCGCTGGAAAATCCATCTCTACCATTTGGGAAGTGCTCACTCATATTATTATGATGCCATAATAAGGCATCGTTACATCACACTGAGCACAATTATAATCACCCCAGAAGCAGGGACAATTTGCTGCTATTAAAAACCTCCTGAAATTATTTGGACTTAGAAATTATTGGATGGTGCTGAATTCCAATAGAGCGTCCTCCCTCTGTTTTTTCTGCATCTCTCTGCTGGCGTCGTCTTCCTCTGTCCCCCAGCGTAATCCATGAAAGGATGCATCCATTTCACAATGAAAAGGCTCATTTTCCCCAGCCTTCCCCCAGCTAGCTGCATTAGTTTGCAGATAGATAAAGGGAAGAGAACGCTCCCACATAAAGAAAACACACATTAGCCTATTCATTTCCGTTTTCAAACATGTATGGACTGGATGGACGGGTCAGGAGGAAGGAGCTGAGCTTTAGCTCTAAGGGTCCTCTGTCTTTATGTGTGTTCCTGTGCGCAGTCTGCAGGGCTTAACATGCACCCCTGGGCATTACCGTGGCTCAATGAAGCCGGCACATAAAGACAGAGTGAAGCTGCTTCTCTACTTGCCCTTCTTCTGAGAGTTACGTAACCGTACAAGATGCAGGCGCTGTTGTAGGAAGCCAGAGGTGAAGTTAGGCCTGTTAAGGATGATAGGTGTTCAACAGTATAGCATTTGAGGAGGAGAGGGGAGGGAGACACTAGAAGCAGTGGGCTGGGATGCTTGACAAAAAATTCTGTTTACTTATTCATAAACAGAGAATTTGAACACTTGGTCTTTGCATCTGTTAGTGTGTGTAAGCGCTTTATGACTATTAGGCAAAGGCAAATGCACCTTTCTTGGGAATAAACAGGTGAATTGAAGGTCACATAAATGGACGTTCATGTCGGCTCAGAAATAGAAACAAGAATTTTTTAGCTTAACAGGACAAAAGACGAACCTGTGCATGAACATAAATTCAACTACCCAAACCTCCCCTCTTCCTCCTTCAAAGGCCTATGTGGAACAACACGAGGCTTTTACCAAAAACAAGAACGTCTCATGAATATTCAAGTTCCCAACACTGCTGGAGATGCAACAGAATTAGCTGAGATCAGCGTAGAGAAATCCCCGCTGTGTAAAAACACTCAAGTTCACTCGAGCTGTACTGTACGGCATGCTTGCATCGTGGGGCTCTTTCTCTCTCTCTCTTTCACTAACATCCCACCCACGTACACCCATATGCGTGTTCATGCACAAACTCAAACCCCCCAAATGCTTTCGTGTTTACAAGCTGAGGCTGGTAGATACCAAAGTCCATCTCTTCTTTCTCTCCAAGCTTCGCATCAGACATTTTGTATGCCACAATTCAGCATCTGGCTTCAACCAGTTTGGATGATTTGAGAGGAATCCATACCTGAACAGCTGCTTCTCTTTCACACTCATCCCTACACATGCTAAGAGTGCATTTCAAATCTTTGCACTTGGACAATTTCACACCTTGTTCTCCCATGTGATTGTGAGTCAGTGCTTTCTATCATGTCCTCAGATGGCTCAACACCTGCCTTTTAACACCCCGGATGGAAGTTGCTACAGTAGATTCAACGCTACACAGGCAGAATTTTGATCATGAAAAGAGATGACAGCTCATCTGTCTACTTAGAGATTTTGTGACGAGACGGAGCCCATGGGGCCCTGACATTGACAAGTAACCTCATATTGGTGCTGTACTCTGTGATCCAGTGACAGCACTGCTCAATTTACTGCTGTGTATTTGACGTGGCATGAGAAAAATAAACAGCAGTGAAAAACGATTTTCACTACAAGACACTAAATCAGATCAGATCATGTTTATATTGCAATATAAGATACTTGTTGGTTCTTTCAAAAAACATATAGTACATAAATAAATTCTGACAAATGTACCCTGTGATGGACTGGCAACCTGTCCAGGATGTACCCTACTTCTAGTCTGCTAATTGCTGGGAAAGGCTAAATCCTGAATGAATGATATTTTATGTTTATTACAGTAGAGGACATAACCTATAGTAATACTTTATAAAAGAATATTGCAATATTTATTTCTAATCTTGGCAGAGCTGATTGAAAACTGCAAATAAGATGGTACAAATCAACAAACAAAAGTTGCTGCTAGCCATTTATTTCAACCTGCTAGCTAAACCTGCTAATGTTCTGCTAACAAAATAGAGCTAATGTTCTTTTTATATTCAGTAAAAAAGTATTTATTAGTGGCTCTATTAGAACTAGATAGAAAAGGATGTTCTTTTTTTTTTATTTGAAAACCAGGTGATCCTGAAACCCTACCTGCTAACTAACTAGCTAAATATGCTAACGCTTTTGGCCTATGGTGTTTTACCAAAGCAAATATATATAGGCTATATATATATATATATATATATATATATATATATAAATGTAAACATATTCCACAGATTATCCGGTTATGCGCTGTGACTAGGTTTGTGCAGAACATGTCAGTCTGTTTGGCGAACCTGTCTTATTGAATTAGGAACATTGAAAGGATGATTCCCGAAAGCGATGTGTTTTGCGGCTACCCATCCCAAAATACAGGAAAATTGTGTTTAATGGAGGCCATTTTTAACCCTAATTAGCTTACCTTGCTTGTTTTTAATGCCTTCACTTGATGACGTAAGTTAAAACGGCACTGAAACCGTAGCTTTTATTTAAGATGGTATTCCAGCTTGTAAAATGTGGCTTTTTTGTTGACGCATGAGAGAAAAAAACAACAATGAAGAGGTTTTGCTTGAGGATCACAATAGATTGAGACACAATAGCAGAATATAAAGGATGATCTTGACCTTTCTTACCAAAGGCAGGTATTTCACAACCGAGAAGCCCGTAAGCATAACATCTCTTTTATCTGTTAATCTAGACGAACAAATACTGAGTTATTCTTTCTCTATATGGCTGATTAAGTACAGCAGTGATGCACTTTAGAAAGGCATACAGTGCATGACATAACCTTACACAAAGTGGGTACATAGTGAAAAGTCTCCCTGAGGGGTCTGCTGTGTATACAAGTATTTATGAATGACAGGCAGAGAAAGAAAAAGGTGCATTGAAGTGATATTATTGGGACCCATCAGCGTTAAGTGTTGCATAAAAGCACCCTGAGGTAGAGAGATCTCTCAATTTTAGATGTGGTTTATATCTTATGTGGTATATATGGCTTATGTCCCTCCCTTTTCCTGAGGAGGTCTTTTCTGTCCATCAAAGGTCCGATGTGCGCACGTGTTTCTCACTGGGTTGTCATTATAATCAACGGTACTCTTTGCAATCTGATCCTGAGACATTAATCTTTCTAAGTTTCTGCGTTTTCTACACAGATGATCACTTTTGCAAATCTAAATATGCCACTATACCTGTGCAATCTTCAGAAAAATCCAACCACGATTCCCACCGAAACAATAAGATGCTGTAGAAAGCCAGAATGCAATAAAAGGCGGGTAGGAAAAACAAATATTTTATTCCCAATAAAACCTAAACAACATATCAGATGATGAAACTGAGTCATTTCCCATTTTAATGAAAAAAAAAGCTCATTTTGAGTTTGATGGCAGCAATATTCCCCTAAAAATCTGGAACTTTGCCAACGATAGGATTTCCAAGTATAAGAGGAGCATATGAAAACCTATTATATTAATCAGCAACATGACTGGGTGTAAAAGGTTCCCTGATGAAGGATAAACTCCAGAATTTCATGAAGACTCTGATCCCATCATGTAGAATATCATTAAAAGATGGTGAGAATCAGGAGGAATCTGCAGAGAACGATGCTGAAGGTTGGAGCAGAGGCCTGCAGACAGCAATGCATTAAAAAGAAACGATTCTCCGCTTGAAATCACTACATGTGCTCGCCGTCTCTGAACCCAATTCAGCACAAATGCAGGTTAAAGCTCTAACATGCAAAGAAGATGCCACATGAAACCAGAGAAGACACATTCTTCTGTGAAACTAGTCTCATTTAACCCCAATAAGAGAGGGACCATCCAGCTTGTTATCAGCAAAATAACAAAAAAGAAAACTACTGTGTGAACAGTTTACACATGTTTTAAGGCTCAATCAATGGTAAAAAGTACTTAAGTGGGTTGTTCTAAGGATTGCATGGACACGGCCTTAACAGGAACTTTGCTGAAAGCATTTATTAATTTAATTTTTCACACTTGTTTTTGCATTTTGATGACTTTTAAGCACAGAATTTGCTGTATCTGAGTTTAAATGAAAGTAATTTTGACATATATATTAGAGTGAAAAGAGATGTGTTCCCGTTTTCACACGGCTGTATATACAGAAAGCGTCCGATGCCAAGAAGGTCACCAAACAGTAAACCACCCAGGCCAGATAAGCAGCAACACAACCGTCCCATTAGGGTTGGCCTATCTCCAGCCTCGGCTTTCTCTTTTTTTTCTGTAACCAAACACTGGAAAAACAACAAGCTTTGTAACCTGTCAAAGGGCACCACTTTTTTTTTCTCCAACCTGGAAACAAGCGGAGCAGGGAATTCCTCTGAGGACTATTTTCACGAAGATGAAACAAAGGGAAACAGAATACCTGTCTACGAGACGTGCTCCGTCAGCAGCCTGTCAACAGCATACAGCCAATTAGGACGGCGGCCAAATGGCTGGATGGGTTTCACACTGCCGCTCCTATGCCCTGCACAAACATGACATGCACATTTGCACATGCAATGTATTCAGGTAAAGCCCGTACATATGCAAACATTCATGTTCTTCTGCACCATAACTGTAAACAAACTGAAACTGAAAGAGAAGACGAATACGCAGGAGAATCTCTCCGTCTCAGAGTCTCAGCAGACTCCAGTTTCTGATGCCAGTTGACCATTTGACTACATTTTCATATTGACCTGGCAAAGACAATGTGAGGTTGTGTGTTTAATCTGGAGAGATGCTGCTGACTTTGAGCGCTCGTGTAAAATCTTAGCGAATCGGCTGATCCAGACGTTAAAAACATAAACAGGAAACGACATAAAAACAACATCCTTTATACATACACACCCACAAAAACATGTCGCCCCCCTGTGCTGCTGCCATGCTGCAGTAGTTCCTGTGCTGCTTTGCATATCAGACCTGACATAATGAGGAGATACTGTATGGTGTCTGAGGACAGTAGGTGTGGAGCTGGAAGGTGATACCGCCACCTCCTCTGGCCAGCTAAATGAACCTGACACACACACACACACACACACATACACACACAGGTCTGCCGGCTTGTTGAGGCCTCTTAGTTTCAAGTTATCAAGTCAGAAGGACTTGTAATTCCAGAAACCAGTGATCGCTGCACTTTCACAGAACAAGAACAGCCTTTGAGGAAGCTGAGGTCAAACTGTTTAGCTGGGAAAACATCAGTGTTTAATGTCATTAATATGGCCCGGCTGTGGGAACACTTTTATAACAACACAACCTACCTAAATCAATCTTATTGTACATCAAACATGAATAAAAATGGATCCAAGCGAGGCTGCGCGAACACGGGATGACACACAGATCCAAAAATCAGAGCATGCTCCAGCTGAGAAGGATGCAGCAGCTATAAAGTGGGGTCAGATTCATCAATAAACCTGTTTTTTTGTTGTTGTTGTTGTTATGGGGGAAAAAAAACAACCACGGTTTGTGACACTGCTAAATCTGCGGAGAGCACCAATGGCTCATAAGGGTTTGAAGTTGTGACGCCTGGAAAAAAAGGCAAAAAATAAACGTCTGAACAGATGTTCTCCTCAGCTGCATGCCGCTGCTCCTTATTACACAGAAATATGCATCCAAAAGACAACTACGCAACAAACACAGTCACTGGTGGTGCCTCAGGGAGTCTGCTAAGAACCCTGTCCAAACAGTGAAGCGCAAATTTGTGGATTCAACTGGGTCAAGGCAGCGAGATTGTGTCACCATGTACCTAAAACTCCTCTTCTTTAGTTAAAAGCAGTTTAAGTGGTACCAAACAAAAAAAAAAACTAAACTTAATACCCCTATTAGCTGTAGTCATTGTTTGATGGATAACAGCTTTAGAAACACTTGGCCGAGGTATGAATTAGACAGGAAGAGGAACAACCTACTGCATGTAGAAGCTTCGGTCCAAATCAGTGGAGGATGGTTAAAAATAAACCCTCCAAGTCCCACACAACCAGAAGAGATCAGTGATGCACTTGCCTTCATAGTAGTGTGTGACAGGAAAGGCTTCTTATCGTCACACTGCCTCCATAAGTCCAGTTACATCTCATGGACAGAAAGCGGGTGAAGGGTTTGTTCTGCTTTACCACTTCTGCCTTCATATATGTTTCATGCTAGGATAACAAATTCAGATTCAGTCTCACTATATGCCAGTGACTCCTAACCCCTCGCTCAGCAAGGTATATCTATATCATCATGTATATATATCCATAATTTGTGCTTTTGAACACTGAGCTGTGCAACCAGACCGGGTTGTTTAAGAACTTAGACCCAAGCTGAAGCAAAGATCTGAAAGCCGTATCATCAAACTTCCTACTCCTGCAAACACTGTGTGACATCACAGCTAAAAGCTGCACTTAAAAGTTACTTATCGAGTGTCTCGCTCACTTTTACTAAAGTGTAGGACTAGATGGAAAGCACCAGGTGCCATAAACTGAATTTTTAGATTTTGTTGGACTTCCAAGTCCATTGAATTGACCCATCGCAGGATGGATCCATACATCTAATGTCACAATAAATGATCCATTCATCACAGCCAATCATTAAAATGAGCAGTGGGTGTGTGTATTTTCACAGTTATCAACAAAATTAGATCAAATACACTGACAATGAATAAAAAAATCCAAATAAAACCCCTTTTTAAAAGTAACTGTATACTTCTGCATGTGGTTACTGGTAAGATGTAAAATAGCAAATCAGTAAAATAGATTATACCCACTGTTTGATCAGGTGCTAGTCGTCAAACAAAGCCTGGGTGTAGGATTATACTCCACGTTACCGTCTCTATCCAGGAATTAGTGTCTAAACATTAGAGTCTGCCGGATTTCAGGTCTGCGAAGGTGAAGATGTGATTCGTGTTCCTAACAAACAATGAATAAACCTGACAATAAAAGCAGATGTTACCCATGAAAGATATCCTTATCACCATGTGGCACATCTAAATGTAGATGGAGAAGGTGCTTTTGTTGGAATACTTCCCTCAGTGGTGTCTTTAGAGCGGTTTTAATTTAATGCAATGCCCTAAGTGTTCCTCAGAAAGCACCGGTTTGTGCTGAAGTAGGCGTGTCACCAGCCGGCTGCTCAGTCTGAACATGCTGCGCTCGAAAACATCTCTGCTTCTAGACATGCATAATTGCATTGGTTACCAGTACAAAGAGCAAAGATCAAGACAACTATGCTTCTTTTTCTTGGTTACTGAAGATGTTTCACCTTTTATCAGATGAGGCTCGTTCATTTCCAACCCCCCGGTGGCGTTTCAGCTCATTGCTGTAGGGTACCCCAACAGCTGCAGGGATAGGCTCCCACCACACAAAACCATGACTCTACGCTGGTTTATGATAACAGCAGAACGCACAACCATTGTTTTAGAGTCGTCTATCTGTGTTAAACTTCCAGTAGCTGAATGGATGATGAACTATGTAGTCATAGCAGCATAGTAGGTGCTGGGAAGATGATACCCGAGGACCACTCCTTCTGGTTTTTTCAGTTTATCCAAAATGGCTTTCCTGACACCTCTGTCTGTCTTTTCTGTACAAAATGTGCACAAAATGTCCTCAGAGGTTTTTTATATTATTATTATTAAGATGCAGATGGGAGAATAACCCTCACCTTGCAGAGCTAACCTGCAGAGATGCATTTATGAAGTGTTTCCTAAATAAAGCACATCTTACTGCAGAGTCTTTTGGGTGAATCTGCTTCTGTTTATGTCATGCTTGGAGAAGATCCTTGCAAATATTTGTGTTGGGTTTTTTTTCTCCATTCCTAAGAACCAAAAATTACCAGTCCAGTTGCCTTTATCTAAGCTCTCAGGATTACCATGATGTGGATGACTAAGACTCTACACCAGTGGAGCCAAAGAACCACTGTTCTGGTCGGGTTGCATCTAAAAGTAGCAGTAGCTAAACACAAATGTTGACATTTAACTACAATATCTCACATAATGGGTAAAATATATTTGTAGTTTGATATTTGCAAACTGAAGCATTTATTTTAATGACAGGGAAATAAATGAATGAAAAGCTGAATACTGATGATGGAAATGTCTCTTCTGGAGACTTTTAGTGGGTGAAAATTAAAACATTTATACAAATATACTTAGAAATATACCCTTTAACACTTACAGTAGGTCCAAACTTACATTATTTTTCCTCTACATGAGACCTAATGTTTTATTATCAAGTTTTCAGCTAAAGATTCCTTAGAAAGCAACTTTTTGATGCATTAAGTAACAATTCAAGGCTGTCAGACTAATCAACCCCCACTGCTACCTTATTCCAGGCCCAATGCTGGTGCTAAGCACCAAAATATACCATTCAAGGTTGCTTCTTTGCTAAGTTGCTTTAGGTTGTACACAAAACTGTTTAATCCTTTTAATGCCCATGCCTTTTTAAAATCCTGGAATGATTTATAGGTCATATAAGGGGCTAAACAAACTTAACAAGAATGAAAGGGAAAACTGAAAGCACTTTTGTGCGTTTCTCAAACTCTAAGAAAGTGACTACTAGGGAACAAAACGTAAAGGAATGACGGGTGGCTCAAGACCTTTGTGCAGTCCTGTCTAATTAAAAAAAGCAACATAAAACGCAGGAGGAATTCAGACAGCAGCGAAACAGCTGAACCCCGAATGCCGCTGATGGAGGATTCTGGAGAATTGACACCCTTACAGAGGCGACACCGGGCTCACCTAGGAGGCAGATTGCAAGCTGCAGCCCTGTCCATCTGTATCCACATCATTCTGTGTGTTTCATCTATCCTCATGATGAGCAGCTTGCCTCATCCCTTTGATGGATGTGCGCATTGAAGATACTCTTACACAATCAGCATCAAAGATCCTTGCACATAGCACATGCATGCATGCACAAATCAATGTGCATGCAGGGGACTCACTTTGCTAACGACACATAATGACACATGCGTGCATGCATCAGATAAAGAGGAACGGGTGTGAGTGTATCTGTGACGCCTAACGGTCTAATTAACCCCAGTGTTGCAGCAAACACGCCCTGATGACCCCACAGTTCTGGTTATTCATTAAGTATGGATAGAGCTGAAGATAGCCAGCCTTTCTCGTTTGTCTGGAACCAACTGGTCACAGCAGGAACCACGCAAAGTCCCCCAGGACGAGTCCATTCAAACAACACGAATGCAACCAGACTGGAAACAAGGAATCCCTCATCAGTTCTTTCTGAGGACTTTTTACTACGCCTTGCCATTCATGCATGCCTATGAGCACACACCGACAGGAAAGTGCAAAACAGATTGGATGAACGCTTCAGAGCAATACTGTGTGGCATGTAGTGAGGCAGACAGCCCAGCATGCTTGTCACTGCTGCTGCTGTGGTGATGGGGATTTTCCTCTTTCTTTCCCTCTGTTGCAGCAGCAAACGTGGCCAGTGAGCTGTGATCAAACCATGCTTCCATCCCTACCCCCCCCCCCTCTCTCTCTCTCTCTCTCATCAGCTGGAAGGCCTCAGCAGCAGTGTGCCCCAGATTAACAAACCAACCACCCCCCCCTCCTTTACCTCCTCCCATGTAGTGCAAAGGCCGCTTCCTGTACGCTGCAGAGCTCTGGTGACACCTACTGGTGAGAAAGCGGTACTGCAACATGTCTTTATTTTAAATGCACTTCCTTTATAAGATGTCATGACACTGCTGTGGTAAAAGCCTGTTAGGATAGCTCACAGCAACTTAGGGGAAATTTGAGGTTCACGATGCTGCTTTTTCAGGACAATTAGATCAATCAAAAGTTGCTGCAGTGCCACATGAGGCATCCACACATGGGCTCGAGTCAACGGTACATCAGCGTAGAGCTTTGACTGGATCAATAGCAGAATGGTGTTAATCTAGCGAGTGGCAGCACACCAAAAGGGTCATTATCCAACAGGATGAGCTCAGCATTTCTCATCCAAATAAGCCACTTTTTTCCCCCTTCTTCATAAAAGTGCAGCTAAGAACCAACACACCCCAGTGGTGACGTTATGCCGAGCACTGATATATATCTTATCTGGACTGGGAGTATTATATAAGGTTGTATCTGAGTGTTTTTTGTTCAAATCAAACTCAACAGGATATTTTGTGAGATCTCATGCAGCAAAACCGCGGCAGAATATCTGAAAGGACAGAAAAATCCACCAGATATCAGGCTGATTAGCAGAACTTACCTAGATAAACCACCCCTTTTGTTTAGACCAGCACTGACCCATCGGGTCACGGACCCGGAAGCTTTGGGATGTTCAGCGGTGTCTGCCGCTGGGTTCTGTACGTTGCAGGATTGTGACTCCAGAGGATCATGCTCTCTCTATCATGTCCTGCAGATGTAAAATTGGAATGGGATCTAGAGACTTCCGAGGCCGGATCAAAGCCTCGGGCTCCTTAATCCAATCCTAAAGGGTGGTTGGGCTGCAGTGGGATGTGTTGTCCTGATGAATGGTGTCACCAGCATCCACAGACCGCCCAGGAGCAAATGTTTCAAAGTATATGTAGTCCAATGATAGCACAGATATGGACCACACCCCATTTCCTCATATTCACCCAGTGTCTTAAAATGATCCTGAGCAACATCCCAACATTGAGGCCTTTCAGTTTCTCTTTTCACATTCATTTTCAGAGCACGCATGCAGACGGGTCGGTTGTCTATGAGGTTCTGATGATTCCTCAAAAGGTGCGGCTATAACTAACCTGTTGAAGCAAACTGCTTCAGAATAATGCTTCTCAGCTCAGAAGCAAAGCCTTATGTCCTCTATTTCCATATATTTTTGTACATTGCAACACATCGCTGCACCAGTTTCCTGATTTTCTTGCAGTGTAAATAAACGAAGAGTCGCTGAAGGCTTTTGCACGGTGTTGCATGTGCAGAATATTTTCACTTCAACTAACACAAAGAAAATGTCAGATCACATCTAGATGAGTTGAAATATCAGGTTTTATTTCCTCATGTCTAAAAAGAACCATGATGCATAAAAAGATAGAAATGAAAAGACTTTCTCTGAAGAGATCGCACCACCAGAGGCCATTTAAGGCTTTTTTTTTTCTTTATATACATTGCAAACACTTTTCTTTACAATACTGTTGGCAGGTAGTGGTTTGTATGTGTTCAAAGCTAAGAATATGTTTATAGGTGGATTAGACAGTAGCACATACAAAATGTATTTCTTGCTCTTTTTTTGTTTCAGGATGTCAGTGTTCAGGAACAGCAGCGCAACAGGAAGACGATTAGGATTTAGATGGAGGAGGAAAGACAATAAAGAGCATATATGCAAATATGGCACAAAGCTGATTTCGTGAAATTGGAACAAGATAATAATTATAATGCTGTTAATATAAATAATAATAGTATTATTATTATTTATATTAATTTTGTTAATACTACTACTAATAATAGTATTATTAATAATAATAATAATATATCATTATATATTATTATTAATAATAATAATAAAATAATAATAATAATAATTATGATAATAATAATAATAATAATAATAATAATAATAATAATAATAACAACAACAACAACAACAATAGGCCAAACCTGTAGATTTTTTACAACAAAACATGATTACAAAATGATTAATCTATTCTAAGTTTAGGCACATTCACACAAATGGCAACATAACAAAACACAGCAGTGTCTATGTACAGGGCTGCTCCCATTCCTGCTTTGTTTCATGCAGGCTGATGTTTAAACATAAAAAAATGTAGTTCTGGACAAATAAAGAGCACCGAAAGTGAATTTAATTTTTTTTTTCTCCTTATATTCATAATATCAACATAACACTCAAACCTGATTAGTCATTCTCTCTTTTCTTTAAATCTTTGTTGTTTTGGGATCCTAACACAGAAAATTCACGTTGTGTTAAAACACACTGCTGGATCGGGCTTATTGACCTGCTTCAGTCCTCCTGGTGCTGACCCAGAACAGAGTAAGGCTTCACTGAGTTTAGAGGTCAAGACTTATCGTAACAGCCCCGGCACACGAGGTGCTGTCTCGTCTCGGAAAGGCACGCGACTGAGCTCTGCGCTTCACAGTTTGCTTCTGCTCTCGTTTTCTCCCTTATTATTCGTGTTTCCTTAGCAGCACTTTACACTGATCTTCCAGAGAAAATGACACTTTGTGATCATGTTGATAACATCAACGCATATATACATATATACAGAGGGGCCGGTCTCCTGGTCATGTGTGTGAGGGGAAGGAGATACACTGCAGAGATGAATGTGTGTGTGCCGGGTGTTGTTCTCCTTCCTTTATGAGTGTTTGATAGTGTATTTGCCTTTCTGCAGCTGGGAGATGTACAGCTTTGATTTGGTACCATCCAGCCGCTTGAACCACACCTCGTCGTTGTTGATGGTGGTGATGATGGCGCTGCATAACAAACACACAAAAACCAACAGGATGTGAGACATAACGCTGTCAGCACCGCGTGTTTGCATGGAAAGCTTTGCTTTGGGAAAACGATTCGGCTGTAGCAACAGATTAGGAGAACATGTGCGACATGTTTGTAGTCACAGCTGCAACATCTGGTGTGTGAATGTGTTTCCAGGTGAGTGAAAAACATCCAAATTCCAGCTTTGATTCAAAGATATACAGTTAAACCAGCTGCTTTAGTGGTCTTTAAACATTACACTGACAATTTTGTTTTTTTTTAAAGAATAAAAGCCTAAAAATAAAAGCTTATAGCTGGTTTGAGAGCCACTGCAGAGGCATGTGAAATCACTCTTTTCCAACACGCAAATATTCTCTGTACCTGTTCCTGCTGCAGATTTTTATAAAGGACCACAGAGTGGTAAATCTTTATAGTGTTTTCCTTTCACCAGCAAGCCCGTCTTAAAATCTCCATTAAAGTTTATAAATGCTGTTTAATGTAACAAAGGGTTTCAAACAATAGCTCCTATTTAGTTTGTGTCAAATAGTTAAAACTGTGACATAAAGCAACTATGTTTGCAGATGGAAACAACAAAAAATGACCAAATGTGTTTAAAAACAGCCAGTAAGATGCAGTCATCCGAGCCTATCTAAAGCAGAACGAACATGTGGGACATATAAATTATAATCTATGATACTCTGAGAACAAACTCAGAAAAGGAACTGTAAAAACCTGCTTTTCTATCTGTTTCTGACCCTTCTGACACTGACCCATGCATACTGGCCCACATGTATGCATAAAGCTACAAATAGGATTTATACATAATAACAGGCAACATCTGCAGAGACGTCAGCATGCATCATTTACAAGTCAAGAAAAATTGTTTACACGTTGTAAAAAAAATCCCTCTGGTGTTTTGGCCAGCCTTTATAATCACTTCCAAACATCCGAGAAGGCGGAAAAACAAGAAGAGTAAGCTGGAATTTGTGATCTTCAAAACTCGTTCATATATTTTTAGCCCATCTGGTTGGTCGTCACGGCCCCATCAGCTGCTGCTGCTGATGTAAGAGCTGCTTTAGGACCAGGTTTTCTGGGCCGCAACACAAAAAAGCTGCTGAAGCACTCATGAAGAGACTTAGAGGACAAAACTAACAATTTGAGGAGAAGCATTTATGAAATAAAGGAATCACTTTGGAGTAAGACCGGGGCTAAAAACAAAGTTAGCTTTTCTCCACAAAGCTAAACCTGCTTCTGAACATCTTGTTTCCTTCCTTATCAGAAATAAAAACACCTCTAACAAAATATGAGCAGCTTTCTCACTTGTCGTTTTCGACCTAGAAGCTGTCAATCAAAGCAGACTTTTACAGAAGAGGACATTTAAAGAGACAGGAGGTGCAGCAGGGATTCTTTTCCCTTCCTGTGATTGAAACAAGCATCTACAGACAAAATGAACTGAGTTAAATCATGCATACTTGTGCTTAAACAGCTCAACAAACCCTCCATTCGTACGCACCTTGTCGGGAACTCGTCCTTCCTGTTGATGCAGATGGCCTGTCCTCTGCAGTACCACTGGTTGTCATAGAAAAGTCGGCCGTCCTCAGAGCGTGCCACATGGTGATGTCTGTCAGGCTTCACAGCTGGGGCTGGAAACGAAGAAGAGAGGGGTGGATTAGATGAACGGATGTGACAAGAAAATATCTGCAAAGATCTGCAGTGCTTCTTGCAGAAAGCAGTGAAGCCTTTCGGTGTGAAACCGGGTCGATCGCTGCATTCTGCCAGATATTGACTGTAGCACTCACCATCCACCTTGACCCGGTGTGGCCCCAGCGATGCCATTGCCTGTAAGTAGAGGGAAGAAGAAGGTCAAACCACAAACCGGGATATCAGTGACACGTTCCTCTGCCTGCAGATCTGAATACCTTTCTTATTGCGGTCCAGTCTTCAAGAATATCCAGATCTTGCAGCATGTAAACGATATAAGGCCGTAAAACAAAAGGCTAAGGAAAATCACACAAAGCAGGAAACATCTGAATTAACAGTGAACTGAAGAACCGATAGCAGAGGAGGTGAAGGATGTGTGGAATAAGAAGAGGTCAGGGTGGTGGGAAAGGATATTGGAAACGACAACAGGCTTCTTCTTCTTCACAGGACAGAAGGGGTCTTTTTTCTTGTTTTTCCGTGCGTGCAATCCATCGTTCCACAATTCTGCAAAGCAGAGCAGAGCCATCAGAGACAGAACATGCTGGAAAATGTGCAGCTCTTCTGTCAGCATTCACATCTATTTCACTGCTACAGTGAAATAAAAAGCTCAGTTAATATCATTTAGATCAAATCCACTGAACACAGCATTTCTATCACTCAGTCTTAAAGATAAAGAAACCAGACTGAAGTTAAAAAAAAGTTTATATTACAGCCTGACACAGCAGGATGCTACCTGAGGTGATGTCAATACTGTGTCTGTCTTCCTCCAGTCTTCGTATCTTCTCCTCCAGCTCACTCTGCACAGTGTCAAAAAGCAGCAACTTCTCACTCTGGAGGACAGAAAAACAAAGAAGAGTTAGTCAGAAAAAGAGAGAAATACGCAGCAAGGACAGGAGGACGTAGGCTCATCTTTGGTAAGTTGAGATGTGAAGGATTGTGACTCGATTCCAAAGTGTTAAAAAAACAGACTTTGTAAATCCTTCCTGATGAGGCGACACCAACTAGATGCAGATGTCAGAACTTAGAAGTGAAGCATCCAGATC
>JBAMIG010000024.1:3384399-3402607 GCA_037177335.1 Kiunga ballochi | reverse complement strand
CATATTCCCACATAGTCCCACATATTCCCACATATTCCCACATTTCCCCTCATATTCCCACATTTCCCCACATTTTCCCACATATTCCCACATAGTCCCACATTTTCCCTCATATTCCCACATTTTCCCACATATTCCCCACATTTTCCCACATATTCCCACATTTTCCCTCATATTCCCACATTTCCCCACATTTTCCCACATAGTCCCACATTTTCCCTCATATTCCCACATAGTCCTACATATTCCCACATATTCCCACATTTCCCCTCATATTCCCACATTTCCCCTCATATTCCCACATTTTCCCCACATTTTCCCACATATTCCCACATAGTCCCACATTTTCCCTCATATTCCCACATTTCCCCTCATATTCCCACATTTCCCCACATTTTCCCACATATTCCCACACAGTCCCACATTTCCCCACATTTTCCCACATATTCCCACACAGTCCCACATTTTCCCACAGTCCCAAAATTCCCACATAGTCCCACATTTTCCATTATTTCCCAACATATTCCTACATTTTCCCACATAGTCCCAAAATTCCCACATATTCCCACACTTTCCAACATTTTCCATCATTTCCCCACTTTTTCCCACATATTTCTAGGCTTGGTTTAAGTCAACATGGTTGCTTGGCAATAGATCCAATAGATCAAACTGGGAGATCAGATTTTAGGAGGGTTGCCACATAACTATGGAACATAACCTATATTTATAAAATAAATATGTCTTCTACTGGAAGAGTCACAATGAACCCACTAACAGAGATAAATGTTAAACTGGCCTATTAAAAAACACTTTAACAACAAAATTAGCACATAAAATCATATAAATCTGAATTTGACAATATCTTAGCCAGAAAATGTGACTTTTTGCATCTAAATCCTTCACAGCAGTGAAACGAATCCACCAAAACCCACTTTATACTCCTTATTTAGGAAGATTCTCAGTTTCACAGCCTTATTTTTACACGATGGCTACAAGACGCCCCATTTGATCCACCACATGGTAACATTTGAGTTGTATTGGTTACATGGCATCCTTTGCTCCTTTGATTTCTGCTTCCATTTGGATTCACACCTGCAAGCTCTCCTACAGTGGACCAAAAGAAACTAACTAAAGACGAACAGAAGGCTCTGGATGTTTCCTGTAAAGCTGGAATAATTTCCACACAAAACCACAGAAAACGCTGTAATCCTGCGTTTACCATGCCTGTAAGTGCTGCTGAAACATGGCCAGTTACAACAACAGATGAAGACATGGCGCATGCACGTGAACTTGTGTTGGTGGGATGAATATATTAATTTAGTCATTTATAACTACATTTAATTTAACTAACCCAAACAATGCTATCTAATAGTTGCTTTTTTCCAGAATGGATCCAGCATAACTGGAGAAACTAAATTTAAAAAACTACATTTTGAGAAATAAACTAATATAAAACAGTTATTTTTATTTTAAAGTAAGCAATAAAATAGTAATATGTGAGCTATAAATGCATTTACCATAACTAATCATGTTCTGAAACACAGATCACGTCCACTGCTGTGATCTCTTTTTTTGACAATTAAAAACAAACATGCTAATTATTCCATCAATATGTCATAGCAACACCATCACACTATTTAATGTCTTTAAAATACTTCAGGTGTTTTAATATGAATAGAAACTGTCATTATAATGTCATTGTAGCGTGGTACAGATTGTAGCTGTCTTTCACTACACATTTATTTATTTGTTTGTGTTATTATTTTATTTGTTCTGCAAAGAGCAAAATAACAGTTTTGTTAACTTTCAATTCGCCACACATTTACAGTTAAACTTATAACTTCTCATTCTCGGAATAACTCGCGAGACTTCCCCTGCTCTCAACAACGTGTAGCGATCTGCCCTCTGCTGGTCGGAGTTAAGCATTACACTCTGCTAAAAAAACAACCGATCAAAATTTTTACTTCTCTCCCTGCAAAAAAAAAAAACACAACATCACTTTTGCAACACTGTAAACATTAGTTTTGGGTGTGAGAACCCGCTTATGGCTCTGTCTGCCACATCATGTCGACACATACTGATGATACTGAGCTGTATTCTCTCAAACCTGCCATCCACAGCTTTGCATGAGTCGAGCTGAGGCATCAGCTGCTGTGCATGCCAGCACCAGTGAGGTCATGACTGCTGAGGAGGTCGTCCATGGACTACAGAACGCCACGCTGGCAGGAGAATAGAAGCATTGTGCAGCTAGTGGACAGGGTCCCTGACCTCAGAGCAGTTTGCACACAGAATGACACAAGCTCTTTGTTGCCGCAGACAAAGCTGACCCCCTCACATCACTCACACTGTTGCAGCACCACGACTTTTTTCAGCTAGCAAGAAGAGTCTGCACAGCTAGTGGCCCTAAAATAGTACAAATACTAACTTATTTTCACATATAAGATACAAACACAGACAGAAAAAGAGTACAAATCTGACAATATTTCAGTTTATTGTAATGTTATCAAAGCAATAGAAAATGTTTAAATTAAATCAGTTCAGTAAAATAAATACATACATATAAAAGTTGTACTAAAAACAGTTAAAAATGTTACGTTTGCATGTATTCATACAGACTTAGTGTCATGTCTTCTGCCATTATCAAAGGTGTAAACAGGGCATCCACTAGTTTAATGTCTAGATCAGACAAGGCAGATAAATGGAGCAACATGAAACACTTAAACCCGTTTTCATTGGTTTGTTTTTTAACCAAAAGTCAGTCTTTTGGTGAACGGCTTGTTTGACAGCCGTGGTTAAATCTGCTCAGTGTGTTCGTGGATTTGAAGCGCAACAGAAGCCTAAAGTTTTATTTATACACAGACAGACAACTCAAGCGTGAGGAAGTGTTAACACGGCCAGCTTTTTGGTGCAGCCGGGTGTATCGAGATTGCATCAGTGTGACCGAAGTCATTTAAAGTTTGCAATATTTAAAACATGCTGCCTGCAAAAGGCTGTGATGTTAGCTCCACATCTGGCACGGACATGGCTGAATCGGTGATTTAGGCACAGTGTCTGGTCCATCCGAGGCACAGGGGAGCAACGTTTACCTCTCGCTGAATGGCAGACATTTAACGGAGCTATAATAGCTGATAAAAAAAGATGCTGGACAATAAGATGTTTTCCAGATTAAAGCTGATCTCAGTTTGAGGAAAACCCGATGTGACATTATGCTTTGCATGACACACGTATCCATTTGTTTGTATTCAAAGAGATAGATTATATTAACACATCATAACCCCCAGCAGGTTGTTTATCAGCTGCTACACAGTTGCATCCCAGCTGTGCTCCCAGTCCAGCCACAATACAGCAAAGCTGCCCATTAAAAGCTGTGTTATACACAAACCAAAGACACGTGTTCCTTCCTTAATAAAAGACATTTTCGAGGGGGCGGTTAGGTTGCTGTGACAATAACAGGGACTGTGATGGTGTTCGGAGTTGCATGATTCTCATTCTCCACCTGGTAGGTCGTATCCGGACGAGAAGCCGGTACCTCCTGCGGGTCTGTCACAGTGATTTGCTCATCCTCTTCCTGAGATTGTAGCTGGTCAAAGGATCGCTCTGCTTCTTCAGACAGCCGGTTTTCCTCTTTCTCCTCCTCCCTCTGCAACAAGAAAGGAATGAGGGGACTTTAATTAGCAGAGTAATCCATGTAAAATAACAACAATAACTTCTCAGGTCCTCTGGATCTTTGCCCGTCTCGTACCTCTTTCTTTATCCTGTAATATTCATCGATGGCATATTGATATTTGGCTGATGTGATCCCAAACAGGGAGGCCATTCTCTCTCCTAGATAGTCACATGCTGGAAAAAAGAGAAAATTTAAGAATCTGTTATTTTTGGTTTAAACTGCTCCATAAATGTAAAAAGAAAGAGTTTATGCTGACAAATTAATGTGAAAATAGTAAAGATGGAGACTGCTGGAACCTTTAAATCTAATATAGTGTCCTGAAGATGCATCAAACTCCAGTAACAGACCATCTGTTGTTCTTTACGTCAACAAAAGAGGAAAAAATCAGGACTTTTTTCTAAATATACATGCTTACAGCCTCAACGTCCTTATAAATCTGCTTGTTATTGTGGTGGCAGTTCACAAGAGGCTGCCAGTGAGCATTTCATGACATGTTTTGAAGAAACATGATAGACTAATGAGATCCTTTGGGTTGAAAACAAGGTCACTACACAAACCTGAGATGGTGGATGTGGCTGCTCTCCACATGTGGAACCAGAAATAAGGCCCCCAGGTCATCTTTGACTACAACACAATGCATGTGAACACAGTCACTTACACATAAACATGTTCATAAATAAAATAAAATAAACAGAATAACACACTAACTATCTCCCACACACGCGCTCATTTCTCACCCTCACCGCATCGACCGGGGAGGACAGCAGGTCTTTCTTCTCGGGCTCCTTGTCCTCTCCCTCCTCTTCATCAGTGCTGTATTCCTCCATGGTCTCCCCGCTGGAGAAATGGATGATGCGACGGGGAGCCTTTTCCCTCTGCTGGGGCTGTGGCTCCTCTCTCTTGTCCAGCTCCACACTCTCAAAGTCCCTCCCCGGGTTTGGGCTCCGACTCTGGGAGGACATCACAAGCACAGAAAGAATTAAGCTATTTGTAAGGCCTGAGTCACGAAGAAAGGATGAAACCCATCTGCTGTAAAACACCTCGACCAAGCAACCGGTCATGACAAGCTGTCAAGTGAAAACAAGGCACCGACATAAAGTAGCATCTTAAGCCATAATAGCAGCGATAATAAGACATTTATAGCGTTTAAAAATGAAAAAGGGGCTCACCGACCTGTCCCACATCCATGTTTTGTCCTATAGACACATTAACGTTTGTGAGATACAGTGATATATCGGCCATTGTTGTCGTCTCCTTTGTATCTCGGGATGCTGCGCGTGCAGCTGTGTCTATTCTCCGAACTGTCAGACCCGGAAGTGCCGTTCATCACGTTGACTGTACGTAACGTCAACTCCGTTATAGATTAATATGAACTACAGAAATGGCAGAAACGATCAAATATTCTGTCAGCAAAACACTGCTAGTTTAACTGATTGAACTAATTATTTACAGTTTATGCTAGTAAATCGTGAATTAAGTCCATAAATGTAATGTTTACACCTGTAAGGTTTGTATCAAATTTAATTTAGGAAATATAAGAGACAAAAGGATAATGAACAGTAGACAAAAAGACAACATAGGAAAAAAGAAGATAAAAGCAACAAAAACGAGACACATACCAACCATAAACGATAAATAATGGCTTAAACTGTATATTTATGTTATTTTCCTTTATTCACTTTGATAGTTGGATTCTCCATTGATGTAGATATGTGGGCTCAATAAGCTGTCAAATGAAAAAGATTTAAAACCGAGCAACAATAAAACATTTTATTCTACACAATTGCAAAGTTTGTCACTTGAATAATACATTCAGAGTTATTTAACATTAAAGAGTAGTTAAATGTATTTTACATTACATTCAAATTTGGTTACATTTATAAGTTACATTGTGCCCTTTGAGGACAACCATTATGCTTATGGTGAAAATGAGTTTGACAAAGCATATCCAGAATAACCAAAATGACTCACAATATGACTGAAATGCTTTTGAACTACTTTAAATGGAAATTTAACCATCTAAAAAAAGTTTAGATAATAAAAAGAAAAAAAACACCCAAATAGAAATGAAAAAAATTGTCAAAGAATTTTCTGTCAGATGCTACATATGACAAAATATTATCATAAAGTGTTGCAAAAGAGATGACCATAAAATGACCTATACAAGATAATCTATATGACACACTAAACAGACATAATGACTCACAATTATGCAAAATATATTAACAAAGATAATCAACTGCTTATTTTAAGCAGCTTTTACCTAAAAATAGAGGCTTGTATCATCAAGTAAGTAGTCCTGACACAAGGACACAATTCTGTTTGACTGCTGCTGTTTTGTAAACTGGATTTTGGCTCAGTTGCTATTATTACTTAAGCCTTCAGTTTAGAGGTTTTCCATTTGCACATGCACTTTTCAGAAATCACGGATAAGCCCTCACTGTGATTACCTGAATTTTCTGTACACCTATGGAGGAGAAAAAAAACCTTTTTTTTCCCCCTTTAGGCAATAACAGAAGGAAATTGTAGTTTAGGTGGTGATGGGGGTGGAGGACTCAAAATACTGATTAAATCTGATGTATTTTCCCCGTTGCTCCAATTTCACACTGCAGGTAGACAGTTGGTCAAGCCAAAAAAGTAATAATCATTTTTCTTTACTAGTAACATCTGTACTTTTTCTAGTGTAACACATTAAAACGTCCCTTTTTAGAAGTAACAATCCATCAAACGTTTTCATAAAAATGGGTTATAATATACACTGAAGGGAAAATATGAGGCTTAAATGAATGTGAAGCTGTGTGGAAGTCATGGATGAATTATTGAACAGACCTGCTGGCACAAGGCAAGTAGCCCAAGAACCCAGGAGTACCCAGTTTTCCCGCCTTTAGATGACAGTCGGGAATGTTCCATAAATACTACATATTAAATACACTATATAATGGTGTCACCTCACATTACGGCATCCTGCTGAGGACTATAGATGCCCGGCAGCATTATTTCCAAGCGCCCTGCTTGTCCCAAATCAGATTTTCTGTTTTTAGACCACTAGATGTCAGTGGACCTTCATCCAACACTCCTGAGCTGCTTCTGAAGCAGCTTTGCCTCTGAGTGGGTAGTGAATGATTTGGGTCTGCAAAGCTATTTATACAAATCACAGACAGGAACCTGAATACCCGCACATCGAATAATCACTCACTCTGTTTAGATACTCTCACCCTGGAGAGCTGCACAGCAACTTCAACAGGAAGGATTTACTGGAGGCCACAAACCACAGGACTAAATCTCCGAGCTGTGATGTCACGTTTAAAGTCTCTTCACATAAAAAATGCATGCTTGTCTCATTCTGTGCCTTCACGCAAATGTTTGCTCGAGGTGCAGAAGGAAATCCGTTACATTTTGAAACATTTTTGTTAGTCCTCAGCCAAAATACACGTCCTCAAATCCAGAAAAATCCCTCCATCCTTTCACGCTCAGGTTCTTTTTGGCATCATTCTCCATTTCTGTGGGTATTACATTTGCTCTTTCCCAGGATTTACAGCTTCACCTGCTCTCTAGTTTGTTTGGATTACAGCAGATCTGAACCTGTGTTGTAGATTTTTTTCTATTTTTGTTGTTATTGGCTTTGTGTTGTTCCACATTAATGACTGACGATAGTGTTACGGCAGGCTATTTGTAATCAGCCACACGATTGCTCAGGTCAGCTGGTCACCGGACAAAACGTTATTAATCTTGAGCTGTCGAAAATTATGGATTTCTTCACAGGTTAGAATCACAGGAAGGCATCTGTGTCTGAGGAAACGGCTACCGCTGCATGTTTATAATTTCCTTTGTTCAAAAATACAGAATCCAAAGAGTAATCAGATTTATCGATATATTCCGGGTATTGGATTCTCCACTGAAACTGCTTGGATAAAAATGGTATCATGTATTTCAGATTGAACTGATGCTTGTATTATAGTCTATGTGCTCGAAACCAAAACTATGAAGGTAAAAAAAACAACAACAAAAAAAAAACCCATTAGGATTGGATTCAGCCTCACTAAATAAGGTGTGAAAAGCTGCAGAAGCATCACCAAGTTTGTGCAATATCCTCGTCTTCTCTGGCTTTGGAGAGAAGCTGCTCGTGTTTGAAGAAAGACCTGCTGCTCTCACTTCCCGGACTGGATAAGAGCATATTTATGAAATCAGTTCCAGTTCAGTGGCTTTAAATGATTGAGTTGTGGTTTCAGATATTAGTACTGCAGGGAACTATTATTGCTAAACCTTGAGCAAAGTTTGTTCTGATGTCCTGTGAAAACTGATGGGAAAGAAGAACATACAATACATACGTGTATTAATATACATATATGTGTGTGTGCATTCACAGTTATTTTCTGCAACACAGGTTATTTGAAATACACTGTAAAAAGCTTATAAATTTAAAAATATAGTCAATTTTCATGATGAAAATACAGTTTTAATCCAGCTTTTTAATGATGAATAAAAATGTTAGCACCTGTAACGGCCGTTCATTGCAAGTCTGGTCATCATCCTGCTCTAAATCCTGTTCTTTAAGCTCTCAGCTGGCACAGTATTTTTAATTCTACATAAATTATTGTATTGTACAAATCAGTTTAGCCGTTTAGCTATTTTTAGTGAAGTTAAGAAAAATACTATATCAAACACAATATCTGTCTTTAAAGGATTTTAGATTAAAACATTTCCATGTTAATTTATATTAAAAATCTGGTAAATAGAGATCTATTTCCATAGTTTTTGGTGATCGCCTGTATTGAAAAAAAAACAGGAAAACACTGAGATATCAAACTAAAATAACACATTTTTTACAGTGTAAATTTCCATGCCCCAGCTTCTAATGACTGTGTCCGTATTACGGTCCGTTCCCCCTCAGCGATGTCCCTTTCACACTCCGGGCAGACTGAGCTCTGCTGTTGACGTGAATCATCTCTCTCGCTGGCCCATTGCTTCCAGATAGTTATAGGTCTACAAGGCCTCGCACACGCTCCTCGCCGAGGCTGCTGGAGTGTTGTTAACAGCTGTGTAAAACAGGGGCGCAGACATGGGAAAGCCTCAAGAGGCAACGCAAGGCAGCAGAAATAAAGTGACTCCTGCAGTGGAAGTAAGTTTAATACTTGTGTGAAGCTGCAAGATCGTCATTTTCTTCAGATTAGAGAAGATTGCAGCATCCGAGACCTGCATACTTTAAATGGCTCATGCTAGAAGGGAAAAGTTGTGGCTTCTCTTTTTGCTAATTCAGAGCCATTTTCCTACCCACAGATTTAAGTCATTCATCCAACAATACAGTCCAATGAGAGAGGCTGCTTCTTAATTTTCTTCCTTATATGTTCATAAAAGTGCCACAGTAGACACACAGCTATATCCTTGAAATAAAATATATAATATGCTCTTTCATTTTGCTTTGATGCTTCATTCCCCCCACTATTAAACGTTCTATTAGTCACACCGAATGAATCAGACTCTTCATCAGCTTGATGTACATTTTCGCAGTGTCACACCGTAACTAATGTCTTCACACTCGTCCATCAGTTATTGTACCTTGCTCTGCATCGGCTCAAGGTAACTGAAAGGCTTAACAAGATATCGGTTCTGTCATGCACCAAACCAGCCTGGTCAAAAATGAGAGTTATGTACAGGAAATGATTCCTCTCATTGGAAAGACATACAAGAATCACAGGGAACTTTTGTGGAACCAAACAGTTCGTGACTCATGCGTGCAATAGGCTTAATTCTGCAGGACCACAGCACACATTTCAAGGTTTATGATTACTGTCAAGCTACACAATCTTACATATCCCATAATGCTGTTTATAATATTAAGGGTGAGAGATTTAACATTCTTGCAAAATTTTATGCAATGTGAAACAGTTTCATGTCTATGATTGTTGTTAAAAGCAGACAAAAGCAGGCTTTTTGTTTCTAACATGTGTTGGTGGCAGTGACTCATTCCCTGACTTTTGAGTCTTTTTAACACCAAAACTCTTTTAAAAGGTACGTGATAAATATTTTATAAATGGGAACATGATACTATATATATATATATCATATATATCATATATGTCATATATTTGATTCTATGTCTTAATCGGGATTAAAATAGTTTAGATCATAAATGGATGTGCAGCAGAAATAGACTAAAAGCCCCTTTAAGACCTGTTTTTACGCATGATGCAGTGATCCAAGCCAAATATATAATCTATTCTACTACAATGTATAAAGCTGTCTACTTCAAATGCGTGGTTATGAAGGACAAGGCGTAAAGGAAGGCTTGGGTGAACAATTCAAACGTTCTGTGTAAACAACTGTCTGGTAAACATTTTTAAAAGAAAATCATTTGTCAAATAACACAACAATGGGAAGTTATTCCACGAAGGCCGTGGTTTATCTTGCTAACTTTAAAAACCATGTTCAGTCATTTTTAATCGCTGTTTATTATTGTTTTATAAATGTAAACACTTAACATGCCCTGTAAGTGATGCAGCTTTTAAAAAATGTGCTTTTTCTGAACATTTCACAGAATCTCACAGAGAAGTCGAATCATGGGAAGAATGGCAATTGCCTGAATGTTTTCCACTGAATAATCATGCTCGCTGTAAAATCATGCACTCCAAGTCTTCATGAAGATCAGCTAATCAACTGCATCTGAGCAGCACCTGCCCGCTACTCACTGTCTTCATACCAGAGGAATCTGTAAGGCTCTGTGTAGCTTTTTACACTTCAGTATTTTACTTAGTGGAAGAACTACCATGCTATGCGAACCTCATGGTGTTTTTTTGTTTGTTTATTTCTGCACTGCTTCTGAGTTGAATTAAAACATTGATTTTTAGTTTACCTACTAATGCTTGTAATCCAGCTATTTAGTTAAAAAAGGCTTTGGATTAAGGTTGATATGTAAGCTCAGGATGCTGCTTTAGAAATGAGGTGCAATCATATTACCAGCTTCCACATGGCTACCTCTATATTGCTTGGTTTTAAAGCTTCACAAGCAGTCTGTTCACCTCTGGTATCCATCTCCGCTCTGGGAAGCACAAAGTTGTTAGTTAATAAACTCCACAAACATCCTCAGAATCAGCATGTTTCTTCTTTTTTGTCTCATGCTTTTTCTAACATAAATAAAAATGGCTCTCCATCTAAAGGTACATGAAATATCTTTCCTCCCATTAAAAATGATCCGTTCTGAACATCTAATTGTTTGACAGATCTATTGTCCCAAAGCCGTTAGCAGTCAGCTAAACTATTTATACATTTTGGTTTTTACCCTAGATGTAAATTAAAGGGGTCTTTAACAACGTCTACATCATAGTTGGATGAGACAAGCAGCCCGAGCCTTCAAGGGGTCTTCCAGCATGCCAGACTTTTCAGCATTACAGCCACACAAAGGAAGCAAGAGCAAGCAGGAGAGAATATTAAATACTGTTTCATCTGATACTTTGGGACCAGCTGTGTGATAAAAGGCTTTAATTGCTTACTGTGATTTTGGGTGGATTTTGCAAGCAATGCAACCAAAGTAGAACGGAAAGCTAGTAAGAGTATCAGGAGTTAATATGCCTTTTTGCAGTTTGGTGGGGCGTGAATTGCAGCAGATATATTTGAATTGCTAATAGGCCACAAGCCGTGATGCAGAAAGACAAACAACCCTCAGTGATGCCCATATGTCTGGGCTGGGTTAAAGCTTATTTTGGAGCATGAAGAACACCTCTCTAAGAGCTTGTGCAAGAATAAGTGTGTGTTTGTGTTACTCACCAGTTAAGGATGATTTCAGCTTGTTTTACCGCCACAGAACTTGGATACCTTGCAGACATTGAAGAGTCATAAATTAGTTTGAAAAACACAGTATTTCAGTATCAAATGAGAAGCTATCAGTAAAGATAAAAACCAATTGGCTGAAATTGGGTCGTGCAAAGAGGTGATGATCCCTTACAGGAGCTAATCTGTAACAGAGTAGCTTGCGGTGTGGACTTACATGCATGTTCATGAAATCCTTTTAGACCATAAGGAAATATTTTAAGTTTTTGTCCCCAACAGAAATAAGCAGGCCTACTTTGTTAATGGAGGCATCACCCAGAAGGTTCAGAGTTTAGTAAAGCAGATCATTTAAAAAAGCAACACTTTCATTATATAAACCAACCTAAAAACTTTAATAAGTGTGATATTTAGTTGGGTAACCTTTACCTAACAAAGTTACACAAACTGGGTCTTTACACATGGTTCAACACAGTGTTGCTGCAGAATGTCCTGCTGTTGCAACAATAAAGTCAACTGATGACACATTTAATTTTCTCACAATAAGACACTTGCTTGAACGCTATTTATCTTTTTACATATATTTGTTTAAGATTGGGAAAATGGCCCTTTCAGATGTCTTTATTCTAAAATTGCATTAGCATTAGCTCTTTGGCTAGCTCCATTAGCTCTTTGGCTAGCTCCATTAGCTCTTTGGCTGCTTATAGCTAAGCATCCCAACCACCATGTTAAGACTTGATAGCTGCTAAACAAAGCTAAACATTATCTCAGTAGTGGTTTAGCACTGACACATGCTGTACGAACCTTTGTGAACTGAAGAAGAGTAGTGCTAAATTCTTTGACCGCAAAATTTGGGAGGATAACATAATACAGGATAGTGTTTTTTTATGAGGCTTATTAAAGATGGCTTTAAATGCAGCTGATTCAATACTTTCTTGCTATTTCATTGAAAATGAATGATATGGTGTAAAAATGAATGTTTAGCTTAGATAAAAATTTCAGATAAAAAAAAAAAAGTTATAAAACCCTAAAACTGGCACATTTTTCATGTCTTAGTCAAAACCTGGTTTTGTAGGCCTATCTATTTTAACCAGCATCTTTAAGTCTCAGTGGTGTTTTTACAGAGCTTCCCTGCAGAAAAATACCCGTCGAAGAAATTCATTTTCCTCTGTTTGCATTCAGAGCTCAGACATCAAAACATCCAGTTAACTCAAGGCCTCTGTGTTTGCATGGCCATATTAATGCAGCTCATTACTCCTGAATCAACAGGGCAAAAGGGCAAAGATGTGATGAAATTCACCGCAAATGAACCAAGCCACATTTTCAATAGCTGGAAAAAACATCTGTGTCCACCAGTGGTCATCAGAACCTTTTAATACAAACGTAATTTGTCCGGGTTGAAGCACTTTGACTCAGAATATCTCAGTTTACTAACTCAAATACGTTTTATCTGTACTTTCTCTCTGCGCTGAATCAATTAGGAGGCCGACAATGGTCCAGACAGATATGCTGATAAATAAGAAAAAAGGAAAATATTGAACTTTATACTGACCGCTGGAATCAACTTTAAAAACAATAAAAAATGAGCTGGAGGCTGAATAGAAATCTATTCACTCTGGAAGTGCTCAGTGAAAACAACTCCCTCCATTGCTGTTACTACAACAAAGTAATTACTAATCAAAATCAGTTTAATTGATTTGTTAAACCCAAAAGCACGCAAGAGTCTGTCAGTGATTATTTACAAGGAGGACCACTAACATCAAAATGAAGATGTTTTATCGCAAATTGCTCTGTCGGTTGATGTTTTTAACACAACCTGTCCTGAATCACTAGTGCAAGGGTCTAGATGTTCTCTCAGGTGTTTACTCAGATGAGATAACTGAGCTGATTTATTAAGCTGCTTTGACCAAACGCTGTATATCAGAAAAACTTTAACAGATAGAAAGACCAAAAGTCTTAGGAATCATCTCCTGATAGAAATGGGAAGTTGATTATTTGTTTAATCAATATGGGTTATCGATCGTTTGGAGCCTTTATCTGTTGATAAATCAAATTGCAGCACTTTTAATCATTGCTGCTGTGATCATGTGAATTCTTGAGTAGTGTTAAAAGCTTGCCTTAAAACTGAAGGCATTCACCCAATAATATTAATAATATTAATAATAATAATAATAAAGAACAGAAAAAAGAAAATGTAAACAAATAAACAAACACTACAAATCAAACAAACACAAACCAAGAATATGTGTGAATATAATGATAAACCTGAATTTCTGTTATAAAGAAATAAAACTGTAAGAAAATTTAAACGTGAATTATTTAAACTATGATGTTAATTAATTGATGTAAAATCATCTTCTCTTTATCACAGGTAATAATTATTAGAACAATCCCTTCATATGACCTGTGAACTGGACTGGTCCAGAATCCAGAGAGGGAGCACAGAATGGTGGGTCACCCAGTTCCAGCACACAATGTGTCCGTAACTCTCTGCGGTTCTTCTGCTGTGTCTCTGGATGGCCTTTGTAAAGTTCCAGCAGGATTTCCTCATAGTTTCAGTCTTTAACATCTCTGGCTCTGTTTCTTCCTCTGTTCTGTCTTTCTTACCCTGCTTTCTCTTTAATTTCCTTCTCCAGCATTGAAACACATGGACCATCCTGAAGGAGGCAATGGTTTGTTTCAGGCAGCCAGTAGCCAAAAGCTGTGGCTATAATATGCATATCAGAGGTCTGTCTCCTAATTAGAATTAGACTAAATCCTATTAAATTAAATTAAATACATGTAAGTTATACATCATTATAAAGCTTAATGGATCAATCATTCAGATAGGCAGAATAAATGCACATAAGTATAACACAATTATAAACACATTCAAATAAAGGATTTAATTAGAATATATTTTAATTAGATAAGCAAACATAAAAACCTAGATGTTGGTAAATAGATGTATGATGTTTGTAGGTGCTGTCTGAGGATATGAGATAAATCCCTAGTTTTGAAATTAACATTAGCTCACATTTATAGGAGTATAAACATTCTCTGAAGTTGTAAATGCATATATAGGGTGGTGTTGAATCAAGTCTTTGTTCTCTGTGAGGAATGTCACCCAAAGGTGGTCTGTTAGGTGTCGATTGTCTCTCCGTGGGGGTGGAAAGAGAGACCTGGCGGTGTAGAAGTCAGTTCCAGTTGTTGCAGCCAATTTGAAGAAATACTTTTGTTAGTTCAACATTCACATGTCATTAATTATCCCAGTGAGATATTTGTACTGAGAAAGGAGTCAGTTAAGTCTGTAAATCTTTGTTTTAAGTTCAGAAAAACCCCCATGTTTCTTTCTAGTGGATTTGCGCTAACAGTGATGCTAACCAGCTAATAAAAATACTAAAGGAATGGCTTCATTTGGTCTTCCATCAGTGAATACGCTGCAGGAGAGAAAGAGTTATTAGGGGTGGATTCTACCTTTTTCTCGAAGAAACAAAGTCTTTTCAAGGACCATTTTGAATTATGTTTTTGTTTGTGTTATTGACTTGTTACCAAGTTCATTTAATCCCACAAAGGTTGCATCTGAAACAATGAGGTTAATAAAACTTCTGGGCTTTAAAAAGCATCTCTCCATTTATATTGTTTAATCAATTATTGTATAATCTGTTGAATAAACTCATTAACAGAGTCAGTTATGTTTGCCAGCAATATTTCCTGGCTGTTGCCATGGCGACAGTATTGCTTTTGGTCTGGATGATGTGTTTAAGTTTCTTCGTATTTTTGAATGTCTGCTCTTTCATGCAGAATTAGCTGCTCTGTCGGGTGGTACGACCCGTTTTTAGACTAGGAGGTCAATAACAAAACTGGTGACAAAACTCAAAGATATAGCAATATTTATTATAAAACACAAATCTCCAGTTTACACACAATAAATAAAGTGTCCATGGTCGGTTTACATCTATCTGATACAAAAAAAAGAAACGGACCAATAATCAATATTATAAAAAGGTGTCCTCACTACGAGGTTACAATTAACAATTACCAATATTAAAAATATAGCGTACAACACCACAAATAAAAAGTGTCCCTTAACCCGAACCTAAGAAAAGGAGAGCAATGAAGTCCAATTTTTAAAATCGGAAGCCTTTATTTGACCCTTCTGTTTACTGTTTATTACTATGTGATAGATAATAATTATTGGAGTGTATTCTTCTGTTTTCTTTATCACCAGAGTGCAGGAGCTCAGTATCATATGGTGCACAACAGGATTTTGAATAAAACATTTATCATTAAATGATCCAAAATGTCTGAGAAACTTCTATAAAATCCATAAACAAAACATAAATAGCTACACACAAAACCTGAGAACTTTTCTGTCTTTAATTAACTCAAAATGCACAATTTGACCACACACCAAAAAGAGAAACCATCCATCCATTATCTACCGCTTTGTCCCTAACGGGGTCGCGGGGGGGGCTGGAGCCTATCCCAGCAGCCAACGGGCGAGAGGCGGGGTACACCCTGGACGGGACGACAGTCCATCACAGGGCCAAAAAGAGAAACCAAACACAAAATTGAAACTGCAAGGGCATACTGAAAGTCCTTTTCCGAGTCCAACAATCAAAGTTCCACCAATCCTTTCTACAAACCAGCGCTCACATTCCCAGAGGCAAACGCATCCACAATGACACAGCGGGTTGCTCTCTCCTTTTTAAAATCTACATGAAGTGCAGATTTGTCCTGAAGCAGGAAGTGCTATGTTGTAAAATCCAATGAATGACTGAGTCCTTAACAGGGGATGATTGACAACTAATGAGATGACTGATGGTGGTTTGACATAACTGCAACCCAGGTATGGAGTTATTGCCTTGTAGAAACTCCTCTTTTATCTGAGCGCTCTGACAGCACCAGTTACATAATTAATAGTTAATAACATAATTAATTAGAATGTCTGGGTAACATATGAAGAGACATGGATGAAGTGATGCAGCACAGTGCGTACTGTAGCAGCCTGTGGAGGCGGTGTTGTGATGTGGGGTTGGTCAGGTCCCAGTTTAGCAACAGAATGGGCTCAAACAATGAGGTCAGCTGATACCTGCATATCCTGAATGACCAGGGGCCTCTTCAGGAAAGCACGGTCAGCTTACCATGAGCTAAACCCAGAGGTTGATCTACCCCGAACCTGCTTACTCGGAGTATGTCGGTTCCAGAACAGCTGATAACTTTCAGTTTAATCAACCTCCTGCTGGAAACCCAGAGTTAATGAGCGCGCGCACCGCTAATATAATCGCATCAATGGATCACAGAACTCATGATCAACAATGGAAACTGCAGGTGAAACAAACGGTCTGCGTATTTTAGAGGTTCAGTTGGGGGTTTAATGCTGCTTAAGAAGAATTTAAGTCCATTTTTATTTCAAAAGAAAAGAAAAGAAAGCAACACAGCAGCATCAATGACAGAAAGAGAGTTCGCTTGGAAAAAATACCTGACAGAGTAAATGCGCGGGTTTAATCGTACTTACTCGATATTCAATAAAATGTCCTTTAAGAAATCCTTTTATAAATGTGTATCTATTTAAGCATTACTTTATTTACCATCACCAGTTTAATGATACAATGATACTCTCCATTAATCTGTAAATATTTTGGGTTCTAGTTAATATGTAATCCTTGTAGAAGCAGAAAACTCTGTCCTACATCACCATGAAACACAGAAACTTTCTTCAAACAGGTCAGATTAAAATAAGAAAAATACTGGAGCTTTGCTGGCCTTAAATAAACATCATGCTGTTATTTAAATGCTTTATGATTAACAGTAATCATTGTTTAACTTGTGCATCATGCAGACTTATTTTATCCATCTGGTTATGATGTATTCTGTAATCTTATCTGTACTCTGACATGTAACTGATGTGTTTCAGTAATATGTACTGGCCTTAATTATCATGCAGTTTCTGGTGGATCCATCATGTTATTGAACCCTCCACAAACCAGTCAGTGTGTCTCAGTTATAAGCGATTGTTGATAAGGACTAACTGGTTTTAGATATTTTCATTAGTGGACAGACAAAGTATACCTGCATACTTCTACTGTAGGATAAAGATAAAGAGACACAAAGGGACACTTCTACTGTGACACAATTGGGCGATGCTGGGAGGCCACAGAGGTGTGATGCATACTAAATGATGCACAATCCCTTTTAACATCAGAAAGTCATTGTCTTTTGCTATAATAAAGATTTCCACACAGATGAAAGTCCTTCTGTCTCAGCAGCCTCTCAGCATTGTGAGAACATGTCTGCTGTTCCATGTACTGTAAATATGTGTGATTGTATCAGTGAACAAATAATTGTATCCATCCTTCTGAGTTGCAGCAAAGAAGCTGTAGGCTACTGGATCGATCAGCAAAGGCAAATAAAACAAAGTGAAATATGGAAATAGGCCACAGCAGCATCACCTTAACGTGGGAACTGCATGTAAAGATGATTCTGCTATATGTTAAATCTAATGTAAAATAATCAATATAAACCTATTTTTTCTATTTTATTTCATAAAATGAAAACATGAGAATTGTTTGGGTAAATACTGAAATGAAAGTGATTTTGAAAATCATGTCTCTGATCATTCTGCATCTCTGTGGAGCTCTGCTTTAGGAACAGGCACAGGTTTGGTGCAGGGACATGTACAGATGTGTGTGTGTGTGTGGTGTGCAGGGACATGTGCAGATGTGTGTGTGTGTGGTGTGCAGGGACATGTGCAGATGTGTGTGTGTGTGGTGTGCAGGGACATGTGCAGATGTGTGT
>JBAMIG010000024.1:3353883-3366296 GCA_037177335.1 Kiunga ballochi | reverse complement strand
ACAAATCTGCACCCGACCTCTACGGCCCCTCCTGCAGCTGGTGAGACCACGGGAGGGGGGGCCCATGTAGCTCCTTCATGACAAGGTGATGCATGTTATTTGACTTGATTCCTGGAAATAATATAACCTAATGAAAGTTAATTTACCTCATATTAGTCCTTATTTTGCCTGAGAGACATAAGATCTAATATAATAGTTATGGGAGCTGTACATACTCAGATGTCACAAATGGTATCTAAAATAATTACTCCAGTTTATTGTAATCATATAACCATCAATCATTTTCTTGGTGGCAGCAGCACCAGTGTGGAGCCAATACTGTGAATTGACTCAGTTTAAAGATATTTTTAGCAGGTAATGCATATTTTACACAGAGTGACTGAAAAGTGTGCATACCAGATGAATATGGGTAATCTATATCACATGATTGCTGTGTTCTTCATATTTTAACAACAAAAAGTGCTAAACAATTTAGAGGCGAACTGTCTACATTAATTTGCAAGAGTAGCGACCTTTTGCTTTTCCAAAGCAGCAGGTTTTGTGGAGAATTATGTTGTGGTTACAGTACCAGCTAAAAGTTGTCCAAGTAAAGACAACCAAAGAAGCTTCAGGGGCCATAGGGGTCCAAAGCTCATTAATGAGTGTGAGAATGAAAACAGGCCTGTGTGGTTTGACCTAACAGAAGAGCCACTGTTGCACAAACTGGTGAAAACCTTAATGACAGCTACAAAGAACGGGGTCAGAACACACATGGAGCCGAGTGGGCTTAGATCAGTCAGTGTCCATGCATGACTCCTGCTCACCACCAAACATGCCTGCTATGGACGTGAGCATCAGTACTGAACCGTGAAGCACTGGAAGAAGGTTGTTTTATTCTGCTAACTCATGCTCCCAATAGGGCTGCCACTTATTTTCTTCAAAGTTTCAGCAAATGTGTGAAAAATCTTGTTGCCAGTGATTAAGGAGTGTAATTTCCACAGACTTTAAACTAGTGGTTATCAATCCTGGTCCTCAGGGACTCCTCCCCTGCATGTTTTAGAGGTGTAGCTCCTGACTGACCTGACTCACAAAAAGGCTAATTTGCAGATGCAAAGAACTTAATGAGTAATTTAATAAATCTGAATCAGATGTGCTTGAATTAGAGACAACTAAAACAGGCAGGGCAGGGTTCCCCAAAGACAGGACTTAGAAACCCTGCTAATGGCTGTATGGCAAGTTAGTTAGCTTTATTTGTAGAATGTAATCTAGTGGCTTAGAAATGTATTCTTATGTTAATGTTTTTAAATGTAAAGTGAAGTTATGGAATGTCATAATTCTGAAAAATAATCCAAATGAAAGAAGTTTTATAATTAAATGTGGATATGGTATTAGTGGGATCAGCTTAAATGGAAGAAAAGTTGCAAGATGATGGCAGTAAAAAGGATGGAAGTCTTGCTGGTTCAAAACCCTTTATATACTGTAAGGCTCTATTACACCCCAAACTCAATTTTTCCCGCCTCAATTCTGTTATTTACTCCATAACCTCATTTTCCCAGGGGGATGTGTCAAACTATGTGGTGGATAAAATGTTAACAATAAACTTTTTCCCACCTTTCTGAAAGATGCTATTGTTTTAGCTCCAGGATCAGAGTCTAACACCAGAGTACAAAATGAACATCAGCAGAGAATGTGACCTGTTGCAAGGATCCAAACCTGCACAAGCTCCATGGAAGAGCTGTGGTCCAAAGAGGCGGGTGCAGAAGATGACAACTTGTTGAAAGGAGCGTGTTGCACCAGAGGAAATGCTAAGACCTGTAAGATGGTCGCCGTTGAGCAGTTGGTGATTGCCACATCGGGGAGAGACAGCCAGCGAAGGATCCTGCATATTTGGCTTGTGAAAATCCTTGTTTTACCTCAGGACTCCAGGAGGAGTCATGCTCTTTTATTCTCAGATATTACAGACATGTGAGAACTGCGTGCTGGTGTTCATGCTTTCACTCTTCCCCTTATTACCCTTTCTAAGGTTACAATCTCAGTATAAAACATGTTACTGGTAAGTTAGTGTTTGGCTAACCTGACCATCTAGCTGCTGGAGACCTTGTGGTCTATTGAAGGGTCAGACAGTTTGATTTATTTGTTATTACATCATAAAAATAACATTTTATGCTACAGGAACTTATACACTAGAAGGTGTAAGAATGTTATGGTGAATACTCCTTTAATTTGGACATAATATTGATCAGTTCAAAGGTTTAGAAAAGAGAAACCATTTGAAGCACTATATTGTTAAATTGTACTGATGGATGTATGCTGGAATTAATTTTTTCACTCTTCCTGTCATTTTCCTTTTGATGGCTCAACACGCGCAGAGATCTGTGTCTAAAAATGAGTCTTCAGTCCTTCCTATTATGATGACGGATGGTTGTACATGCTTTAACATCAGGATAAGGGATGAAGAACTGTTAGAAAACATGTACAGCATACTGTCATGGCAGCATAAGTATATTCCACTGTCTTTTTTAGTATTTTCTAAATATTTCCAATAAATCATGTTCTAACTAAATTTCTCTTCCATAGGAGGCATGTGAGTGTGCATTCAGTCCCCCCACTGCCAAAGGGTAACTGCAAACAAGCAACCCGCTGACCTCTAGTTAGAATTAGGTCTTTCCATCTCTGGACAACTTGCCCTTCCGCTGTCACTTAAATGGCTAATGGTTTCCAGGCCTCTGATACGAGAAAATTAGGGGGTATATTACAACAAAATGGCCTTGCTTTGGTGTTTTGGGAACAACAGATTGTTTTCAGAGTACTAGAAGGGGGTATGTTCAGTGTGAGGATGCATCATCAATCATCATTTAACAGCCTTTAAAGGAGTCTGTCCCTCCTCAAGCAATTTTAGGACTCAACTGCCAAAGATGTAAAAGGGTGAGCCCACTGTATGTTTTCCAACTCAGGCTGTGTGTGAAAAAAATGTGTGTGTTTGTGTGTAAGGAAAGGTTTTCTTTACAATAACAAACCTCTTAATAAAGGCAGTAAACAGGTTATTGCTCAGAAAAAAAAAATGGTATGGATGCTTCTTATAATAAAGTTTCTACTTTCCTCACTTATACTCAATAAGTGTCAAGTATTTTCATGACAGGGAGAAATATGAGTGAGGAGGGAGTTTATATACCGGATGATGGCTTGTTTTTTAAATGGCTACGATAAGCATTTTATTCATTTTAAGTGTTTGCAGCGAACATCTTATGGTGGTGCAATACAGGACATTTATCAGTTGAGGATGAGCTGATGAGTTTTGGACTGTGCTTTTTTGTTTTTATAAAGAATTGGTTAATTTATTCACTTTCAATCACTGAGAGAAGTCAGATGGCTAAACTGATTGGCATCCTTCTTTCTCTTCATGTTGCTTTAATAAAGGACACACTAGTATCTTCTGTTGTATCAGGGGGGCACAAGTCCAGTCTTCAAAATCTACCATCCATATCCATCTGCAACACACCTGAATCAAATAAATAGCTCATTGCCAGGTTTCTGCAGAGCTAAATAATATGCAGATTAGGGATTTCGGCCATTTGAGTCAGGTGTGTTGGAGCAGGGACACATTGAAACTCCACAGGAGAGCTGAATCTCCGTCGATCTAAGTTGTGAAGAAAATGAAAGCCTTTTAGGAGCATCAACACGTGTGCACATAAGCCTCCTGCACAGTTTCAGAGTTTTACTTCACCCTAAGTTTCCGTCTTCTCATTTTCATTCAAGTTGAAGTGAAATTGCAGCACTTTCACTGCTTTCTATATCCTCTTGCATCCTTCATTTATAAAACTCTACAATTTCAGTTTGAACATTTTGTCTTTGCTAAATGCAAAAAAAAGTATACCAGGCTTATTCATATTATCCACTAATGTTAGCTTTTGACAAGATAATGGCACATTTAAGAAGTTTGGGTCTATTCAACATCTACGAAATGACACAACGGGAAAGATTTATATTCCCCAGACTTCTTAAATGACAGCTTGGCGTATGTCTCTGAATATACAAGTGACTAAAACGATTAAGAAAGCATACAGCCCATTTCACTCAGTCCATTGTCTTTTATATGCAGCATTTCATTGCTCTCCTTAGGATCCATTCTCAAACTTGTCAACTAAAGTTACTTTTTTGAAAGATAACACTTTTCCAACTTCAATTTGTTTTGGCAGCAGTGATTTCATAGAAGAATGAGCTCCTCTATTAACCTAGAAAGCTATCATAATTTAATATGTTCTTTTCAAATTCTCAACCAGCTCCGCACCCTTCTCACGTAGAATCAGGACACCAGGAAGTCTTTAGGCATTGTCGGCGATGTATTTGTTAGTTTTGCATTGGAAATGATCTCCAACAAGATTAAAATGATTCATTAACAAACATACACTGGGAGGATGAAACATCCCATGTTTATTCAACACAGGACATGATAAATGGCTGCTATGATGGTCTCCAGTGTCAATCAGTCTGGGTGGCTCATTAGGTCAGCAGATTCAGAGCCAGAGGGGAAGAGTTATTCAAATTCCTTAAAAAAAACAGCTTTACACAAAGAGCTTCCTATTTGGAATATCGCTGCTGCTTAGAGGAGACTTTGACCCCTTACAATTTAAATCAGCATATTCAGATTAGAAGCATGAGGCCAAGTGTGTGACCTAACGTTCATGGTTATATGCCTCATACACATATACATACGTGTAAATGATCATAGGTAACTTAATGAAATGAAAACATACAGAGGCATAAAAATATAAAAATATATGGATTATTTAAAAAAAAAGTCTTGTACATGAAGCAAATATGCTTCAATAACTAAACTGTGTGTGTGTGTGTGTGTGTGTGTGTGTGTGTGTGGGGGGGGGTCATACAGAGAAGTTTGTTTGCATAGTGTGTTGCATAATCTAATCAATTCAAAGTGCTTTCCATAGAACATTAAAAGCATGACAGCATGGTGCAGGAAGCATTAACATGTTTGATCCAAACTAACTTTAAAAAGAAATTGAATTAATTGAACACAGATAAAAGTAAAGGTTTTTCCACACCGACCAGGAGTGAAATGCACATCCTCAATGTCGTCTATGAGAAATTCATTTTTTGACTCCTTCTTTTAATTTGGTGATTTTACTTTGCCACCATCAACTGCATCTCATTGAATTGTAAAGCAGCGTTCAACAAATTGTGGTTTATATTGGATTTTAATAAAATTGTACCAAGATGTTTTTCTTTTCTTTAAAAAGAAAAAAATCATCAGATATTTTTGTTCATGTTAAATTAACTGTGTTAAAACTAAACCAATTTGGAAGTGCTCCAGGTTTCTTCCCAGCATCCAAAGGGATTATTGATCACTCTAAATAGCCCCTGGGAGTAAGTAAGACTGGTTGTTTGCGTCCTGTGATGAACGGGTGACCTGTCCAGGCTGTACCCTGATTCTCGCCTGATGATTGCTGGGATAAACTCCAGCTTGAATAACTGAACATGGCAACCTCCGAATATCAATTCTCTGAGATTGTTTTGCTTTATGATGAATTAATAGAGAAAAGTTTAAGGAAGAGGGCAGCACCTGATGCTGACACCTAAAGCCTACTTCTGAACTTTGGACAGATATCATTAGTCTTCAGAAACATGAGCAAATGTAATGTTTGTCTTAAATATTTCATCTTTCATCCCAGTTGTTGCTGTTGAGAATATGCTTTACTGCAGAAGAGAAAGACCTGGAAGACTGCAGGAAAATGTAGCTTTCTTTTCATTGCAATGTTTTTCTGAGAGAATGTTTGACTATTGTTGAAAATGTCTCCATCACATCTGTGTTATCTTTTACTTGTAAAAAAGTTGGCTTCAAAGAAGTAAGTAAAGCTCCGTAGGTGAGTCAGTGTATTATCTATTTTTTAAGTGAGCTGTAAATTGTTTATTAACTGAGAGGAAGGGTTGAGGTTTGGCTGTCCACCATGAATGCAGTGTTATAATAAATATGGCAGCTTTTTCATGTCGTCTTTATTGCAGCATTTACTTCTGCAAACTTGCTGTCTCCCTACATGCAGACCAAAAATCTGATCAATACCTGATTTTTTTAATTATCAGATATAAATATTGTGCTTGAGTAGATGGCACAACCTAATGTTCATCACCTGATAATGGCAATTATTTGGTTATAAGAAATGAGTAACACACTTAGATTTCACCCCGATATTCTGATGTTGGGCCCTGTGATTGAGTGGTGAGCAGTCCTGCTTCTTGCCATGTTACTGGGAGCTCCAGCACCCTTGTAAACCCTCTACTGGAAAAATAGAGTAAAGAAAATGGTAAAATGGGTTCAACCATTTTGTTTACCTATATTTCAAACCTATTAAAAAAATTCACTTTGATGTCTTTGATTTAAAATAATAGAAGCATCCTAACGTGAGCAAAACATAACTACAGCAGTCGTGTATGAATGTACTTAACAGTCATGTCCAACCTAAAACATTGCCTCTTTTGTAGCTTAACCTTCACATAAACACTGATCAAGGGAGCTGATATGCGCAGCAAACACCAAATTTAGAAAAGAACAGGAAGATGAAACACATCTATGTACTTAATATATATAAAACGATTCTGATAATGGACTGAAAATTTAAGCTGATGTCACTTTTCAAAAACGCACTTGGGGCTATTTGATCAAATTGTTTAAATTAAGGTTACACTTCCAGTATTGTCCTGGGAATTATTGGTAATAATACTTACTGGTTGGCACTGAATACAAAATTTTGAAAAGAAAACTTTGGAAGAAAATAATTTGGTTGATGGATCAATTAACTTTTGTTTCAGCACTTGAAGCTGTTTGATAGTTTACATTCAACTCTGAAGAATAAAGGTGTTTTTTTTTCTCAAAGATAATAGGATTTTTCCCCCACAGATATATTTCAGTTTACAGTGTGACATGTCTTAATTGCCCCTCTGAAGCTTTTGCAAGTCTGTTTGAGTCATGGTGCTGAAAGAGCAGGTCTTAACATCAGTCGTCCCAGTAATTGGCAGACATTACAGCCTTGAAGAAACTGTTGTCCAAACACTCTGACTCTATGGTTAATCCTACAGTAATCTGCAGCAGCACTGAGTGATCTTTTTTCCATTTTCATCTGAGCGATAAAAATGAGTCTGTATCAAGTAACTTTGTTGATTACTTACACTGAAAGTAACCCTTTTTAAGTTACTTCTGTAAAAGAACATCTTTATCTATTGTTATAACTCAATTAGACATGTGCAAAATATAACACAAACTCTTTTAAAACAACTTCACTTTGTCAAACCAGCAATTTTTGTTTTGTTTTTGTCTTTTTTTAAATGCAAGCCAAAGGACATATCTTCAGAGGTAACTCGCTTTAGTACTGGAAGCCTAATTTATTCCACCCAGATAATTACAATAATTACAAAGCTAAACAAGTTTTTTCAGGTCCTAAAACAATGACCTAAGTCTGTCTGTGATTAGAAGGAGAAAATTCAGTCACTCAAGTCTTTATATCTTTAAGACACCTTTGTAATTTAATGGACTGATTGGTTTCATCAGGCTTGATAGATAAGTAAAACTGAGTATCATCCGCGTAGCAGTGAAAGTTTTTGCTATGCTGTCTTATGATATTACCTAAAGGAAGCACATATCATGTAAAAAGTATTGGTTCAAGAACAGAACCCAGAGGAACTTCATGATTTACTCTGGTGTATGAAGAAGACTTGTCATTTACATGAACAAACTGAGCTCTATCACATAAATATGACTTAAAGCAGCTTAGTGCAGTCCCTTTATTTTCAATAACATGTTCTGGTCTCTGTAGCAGCATGTTGTGATCAATGGTCTCAAATGCAGCACTGAAATCAAACAAAATAAGAAAAGACAGAAGTCCATTATCTGAGGCCAAAAGTAGTTCATTAGTAACTTTCACCAGTGGTTTCTCTGTGCTATGATGAGCTCTAAATCCTGACTTAGATTCTTCAAACAGATTATCTGTGTTCAGATGGGCACATAGTTAAGTTAAAACTATTTTCTTGAGAATCTTAGACATAAAAGGGGGGATAGATATTGGTCAATAATTAGCTAACTCTTCTGGGTCAAGAGATGTTTTTTAAAGTGAAGGTTTAACTACAACTGGCCTAAAAGATTGATTTTTAAATAATCTGGTTGGAAATGGGTCTAAAATACAAGTTTAAAGTTTAGATGAAGCTGTTACTCTGAGCTGTACTGGACTGTAATGATACAAACAAAAGTCAGGTTCTGAAGCTGCCTCTAAAGCTGCTGCAAATATGAAACATCATCAATAGAGAAAAGGATATAAAGGATTTTCTAATTAATATGAACTATTTTATATCATATTATATTCCCAGGCATGTCAGCATGAGGTCACAAGTTGCACTAGCACACAAATTGTGATTGTATCAATGATTAGAGAAGATCACTTTAATGTTAGTTTGATGGAAGCAATGATGCTACAAGCTATTGATGAAACCCTTCCTGTAAAATATTATTATCTTAGAACAGTCACTAAACATAAACTCCTAACACCTAAATTAAGAAGAACTGGGCAGAAGCATTCAGTTTTTTTAATCTGAAAACTTTATGTGACCCTATTAATAAAATCTGAAAAAAAGTGCAATTATTTTTCCTCTGTATTTTTACTATTTATTACCGTGGAAGTTCACAATTATTATAGTGTAATCCTCCACTTTTTTATGTTCTCCAGGGTGGAGGACACCAGTATAATATGGTGAACAACAGGGTTTTGATTAAAGTTTCTGTCATAAAGTGATGCGACATGTCTCAGAATCAATATGTATCAGACATGCGACATCAGGCCATAACGGGTTAATCTTGAGCAGCTGACATAAACATGAAGGCTTAGTTGAAAAAGCTGGGTACAGTCCATGCAACCTGGTATGCGGCTTTTCTACAAACATGTTGAATTCATATAAACATTAAACCCATCAAAATTCAACGTTTCAGATGTATGATAGACAGCTTTTTTAATTTATCAAGCTACAGAACTTGTTCCTGCTGTCCGTCTTACTTAATGAGGGTACACATCTTTTGTTGTTTTTTTTTGCCTACACAGGCGCTAGAAAGGGAGACGATATCTCAAAGTCCTCTGAACTTTGGGAGCTATTTTCCTGCAGTGATTCTCAGTCTCCAGAGCGAGCCATGCCTCCAGCTTTGCCTGATGCTTCTGATCTCTTTTAGCTTTTAACACATTCTCTCTCTGCATCTCGCCTACGACCAAATACCTCACTGTATATCTGTCTTTCTCGGTTTGGTGCCGGCCTTCCCTCCTCAGCAGTTATCTGGGTTGCTTTCAGGAGTCAGCCCGCCACAGCGAACACAGGGAGGGGAGGGGAGAGTCCACAAACTCTGACTACATGCCAGCGCTGTTATTTTCTTCATCACAGAACCCGTCTTGACACACATAATGGAATGCACTGGCAGTGGTTCAGAAAGACGGCAGGGAGAAAGTGGGCCACTGCCAACCCTAGGCTATGCAAATCCATCCGCAGCCATCTTAGGTAGAAATCTAATGATCAGACTCAATACGAGCATTTTCTGTCCTTTCTTGTTCCAATCTGACTTTATTCTCCATTTCCTCCCTGAATTCTTTTTTTTCTTTCCCCTTTTTTTTAAGCAGTTTTCTTACTGGCTTGGCCATCTGGTGCCAATGCCCCAGAGATGAACTAAGTTCTGGTTTTATAGCTTAAAGTGAGAGATTGGCATCCCTGCTGCTGGTTCCAGAATAATTTAGGCTGTGCTGCTGTGCCTCATTTTTCCTCTGATGGGCACTGTGGCTACTCAAGCATGCGTCTGCAATTAGGCGTTGCATTAAGTAAAAACTGCAATTTGCAAGGCAAGCATGAAGGTGCACTTCAGCAAAACTGGCAAATTAAAGGGACAGAGCGGGATGGTGCTGGTTTGTGGAGAAACAAATCAAACAGTTTATTCACATTCTCTGGAACATATTGCAGAGGTTAAAATTGGAAATGCTATTATTTCTGTAAAAGTGCTACACACTTTACTAACCTCACAAACTTTCAGGGAGAATAATAATAAAAAAAACCATTTTAATTTAGAGAGATGAGAAACTGAAGAGGACGGTTTGAGTTGCAGCATGGTGATGTGATGCATTGGAAAGAAAACACGGTTCTGGCTGTGTCATTTGCAGCATGTCCAGCATTTGCTACTGCTTCCTCACGGTTTCTCCCGTTTTTCCACCAAGCAAAGCACTCAAACATTACCGCCTCTCTATTTGATCTTCATGGGCTATGATTATCTCTAAGAGCTGCTGTCGCATGCTGGTGGGAAAAGCTGCAGAGAAGCATTTAAAGACATCTATTTTCAGTTTGACAGGTCTGAACATAACAATTTTACTTTAAAATGTTGCTGTTTTTCCTTTTGGGAAAAAGAAAATATTAACATATTAGAAGTTAGATACTTGGAAAATAGGGATGTCTACTAATGCCAAATTCTAAGTTTTGTATTGTATCAGTGTAATACTTAATAAATTACAGAAGACAATAAATGAAGGCAGAAAGTAACTAACAATGCCTTTGTGAGGAAGGGGGGGAATGTAATACTACTCTGCTCTTTTATAAAGCAGCTTTATGTTTAAGAAAGGCTGCTGTAAGGAAGATCAAACAATGAGTAAAAGCCAAGGGAGTAGAAAAAAAGTACATTTCACACTGCAAAAGTAACTCAAGGGCAAAAGAGGAGACAACAGAACAAATGTTTGTTTCACTCATGATCACATTGTGGCCTTACTGGGAATGCGAATGGACTCTGGCTTTGTTCCAGATGGGGTCAGTGACATTACAGCTTTCATGAAATTCATTTCTCAGCAGGTTCTGTGAATCTCTGCAGACTTCACTTTCAGCCCCGATCATCTCAGTTCATAGAGAAAGTATTGTTTTTGTGCTCTGGAATAAAGGAGAACATTCAGTAAGGCGCCTTACATATGCAGCCATAACCTGAACTGCTCAACCAAACAACACTGAAAACATGGTATTACTCTCCTGTCGTGTCTGAAAGTAGCTGTGAAAATGTTTTAAGTAAATCTGCTTGAAAAAAGGATGATCTATGGAGACCTACGTATGTGGATCAATAAGAATGAACAAACTTTGAAATGAATAAATCATCAAACCAATAAAATATAAAAGGTACAAAGTTGAGATAAATAATAAAAGAAAGAACAGCATAAGTGGAAAAATGGTGACAGAGGTCTGCAGTTACTGAAATCGCAGATGTGTCTGCATTTTTTATGCGTCATCACACCGCCGTCGCTGAGGGTGAAGAGCGATCCATACGTTGACGGAGGCTCGGTTTGATCTCTGCTGGGAGTAAATGTTGCTTTCAAGTGCAGTTTGAGCAGATGGTCTGAAACAGAATAACTCCAAGAAATAATACATGCAGGATTTTGCCAGCAACTCAGCTTGGATAGGACTTGTGTTTTGTACCTGAGCTTATTTTCACTGGACATTATACAAGCTGTACAATTGGCTGAGATTTTTCCTGGCAGAACAGTCTGGCGTGCAGACAGCAAGAATTACCTCCCGACATAAATCTCAGCCATTTTATACAGACTGTCGGTAAGTTTGGCTGGCTTTGTGCATACTTATTTGCAGTCCTAGCTGACAGGTTTTCTTTACATCTCAAGTAAGACAAAGAATGAGCATTTGTTTTTTTCTTGTGCACACACACTTATCATGTGCAGAGTTTCTTTTTATTGCTTCAATTATTATTTTTTTAAAGATCACATAGCTACTCCACTTCACCCTGCCTTTGTGAAACTATGGTATCCTATTTAAAAAGACCCACTGGGATTGTTTTACTGGTGTTATTGCCTGGTGGAGGAGTTAAGGGTCAGCTGCACAAGACAGGCAGTGACTCAGAGAGGGTAAGCTAGCATCGTGGTTCATACTGGAGAGGCTGGAAGCAGTAAAGTCCTTGCTGAGCCAGAGTGCTCAGATAGACAGAGTAGTAAGGGGGTGAGCAGGACATGAAACCAGTGGTGTAGTGGGCCCTTAAGAGGTGGGTATACTCTCATGTTTTTGAGCCTAGAAAACCATTTCAGCTCTAGTTTACCATTAATCAATGTGTATTTGTTCATCGTCATACATCTGTGCTCTTTGATTTCAAGGAGGAAGAGTTATAAAATTACTAAACTACTACTGACCCACAGAGTAGAGAGGGACAACTATTTATTAACGTGGGTCTGTGGGTAATGTGGGCGCATACACTGATGGATGGCTTTGGGGCAGCAGGGGGAAACAAATCTCTACACAACACCAGCATCTGTGAATGAAGAAGGGGTCTCTCCTTCCTATCCTCTGAGACAGGAGTGGTGGTGGTGGGGGGGCCAAACAGTTTTGAATCAAACACTATTAAGAATATTAATAAATATCCTCTCTCT
>JBAMIG010000024.1:3304231-3315066 GCA_037177335.1 Kiunga ballochi | reverse complement strand
AAAAAAAAAAAAAAAAAAAAAAAAAAAAAAGAGCAACAAAGCTGCATTTCCTGCATATACCATGAAACTCTGGCAGTGGACTTTGCTTATTCTGTAACCCCAAAAAAACTGTTTTGTTTTGTCTTTTTTTGTAATTGTACTGTCATAAACTTTAACACTAACTGAGACCTGAGGAGTTGTTTCTCTGAGCGGTGCATGGTCTGATCTTAGGGTCTGATTCTATGACGTTATTATTTTGGAAAGGGCCTAAAACTCTTCATGGACTAATAGCAGCATCGGAAAGAGGATGCACTTTCTAAATCACAACTTTAGTTGACAAAGACAAAACAAAGAATCCAGCCCTCGCACTGAGCTTATTATTTCTAATAATACTCAAAGATTTTGATACATTATTTTCCAAGAATGACTCATCTAGTTTTGAGATGTAATAATTTCCTCCTGCTTGTTGTGACAAAAATTGAAACACCAAGGTACGATAATAATATCCAGAATCTTCTCCTATCAGTATGTAAATTCCTGCTAACTTCTTGTGCACAACAATAGCAGGATTTGCATCAGTGAGAAGACACGACAAGGCAGCAGAGAAACAAATACATAAATGAAATGAAGCCCCAGAAAAAGAAGATCACCATTAAGGCGTTTGCCAGAAATCGATGCAGCTCTCACTCGGCTCTTCATGAACCAATGAGCTCGATGAGCTGTAATATGAAGTTCCTCGTGTCCTACAGCCACCACAGCACATCCAAAACACCATTTGCATTTATGGATTTTCTCAGAGCACCCTGTATCTGCATGTCATGCTCACGCTTGGGGGGATTGCAATCTCTATTCACAGTCTTTATCAATTTCATCTCCACTGCAGTCATGACTGTAGGCTTTTAGAACCAGTCCCACTCATTTTTAGGCAGATAGGAGTGCCTGTACAAAGCTTTGGGAACACAATGCATTCTAGAAAAAAAGTGGGAATAGCAGCGTTTTGAGGAATAAAAGGGGAATACCATGGCATGTTACAGTTACGGGGTTTTAAAAGCCTAGATTTGTATGAAATTAGCATTGTCTGGCTGTGTGCAGGATGCAAATATTCATTAAAATATGCAATAAAGGTGATGATTAAAACAAAATGGAAGAGCTCTCCTGGTCTGTCTCAGCAGCTTAACTGGGTAGACAGGGATGCTTTTTACTTGAGGTGTTTCTGAAATTGTGAATGATGTTCATAATACTAGTCTAATGTTTAGTCTCATTTTGCAGCCTATTCAATGTTAATCAAGGATAATTCATTAGAATCAGAGTTAAAACTCACATATCAAGCAGTCGGTTCTCAAACTCTGCTCAATTATCAACCTAATAGTCTGCCGGAGCATTTTTAAAAATATTTAATCAAGAAATAATTGTGATTTGTCACAGTGGCTACTGAAGACCCTTATTAAAATGAAATTGGGTACTATAGCACAGTGTAAAGTATTTTATTCAATCTTATTTCATTTTTTTTTAATTTTGCTTCTCAGGAGATATCTTTTAGTAATCCATCAATATCTTTTGAAATGCTCTTTAACAACAGTAAACCAGGCCTAATGAAGCCCTTAGCAGAGATTCACTGTTGCTGTGACATATCCGCCACTTCATGGAGGCACAAGACAAAGACAGTGAGAGAAAGAAGGGGAAGGAAAAGGGTAATATAACATACTGTAGGTTGTTTTCTATTCTAGTCATTTAGCCAATGGTTTTATACAACTTACATGTGATAAGTGAGCAATTTTTAACCATAGCAAGCAACCTAACATGCATGTCTTATGGGTGGGAGGAAGCCATAGTACCCGCGGATAGAAGCCCACAGGGAGAATGTTTATAGAACTTTATACCCAGGACTGTCAGACTTTTTAACGCATCACGAAGGAGAAGAGTGAGATGAAGAGTTTTTATTCTTAGTCAGCACATTTGCTACTTGCACATTTATTTGTGTAGCTCAGATTTTGGATTCTAGATGAGTGTCAATGAGCAGCTAAATAATGAAATTTCCTTTTGGGATTAATAAAATATCCATCCATCCATCCATCCATCTAGACAGAAAGCCACTGTCCAAGCCACGATTCAAACCAGCAACCTTCTTGCTGTGAGGCCATGGCGCTAATCACTGTCCCACCACGCAGTTTCCCGTAGCAACCAATTTGTCTTTCTGCAAGGAAAACAAAGCCAACACTCATCAGGAGCACCAACTTCTTAACAAACACACAAAAACGCTTGAATCGCACCAACAAAACCAGCAACATGTTGTTGTAAGTGGGCGGGGCTAAAGCCTGAACAGGAAATGCTTTTAATTTCATTCAAGGTGAGACCCTGTTAGAGAGTATTGGGGAACACATTCAGGGTCACAGTTAGCTGGAGATTTTTTTCCAGCAATCAACAGGCAAGAGGTGGGGTACACCCTGGTCAGGCCACCAGTCCGTCACAGGCATGCTCCCTGTGGTAAACAGGGAAACAGGAAAGTAAAGTAAGAAGAAGTGACATTACTCACACAAATCATTTTATTTGCATAATTACATGCAATTTCATTACAATTTACAGAAAAACATTTGAATAATAAAAAAAAACAAGCAGCTAATTACTTTTTTGAGTAACTACTCAAACACACTGATTAAGTACTGCAAGTTTTATGATGATTGGATAAAATATTCAGATTCACAATATAACTATTTTTTCAACAGAAGAATCATGATATGATAAAAACTCACAGTATAACAAGCTCCTGCACCGCCACCATGCCTGCAGCTTAATTACAGCCGGTCAAGTGATCACCATTAGAAACACTCACAATTTTAGCAACACCTGGATTATGCTAACATTTACTGTTTGCCTCATCAGAAATGTCTCCCTGGTTTAGTAACTTTGAAGAAATTCTTCTTCATGAAAACCAAAAGAAAAGAATAAAATCAGACTGATATTCAGTTTCAACAGGTCTGACGAAGGTGAATCCTCCCCAGAGCCTGGACCTCGACCCAATAACAGAATAAAATGCAGCATCCAAAGAAGAGCTTAGAAAGCTGTTGAAGAAACCAGAAGAGCTATTCCTAAACAATACTCAGGGAAGTTAAAAGAGAGCTTGTCTAAGAGGATGTGTTGAAGAACAAGCTTTCAGGTATTTTAGAATAGAAGGAAAATCTCTGCTTTTGCCTTTTACACTATATTTATGATTCCTTTTATTAAATTTCTGCTCCTATTTTCTCTTGTCGCCACTATATAAAGAAATGAAGGGCAACTTCAAACCTGTGCACAGTGTGTGCATATTTCTTCATGCGCACCTTGAAATATAAAAAATAAACGAAGACTATCTGTTATATTTTTGGAACTGAGCTGCTTGCAATAGTCTGACAGCTGTCAGGGTATAAAATAAGATGTGCATGATCATTGAGCAACCAACCAGCTTGTTTATGGAAATACGTTTCAGTCCGGAAAGAGTGTTTAAACACCCTTGAACAGCTCAGGTTGATTCTCAATTCTGCTTCATAGGATTTTCTTTAAAAAGGAAGTGAGCAGGCCATTTTTCCGTCATGCTCAACACGCTACCACCATCCCCAGAGATTCAACTTGAAGATAAAAAAAACACAGAAATACAGGACAGGTGTGTGTGTGTGTGTCAACTTCTGATTGAAACATCCCCCATTATCAAGTGTTTGATGGATGAAAGCTTGTATGAGCAGATGTGGTGTGAAAAAAAAAAAAACGCATCCATTGCTGGAAGCACTGATGTGTCATGTGATGTTTAAACTTAGCGTGAGCGCGGATTGTTAAGTGTGGAAGAGGCTGTAATTTCATGCAATTATTCGCCACAAGTGAGTGTCTGGCAGCGTTAAGGGATATGGAAGAAAGTGTACTCGACCGAATTGGTGTCAGGTATTAATTTGACTCCGCGGCACACTTTCACTCTGAAGTGCATTTGTGACGAATTGCAAAGTGCAGCTTTTGGAATCCATCAGCCAGTTTCTGTTATTGGTCTTTTTTTCTGTTTTGGCCAAATCTCACATAAGGAAACTTGACTATCTATAAAGTGTGTGTGTGTGTGTGTGTGTGTGAGAGAGAGTGTTATAGACACGGGACAGGTTGGCTCTCGTCAATGCAAATCACTCCCTGCCTGCCATCTAACTCCAGCTGGCGTGATGCTCTGGCATATTGGCAAGTGAGGCGGGTGGGTCGATAAGGACTTTAACCGCATCTTAAAATGGGTAATGGTGGCCTTTATGTGTGTCATTGTCACTTACCCAAAAGTCATGGCTCCTAAGCGCCACCATCCATCACCTGCCTGCCTGCCACATGCCTCTTTCTGCCTTACTGATTCACTTAAGCTTTGTTTGTTTGCTTGCACTCAAAGTCACTTTCATTTATGATTGAGCTGGGCATGAGCTACAATTGCATGCAGCGCTATATGGCACAGATGAACTGACAGTGGTGCATTGCTTTCTCTCATATTACTCACCCACAATATAAACCTTTTGGTGCTGTGTATTACACCTGTATTAAACTATTTATGCTGCATGCCTTCCCAACAGAAAGATGCACAACTGACCTCAATTTAAGGCCCACAGTCAACTGAAGTTAAAAAAAACATGAAAGTGAAAAAACTTCCTAAACAGCCAAAAGCAATCAGGTAACATCTACTACTTTGTTTTTCATGGTGGTTTTTACTGAAAAAAATTGAAGCTGTTTTAATGATCTGTGCTTTGGGAAACAGTAAGAATTTGGCTGTGGAATTAATTCATGCTGTTGGTCTTGATTAAAAAGAATATTGCTGATTATGTTCTATGCCTTCTAGGTGAGACACAGCATGCATCGTCAATGCCAAACAGCTGCCCTTGAAAGACTGCAGTTGAGGCCTCAACTTTATGGCAACTTCAACCACAGATTTTTATTCTAAATCATATAATAGGAGCTTGTTGAATGGGAACAATTAATCCTGAGTATTTAATAAATGCTCTTTTTGCAACATAGTGACATATCAAATATATTTCATACACACTGAGGGTGAAAGGCCACTGACCAGGGAGTATGTCCTGAGAAAAAATCATGGGGAGACAATGGAAACTTTATATAAAAGGCTCCAGGTAAGTTTTGAACCAGGAATCATCCTTTAAATCCACTACAGTGAGGCTCTTCTCCTTTTCTGATAGAAAAGCTAAAAATTACTTAAATGGGGCTCAACAGACAAAAACAGTCGTCACTACTTAAAACTCAGTCACTCACAATGTAACAGCAATAATATAGATGTTTACTTCACAAGTGTCAGATAGTTAACTCTTTCTCATTAAAAGATTATCTTTCAGTTTGGGAAACAATGGCTGTGTCTCAGTCAGCGCACTAACATGACTTTGCACTTTATTTAGGTGTGTAGTGTGTTTTCACTGATATTTAAGCAGATGTCAGTACACTAAAAGTACCGGATGCTGCCCTAAAATAATCTAGCATGAAACGATGAACACCTCATGCACTAAACTGATGCCATCTTGCTGACGCAGCAGAAGAGGAAGTGCTGGACTTTCAAAATAATGGCGGCCAACAATACTGTGGCTGAGGCTAATTTGTAAGGATGTGAGCATGATGTTATTTTATTAAGGTTCTCAGCATTGTTTAAGATTGCGGTAATCGATCTAGTACAGTTAGCATACATTAATATTAGCCTTTTTTAGCCGTGTAATGGACACAAAATAATAATTTTGACAAAATAATATGTGACTTACGTACGTCACTACTGGTGAGTGCTCAACGTCCAGTCTTCTATTTGAGAAATCACTTACGCATGATAGTGCAGACTACAGAAAAAGGGCACAGTGCGCACTATGTTCCAGCGCACTATGGTCACAGTCATTGTTCTGCAGTCAGGAAATGCTGACCCATTAGTTAAGCTTGCAGTCCCACAAAACAGACACGGCAGAAGAAAATGGTAAGCTACTGTAACAACCCAAACTTCATAAATTCATATTGTAGCATGCTAACAGTATATTATGGGTACTCCACCTATAATTTAAACACTTGTTTTCTTTGGTATTATATCTTTCTATCTACCTACTGATGCTTCTGACTCATTTTGCAGGTATACTGACATTCATTATGCACATTCCTGGGGCTGTCATTACCCTGCAAGAAACTGCACTTCACCTTAACAGCTTTGTGTTCCAGCTTCTTTTGCATAGTGTTTTTTTAAATATAGTATATAATATATACTATAATATAGTAAAATAGTGTTTTTTTAAAAACATTTTTTATATTTTTTTGTGGCACTATGTACAAACTGTCCTTTTTAGACGTACCCCAAGGAAAGAAAAGACTGGATGTAAGACGGATGATTGAATTGACTGAATTAGTTTTTATTTAAGGGGCCCTAAGGTCTAAAATATCAGCCAAAGTGTGTAGTGCCACTTTAAAGAGGCATGAAACTCAGATAAGGTGATGCTGTTTTCTTCCTCGCTTGAGTGACAGCATTAGCTCTCGGTTTAACGGAAATTAGGAGCGTCACAAAAGTGGAAGCAATACGAAAGTGGAAGCATCCAGAAGTGGAGCCTGGCATACTGTAAATGGTAAATGGACTGCACTTATATAGCACTTTTCCAGTCATCCTGACCACTCAAAGCGCTTTACACCACATATCACATTCACCCATTCACACAGCACTTACACATTTTAGTGTGTTTTGCTCACATTCACACAGACACATCAGGAAGCAATGTGGAATTCAGTCTCTTGCCCAAGGATGCTTCGGCATGTAGATGAGAATCTAACCATCAACTTTCAGGCTGACAGATAGCTACCCTTTCTCCTGAACTACAATCCTTTTGAGCTGAAGCTCTTCCGCGGGTGGATTCTCCAGTTTACTTGATTGCACAATGCTTTGCGTTAGTTTGTCTTGAACAATTAACCACATCTTATACACTCACATATTTATACAACAATAGTAAGGATATGTGGTGTTTTACAAACCTCCAGGTCACGTTTCACATTGGTCACATTGAAAATCAGTCACACACCTGATGGCTTAGTGCCCGTGCTGCCTGCTGTGGTGTTGATATTTTTAATTGGGAGTTTCCGACACGTCACGGTACTTTTAGCTTTTTAAATGTTTTGTTCACAATCTTCATGAGAAGATATTATTGCATGACGGTAAACCAGGACAGGTTTGGACTATTTTATTTTCAGACACACGAGAAGTAATATAGCGGCAGCTGCAAAACTGGGAACATGGATCTGAACCTAGAAATCCCACCAACACGAGCAACAGGCTGGTTACTCTACAGGAAATCAAAGGTCGACAAACATCCTACTTAATTAAAAAACTAAAGCATATTATGGTTTTATATTTGTACTAAGGTATTGTTAACTCCCTCAGACTGGCTTCACTTCAGTGGAAAAATGATACATTTACTGAACAGTTTCTATTAACTGTGACCTTGTCATGATGATGTTAAACTGCGATCAGACCCTCTATTAGCATGTTGGTAATAGTCATAACAAGATATTCTTCATGCACCAGTGTTGGACTCACAAACCGTGAACCTCTTGAGCCATTGTCCTGCAGGTTTTACATGTTAACCTGCTGCAAACACCTGAGTAATAATAATGACTGGTCATTGGGAGGCTTGTACAGAACCTGACAAGCTGTTTTGGGATCAAAGCGATCTGAATCAAGTGTTTGCAGCAGAGAAACATTTACAACCTGCAGGACGGGAGGTGATCCATATTGGCTTCTCCCTACTGTACATTCAGGAATAAATGCAATTAGCTGCAGTGTTAGTTTTGAAAATGTCTTTATTATTGGTCCAGATGGCATTAAAAATACTGGCCAAGTTATGATATAAGTGTTGTGCTAAAAGTAAAAGTAATTATTAATAAAAAATATATATATATTATTGTAAAAAAAAAGTTTTAAAAAAAGTAATTATGGTGGTTAAATGGTTATAAATATATAAATAGTAATAATGAATGCAACTGTTAATATAGCTGTAGTAATTTTGCAGGTTTTCTTTTTGGTTTAATTTATTTATCTGCTACGTCTGCTATGGCTGCTCATTCAGCAACCAGAACAATAAATCGCCCAATAAAGACTATTGTCAAGCAGAGTACAACCTGGTGTCTGGTGGTCTCTTCCAGGTCTTTTAAGTTGGACCAGAACTAATCTAAAGATGACTTGATAATAAGAAGCTGTTTACTAATCTGAATACAATTTCAGGTTTGTAGAATAAATCATCCAGAGGAGAGAAGTGTGTTTGTCAGTTTAAGCTAAAAATTACTTTTCACACCTGCTGGTAGATGAAAGGTGAGTAAAGATCTTAACTCCTTAAGGTCTAACGTATGATATTTGATATATACAGTCTCTGAGATATGTTGCATCACTTTATGGCAAAGACTTTACTCCAAACCCCATTGTTCACTATATGGTACTGGTCTCCTCCACCCTGGTGCACCAAAAAAACAAGAGAATACACTATATTAATTTTGACCTATTCCATGGTAATAAATAGTAAATAGTGTTAAAAAACAAAAACAAAACAGTAAATAGTGTAAAAAATAAATGATCTTTTCAAAGATTTTGTTAAAGGGTCAAATAACAAATAAGAATTGGATGTTTCTGCCCAGTTCTTCCTATGTCAGGTATTAAGGGGTCAAAGTCCTGGGATATTATAATGCAGTCTTCTAAGCAGTCCAGACAGCAGGTGTCGCACTGCAAATTGCTCATTACATAAAGTAGTGACATGCGACTTGACTAGGACTTGTAGTCATAGAATCCTTGTAGACATGTGTTTTAGTTTTGAATTTGGCTGCAATTTGCTTTTCAATGCAAATGATCTGCTCTGCTTCAGACTGACAAAGTTTCCAAGCAGCAAGTGTTAAAAATAGAACAGCTGCATATTTTGGGGAAATCGAGCACCACAATACTTCAGAAATGCTGCACTGTGGGCTTGGCAGGAACTCTCTGATTGACTAGAGTCGACTGGAAATCAACCATTAAGCCAAAGATTTGCCTCTATATGGTGCCTTTACTTTTTGTGGAACCAAGGAGTAAAAGATGTAACGGCTGAGTAAAAATGTGCATTTACAAATAATAAAAATAAAATGAAATAATTGAATTACTAATATAAAAAAACAGTTTAAAAATCACATTTATAAATAAATAAATTGTTGAAAAATTTTAAATAAAAATAGAATAAATAATGTTCATTTGTTTTCTTATGGAAAATACTTTTTAAATACTAGATGTAAATACTTTATTTTTTCCAAATCATTTGTTACAGTGAATATATGTGCATGAACCATGCAGGGCAAATATGTTTTTCTATGGATGTTTTATAAGAATGTGAGGTGGGTTGCCTTTGGTCTCAAAGGTCCACATTAACTGGTTTGGAGTTGGTCTTGTCATGGTCTCAGTACTGACGAGTCTTGGCATTAACTTGATCGACATGGACCTCCTTTGACATGAAAGTCTCACTACACATTCATCACTTACAAACAGCCTTGTTTTGTTCAAAATGAATAAAAAGGATGTTGTTCATTTAATCATATTCTGATTTTCTTATGGAAATGAAAAAGACAAAGATCCAATCACTGCGGTGTGCCATGCGTAGGCTGCTGCTCATTAATAATTAACTACTGATTTGCAGAAATATTAGTTTTTTTATGCAACATAATAGATAAGAATCAAAAGCATGATATTATGATATTGGACAGTCACTGGAAGTGAATTCAATATCTGAACAATACATTAAATGGATCGGGACTGGATGCAGCTGATGTGCATGCTCACACAATCATGGCTGATATTGCAGGAAACAATTCTGCAACACTGTTACAGAAAGCATTTGAAAAAAGTTCAACCTGTTTTATTGAAAATGCACAATGTCGAGTGTGGTATTTTATTCCTGTGCAATGCACTGGAGAATTCTATCAAATAATGTTACAAGGAGGCTGAACAGGAAGAAATCTAACAAATGAACAAATGTGCATTTGTTCACTTTTCCAATATATAGCAGTGCCACTATCCCTGGTTTGAAATAATGAGATGGTAACATATCTAAGGCTGCTGTTTTCCTGAAAGGTAGCTTAAAACCCTGTTTCCACTAAGAGCTTTAGCTTGGGATGGCAATGTTTGGTACAGCTTGGTCTCTTTGAGTTCTGTTGTAGTTCCACAGTAACATCTACGCAGGTTTCCTGCCTGCTATGCATGTTAACAAACCCATAAGTAAGCGATGAAAAAGAACAAAAAGTAATAAGCCGATTGTTGCCTAATGTTGAAGAGTTCAGAGTCAAGCTTATTTTTCATAAACGCTCAACTGAAATTAAAAATATTGTGCAGTTAAAGTACTTCAAGTGTGGTGAAGTAGGTGTTTCTCAGGCGTAAATAATTAGCACTATTCTCCTGACAAATCTCCCTTTCCCTGAGGAATAAAGGCAGTGGCAACATATAGCCATAATATGTTTAACATGAATGAGTGCAAGCATTTGTATCAGACATGAATCACATTGTGGGTCCAACCTGTGCTTCTTGATCCGACCAGTGCTGGTTAAATGTCATTGTCACATAAGATTCAAGCTTCTTTATGGGTAATTGGAAATTTCAGCTTGGAGCTAAAGGTCTGCTGGATGTTTGGTAGCTTTAGCTGCTTGTAGCTGTCTCTAACTGTGCTGTGGTTGGACTACAGCAGACCACCGTAACGATGATACTTTACTCTATCTAGGTAACAGAATTTTGCAGGGGTCCTCCCATCTCTGGGGCTGAAGTCACTGAGGTGGTTAAAAAGCTCCTCGGTGGCAGGGCCCCGGGGGTGGACGAGATCCGCCCGGAGTTTCTTAAAGCTCTG
>JBAMIG010000024.1:3233208-3261745 GCA_037177335.1 Kiunga ballochi | reverse complement strand
ACCCACGCTAACACGGGGAGAACCCACGCTAACACGGAGAGAACCCATGCTAACACGGAGAGAACCCACACTAACATAGGGAGAACCCACGCTAACACGGGGAGAACCCATGCTAACACGGAGAGAACCCACACTAACATAGGGAGAACCCACGCTAACACGGGGAGAACCCACGCTAACACGGGGAGAACCTACGCTAACACGGAGAGAACCCACGCTAACACGGGGAGAACCCACGCTAACACGGAGAGAACCCACCCTAACACGGGGAGAACCCACCCTAACAGGGAGAGAACCCACCCTAACACGGGGAGAACCCACCCTAACAGGGAGAGAACCCACGCTAACACAGGGAGAACCAATGCTAACACGGGGAGAACCCACGCTATCACGGGGAGAACCCACCCTAACAGGGAGAGAACCCACGCTAACATGGGGAGAACCCACCCTAACAGGGAGAGAACCCACGCTAACACGGGGAGAACCAATGCTAACACGGGGAGAACCCACGCTAACACAGGGAGAACCAATGCTAACACGGGGAGAACATGCAAACTCCACACAGAAAGGTTTGTGGTTGGAGCCCCGCCCACACCGAGGCTCAACCAGCAACCTTCTTGCTGTGGCGCTCCAGTTTGTATCGTTTCCCTTATTTTACTTTCTTCTTAGCAGCTTGCAAACGTAACATCTGCCGATGAACTCGGATATTCAGATTAGAGCAGAGCTTAAGGTGTGTATCAGCTCCATGATGCACTAGTAGCAGTTACTAAGGGCAGTGACATTGTGAGACATTTTACAATAAACCAAGCTGGGGAAGTAGGAGAACCAGTAAAGCCAAAGAGTAAGAGTTTAAGTGATATAAAAAGCCACTTCTTTACTTAAATATTCATTCTAACTCACTGCAATAAGAGAGGTTTGGCACCAAAACCTGGTTAAAGTTAAGAAAAGGAGGGACTAAAGAGAATGTAGTGTATTACTGTGAAAAGTATCATTTATTTTTAGTCTTAAAAGCTAAAAAAAAAAAAAAACTCAAACAAATTTCAGGGCCAGTTTGAAGTCATTCCTACTTGGGCCAAAGTGTAGACTGAAGATGATATATTAGTGGAATATTTTAATGAAAAAAAAGTGTCTCCTTGCATAATTCTGCATCACTGTAAAACATATATAAACTTAGTTTAACACGACCATGTAAACATCCATACATCCAGTATCTGGAGTCGGGTCATTGGGGCGGAAGGAGGGGCTTGTTTATATTATATATTAGTATTTTTTTTTTAATGTAAGATTATAATAGTAATTTTTAAAAATCATTTTATTTTTTTAATGGATCAATCTGATCACCAGTAGCAAGCATAAGAACAAGCATCTTATCCAGAAGTGAAGCATAGAGTTCTCCATCTGAAGCCATATCCTGCAGGCTGGCTGTATAAGGCTTGGCCAAGTCTGCTGTGCAGTACTGTAAAACTTTAATATCACAGCGAGACCTGAATTTTGCTTGGCTGCTCTTTACACAAAGAAATAAATCTAACTGCATGCATACAAACAACAAAACATGCTTATTTCAGCTTCCTCCACCTGAAGTTTTCATATAAAATCAGAGCTAATAGACGTCTGGCATCTCACAAGTCGCACATCTGCAGAGCTAATGAAAGTCTCCAGCTCTCCATTAGAAGCATTACATCACCTTCTGACTACACTGTGTTTAACTTGTAGCAAAATATGCACTCTGCTTAATTAATTGAATCACAAGCCCGTCCACACGTTCTTTGCAGCCTTTTTATTGCTGGCTTCTGTAAATTAATCGGGTGAATCCCTTGTTCCGTTTAGCTGGCATCCGAGACAGCCAAAAAGATCCAAACAAAAGAAAAACTTGGATCTTACAACTTAAAATATGTTTGATTCAGCAACAAAGATTAAGAGTGCAGAATTTGTTTTATTTCTTCTCTTTTTTATCACAACTAATACATCTTGCTCATTTGTATTCGTTTTTTAAAAAAAAGGATTTTTATTATGCTTTTGATCTCTGCATGGCTAAAACATTTTACAATGGTTTAATAAAGACTCCCTGAGCATTGGGTCAGCTTTCGGATGCTTAGTCTGCCTGCACAAATCACACATGAAACAAAGAAAGAACCATTCTTGCAGTATAGTCTTAGTATAGTAACAGCTCTGCTGTTTTCAGATGGAGTCTTTGAAAATGTCACAAATGCTGCATGTGAAAAACAATTATCTGAACAAAGAAGATATCTCGCCTGAGTTCATGTTTGATTAACAGTTGGTATTGTTTTAAAGAAAACCCAAGACTCAGGAGCATTAACTGTCCACTGCCTGACATAATGTAGTGTTGGATCAGTGGGGCTTAATGGACTCTTAAGGACAAGGATCAACCGGCTGTGTTCCAGGCTAGCTTATGCAGGCACGGCCACCAGATCAAACCTGAGATCAGAGGGCTCAGTGGTGGGTTTGTCTGAGCCTCTTGGACTGAAATGCTGCAGATGGAGAGAAAATCAAGCATTTTAAACTTTGGAGGCACACGTGACCTGGACAAGTCTTCTTTTAAAGGCCAAGAGAATGACAGGTATGAACTAATATAGAGTCCCGGAGGCAGTTTAACCTCACCCATTTCCAGCTCTCCAGTTCTGATCTCTATCTCTCAATTACTTCTGACATTTTGCATTTAAGGCTGCAAACCGGAGCTGTTTTAGGGGAAGAGGGAAAAAAAAAAGACAGAGGAGATAAAAAAAAATCCCCAAACAAACTCCCTAAAAGGTTAGCTTGTATGCTTGCAATATTATTATTTTTTAGTCCAAGAAAATGATTCAAGCCTCAAATGAACATATGAAACAGCAGCAGTCCTTTCAGCCATGCATTTGCATTCTGTATGAACCTTCAGCTCTGCTGCGTTCTGTTCCAACTTTAATATGCAAAAATGGGATATTTTAGAGGAATTCTTGTAATCCTTCATCACATTGCCGGTATCGATGGAGCTTTGACCTGTGAGTACCACTTAGATCTGCAATGATGCTTTAAAAGCATCTTCACATCTTAATCTGTAGGCCTTTACCATCACCATTGTTTTTAGGTTTGCTCTGCGTGCTTATTATTGCCAGAGAAACAATAATATATCATATCATACGAATATATAATTAATAATAAATAATACAGGTCATGTCTCCAGTGTTAATTGGTCAGCAAACGGATCAGCAGCCACATATTCTCCCTCACCCCACCCAGGAATATCAGTCTGCCAGAGAAGGACAGAGGCTACTGTTAGCTGCTGACTACCTTAACCCCTGACCACAGGTAGAAGCTGAAAATCCTTCTCACAACACCCTGATCTCACGGAGACAGCATTTTGTCTTGGTCTCAGAGGTCTCAAGACAACTTACTTGAGAGGGCCGAATGGAAGAGGCACTGTAGTGGAATAGGGTAAAGTAGCATGAGCTGGTGGGGGACTGCAGGAGGAATGGCTGGAAGACCAAAAGCATATCGGCGGAGGACACATTTATGCTTTAAGGATTTTGCTAGTTTAGTTCCTGTTTTATTTTGGTATTTCCTGTGTCTTGGTTTCATGTGTTTCTGTTTAGCTTTGTTTCCTGTTTTATTGGTTTCTCCTGGTTTTAGTTGATTTATCCTATCTGCCTTGTTTCAGTTTGTGCATTTCTAATCCTGGTTTTCAGTTCAGTTAGTCTTTGTTATTCCTAGTGCTCGTTAGTCGCTGTTGTACTCGTCTTTTGTTTATTCAGTTTGTTCTTGCTAAATAAAATCTCTAGTTCCTGTATTCCATCTGCCTCTAGTCTGCCTTTGGGTCCACACCTCTTCCTCTCCATACCAACCCAAAATGTGACATATGCAGGGATACGACACTAATGTCCAAGTTACACTAACGTTCTGCGTTATTAACACTGTAAAATAAATTAAGACTAATATTTCTGGCTATCAAATTTATTAGATTCTTGCTTGTCATTAAACCATAGCAGTATGCTAGCTTAGTTCAAATAAGGTTTATTTAAATGTGCTGTGTGTAAATGTGGTTGTTTGCACAGTAAAACCTCATAATCAGCTCAGGCCGTCTGTGTGGGTTCGAATGTGCGCGATATTGTAGGAAAGTGCCCTCTTTAGGTACTCCAACTTCTTCCCAATAGTCTGAGAAAACAAGCATCTAATTAGCTTTTCTAAAGTCTATGTGGCATTGAGTATGATCACAACTAGATCTCTGTGTTGGCCCATGATAAATCAAGTCATTTATCATGTGTGACCTAAGCTAGCAGCTCTATCAGGCCTATGAAGCTCCTTTTACCATCTAAAACTACTCAAACCACATCATTTCTGCATCAGTTCATCCTTTCAGTAGTATTTGCAGGTATTTTGGACTGAATATTGTAGTCCAAAATACTGTATATGCATGTTGGCATGTATTTTTATGTTTTGCAGCATTTTGTGCAATGCTTTTTGAAGGAGTGAATCTAGTCTTATTCTTTAAAGTCATCCGTTGCTATCTCTGTTACTTAAACAACTTAAAAAGCAAATGCACATAAACTTCCTGAAAAGTGATCAAAGTGGAGTGCAGTTGATGTGCATTGCAATGAGACCAGTTAGATTCACTGGAGGTAGAGCAATGTGGTTGCTGGGACTGTTTGTAGCAACAAAGTGAACAAAAATCTTATGCTATAAAAGAGCCGCATAATAATCCATAAAATCCTGCATTTCATTTATATGAAGAAATATTCGGTTATCTTGCCAGTGTTGCGAGTCGCTGTTGGCTCAGCTTGACTGAGAGCAATCTGACTGCTGTCTACTGAAGGTACAATCTTAAGAATAACACAAAGTCTTTACAAAGTGTGCCTCTTTCACACTTGTGTCTGTGTGCTGGACCATAAAAACTAACATAATCCTGACTGTAATTCATTAAAATGTCCATTACTTTAGGATTACTTCTACTACATATTGTGTGTCTTTTATTTAGGGGTTATTTAAATCAAATGTCTTGTGGTGTGTGGTGTCAGACTGCTCGTATGTGTTGCCCTGGCTTTAAACTGCTCTTCCAACAACATACCTGAAAATATATAGAGATGAGGTATAATATAATATATACAATATTATATATGTATTGTAGCTATATAATAAAATGGGATATACTGTCGTAACACTTACTGCTTGCTGCCACTTTAAAAGGGTTGGATTGCTTTTTTCTTCCTAACTGGTGAAATCATTCATTGCAGAAATTCAAAAAGTTGTTTCTCAGTGATTTTTATAAGAATCTCTAGTTCTTCCGCAGCACAAAGCTCTCTTGGATTAATGGAGGCCATTAGAGTACAGCGAATCCCTGTCATGATGAAGAAAGCAGCTGGAGATGATTTGAGCTTTGTGCAGTATCCTACTGGAATTAGCAATCAGAAGACACTGTGGTCATCATGGGATGGACATGATCATAGTCACCACCGCAACTTCGGCTGCTGGAACTGAGACAGGATGACTCCATGCTTTTATGCTGTTTTCATCTAATTCCAACCCTTCCTTCTGAAAAGTAGAATAAACAGAGCCGACATGATGTTCTGCTGTTATCCAGTTTAGGTCGTTTGTTTCTTATGGAAACAATTCCCAGTTTGGAAGGTAGACCCCTTCTGTACCTTTAGGATCAAGCTTAATACCTTCCTTTTAATAAATCTTATAGGTAGTGAGGGTTTAGTCATCCCGTTCATATCCTGCCACCAGGTTGATCACTGAGGGATATCCCATGATGCAGTGAGCACTTCTCTTTCACCTGCTCCTTATTTTCCATTTCTCTTCTCCTGGATAAAAGTTGTAGAACATGTTGATCAGTCTTTCCTGTCCTCTTCCCCCAGCCAGTCGAGGCAGAGGGCTGTTGTTCCTGAACCGGGTTCTTACTTCCTGTTAAAAAGGAGTTTTCCTTCCCACTGTCGCCTCATGCTTGCTCAGGATGGGAGATTGATGCAATCTGTTGGTTTCCCTTAGCTAGACTATTAATTGTGATTTGACTTAAAGTAATATGTTTCTAAAGAGCAATGAAATTACATTATTGTGAATTGCACTATACAAATAAAGTTTATTTGAATTGAACTTTCTGTGCTTACCTAAACAGACACATGCTGTGGTCAAGGTTGGATGTGTTGTGTGTTCACAGATGTTATTGTGCAAACCCTAGTTGGAAGCAGAGCGTATCTACCTTCTTGTTGTTTGCTACTGTTTGTTAGTTGTCATCATTTCCAACTAGTCTGTCTATTTTCCTCTGAAACAAATAATACACACTGATCCCAACAAATGCTGTTCATCAGATATTTTTTCTTTTCCAGACCAATCTCTGTAAACAGATATGGCCGTGTAGAAATCCCAGAGGATCAGCAGCTTCTGGTCTGTTGAGAGGGGCAAGGTTTTGTTGTCTCCATGGTCTGACATAGCTGACTGAAATGACCTTGGATCTATTTGATTTGCATCAGTTGTGTTAATGCAGGTAAACAGCTAAACTCGCTGGATTCCGGCCCTTGAAGACTGAATCTTGATACCCTTGGTTTAGACCAACAACCATGTGACGTTCAAAGTTTTGCTGTGGCACAGCTGGCATTTTGGGATGCTTTGTATCCTTCCACAAACCCTCATTTGCCAATTTATCGGCTCGACCTCCATTCTGAAACCTTTCTGAATACACCATTTCAGATACAACCCTGAGTAAAGGAAATAAAACGTAACCCTGTAAAATAAGAAAGCTGTTGATGCTCATTAGCAAAGATAAGAAAGAGCCTCATTTTAAAGCTTAATGGCAGCAAACCAAGGAAATAAATGATGTCATTGTAACATTTTCACGTCTCGCCCTGTAAACTCACCGGAGGCAGAGCTCCGTGAGAAAAAGACTTTCTCCAAAGTAGTAAACAGTTGAAATTCAGGGAACAAAAGTGCATGCATTATCTGTCTAGACTTATTCAGAGCCAGGTGACTGGATGTGTGAGATCAAAGTTCTTGTCAACCGTGCTCAGAATCGGAGCAGAAGCAGGTAGTTACCAAGACTAAGGATTTGCGTCCATCACTGTAAGCCTCCGCTGCCTTTGTTCTCCATAGACCTCTATTAACACAGCGGTTTGGCTCTTCCAAAGTAAAACGCTGCCATTTGATTCATATCCACAACTTATTGTTCTATGATGTTTTCCTGCACGTGGAACTAAGAGGGCTCAGCTTAAGAAGAGCTTGTCCTGGATAATCAAATCCTTATCTATGGAGGAAAAATGATTCTGTCTTAAAGGACACGGAGCAAAGGACGAGCGAGGAAGCTTAACTTTTATTTCCCCTACCTCTACATTGTCTGTGTCTCTGTGTGGTTGTTGTCTTCGTCCTTTCTTACAGTTTGAATTATTTGAGATAAATCCTGTGCATTTCTTTTCACCTCCTTTATATGGCAGAGAATTTAAAGCACCTGATTGAGTGCCAGCGTTTCAGCCAGGCTTTACTTTCCCTGTCCCCCCTCCCTTTTTGCACTCTTTCTTCATCACCAGTCTTCATTCTTTCACTCTCCTTTCTTTCAGTATAAAAGCGCAGCGGCCGTTCTGTTCCAACCTGCTTGTCCGCATGACAGAGCATGGGAGAGATGATGGAAAAGCACTTCGCCCGGGCTCCTGCATTTGAAAGGCTCTTTGAGTAGAAGGAACTACTCCTTCTGTAAGGTGCAGGAAGAGATACTGGCTGGAGAATCTGAAGGAAATCACAATAGAATAAAGCATTCAGTTTCCCCAAAACAGCCGTGCAGATTTAAAAAAAACCTTTTGTGTCAAGCAATTTTTCTTTACTCTTTTTCAACTTGTATTTAGAAAAGAAAAAGCCAACAAACTATACACATTAATTCTACTCTGCTAGGCTGAGGGAATCCGAGCCGATTGTGTGGGCTGGAGAAAATGGAAGGGGGGTTAAAACACTCCACAGCCTGCCTGACTAAATGATGGTGTTGGGATTATTGGGGACCACCAGTTCAGTGAAGCAGAAAATGGGAATATGCTTGTGAGGGCATACCAGTTTACTTGAGCAAGAACCACAGACTCCCTGAGAGACAGACGGGACAACCTCAGTAAAACACTCAGCTTGAGAAAAGAACTGTGCCGGCGCTGCACTGATGAATCTAATTGTATCTAATTGGGATTCATCACATGCAGAAATGCTTTTCAGCATCTTATTGAATTGTGGATTTTTGGCTATTTGAAAAGGCTTTAAACAAGCTCTATTCAGCAAGAGAGAGAAAATTAATCACAAACAATAATGAAGCTGAAATGCATTTTTAGTCCTCGCATTGCGTTCATTCTTAAATCACATATTGTAAAAGTGCAAGCTGTATTTTCTAATGTTTCCAAGAGAAGAAAGGCCAATCTAATTAGTCTCCTTCAGACTCAAAGTATTTAGACAAGGTCCTGAATTGAATGTTACTTTTAAAAATGTTATTTGGTATTATTGAGAACATAAAACATGAGGAGAGCACCTAGGATGCATTATTTTGCCGTGTTAGTTTCTACCAAGTGGTTGTTTTCGGTCTTATTTCTAAATTAAAGACGTTTTTCACGTCACTTTATTTAAAAAAATTATTTCTACATCAGCAACATTGCGAAATGTAGATCTGACCACTGTTTAGCTGGTATGTGCTGCCCAAGATGAAGAATTTGCATGACTCATTGTGTTTATGCATGTTACGGCCACCTTTCATATCAGTAATAACCTGTTCTTCCATTCTGTCAAACTGTCCTCACCTTAAGAATGGATCACATGACACACCTTCACCTGCACACTGCAGATTATACAACATCCCAGCCAATCACCAACCAACACACCAGCAAACCAGGAAATAAAAGACCACATCAGCATTTATTCCAGTAGAAACTGTTTGGAAACAGACGTTTTCTCCATACATTTATAGATTATACTCATTTATACATTCAAAGTATTTGTCAAAGGAATGTAGGCTTTGTGCAAAATCAAAGCCTGGCTTTTACTGTCATCCCATTAATGCATAGAAACATACATTTATGTAAACTAAAAATAAAAGTTCACAAAAATGAACCGCCACATTTGCATATCAGCTGCACGGCTGATACAGTGCGTTTAAATATCAAGCAAAAGTGTCACATCAAATTATATGATCCTGATGTTTTAGTGTCTTCTTCAAGTGTTTTTCCTGGACCTGAGTTACTTTAATTTAAGGTAAAACTGAATATTTTTATTTTCTCTCACCCACCAATAAGTAATTGTCAAGAAAAATGGTATGTTTATAGTTAGCTAAACTATGTGGTTAAAATAATTGGACCACTGAGACTAGTAAAAATTTGTCTTTTCCCGGTTCCTTTAAATTGTTGTCATTGTTGTAAAATTGTGCTGTGATGCTCTGTGACTGGCATTAAATAGAAGATAATACTTTTCATAGGTTAACAAGTTTTTTTGTGTATTTTTTTTCGAGTAAAAAAAAAACAATAAAAATGTCTTTAAGTCAGTTTAGATGATTTTCATGTTCACACATGCAAGTCTATCAATATCTATCCCTTTTTTCACCTATTTGTAAATAATCCCCAATAGGTTTTATATCTGTCTTTCCACAAACTGTGCCCTATGGATTGATGAAGTGCTCAAAATTGATTTAGTATGTTTACCCATTCATACCTTACAACGTGAATGCCTTTCACATATTTGCAGTTTTCCTTCAGTCACAACCAGTAAACATATGGGTAACAATGTTGGTGTTGTGTTTCGCCATTGAACACACTGGTTAATGAACTGTAGATTTTCTGGTTGAAAGATTTACACAGAATTAGCAAGAAAACAATAATCAAAGCTAACTCAACAAGGTGGAAACAAGCAGATAATCAAGAGCCACAAAATACTGATGAACCAGAAGAAGAGTTAGCATGAAGTTTGATCTCTTATTGGATTTTTACTGAAGCTCATCCATGATGATACAACAGTGAAATTTCTCAAAATAATGTTTTTATTATAACATATCATTCATATCCCATCATTTACATGCACTGGCATTATAAATTGCACTTATTTCTGTGTACCTGTATAATTTAATGAACCATAGAGATGCCTTTGAATGAGTAATGTATTTCTAAACTTTTTATATTCAATAAAAATCTGAATAAAAAGGAAAATCCACTGGAAAACTAATATTATTGTTGTATAAAATGGAAAACTTAACATATGAACTATTAAAATTCCACAATAAATCTGACTTGATGCTTCCATTTCCTACATTGGAGGAGTGTCAGCAGATCCTGCATGGATGGAGTATTTGTAAATCAGTATGGGTTGTTCTTGGACACAGAGCAGACTCCTGCCTCTGCAGCCTCATGACTGAATAAAACAGCACCTCCGTGAGCAGGAAGTAAAAATATAAAGTATGATGGCTGCTGGAACAGAACAGCCCCGTAGGTAATTTGTGTTGCAGTTTGGATGTGCAGTTGACACTCCTCAGCACCATCCGTCTACCAGAGATACAATAAAAGTTGTTGTCTAGGATACAGATGTATTTAGTCCTCTTCCTTACTTTTTCACCTGCAGGCTATCCAAGGTTCACTTTAACAGCAGAGCAGTAGAGGAGTCAACTTTTCTGTTTTCTCCTTGTCCCCTGCAGAATCCTGCCTGACAAACCCCTCAGCACTGTCGTCCCACTACACCACTTCAAAGAACCATGTCCAATTACCCAATCTAGTCAACCCTTATCCATGTTCTCTGTGCCCCGTTATTTATGTCCAAAAGTTGAGCATGGTCAAAATCTTTGTTCTATTTCAGGATTCAGGATCTGTTTAGCAAACATAATTTTTTTTAATCATAAAAGCAGAGACAAGAGCTGAAAATGTGTGTCTGACCTGATTGTGGCTGAATGAGGACTCCACAGATCATGACTTACACCATGGTTAGGAACTCCTAACAATTTATTACCATTATATAGTATTGTTTAACATCCTTAATATATTTACTCTGCATTTTCTGATGAAAGCCCCGGCTGCTTCTGTCTGAACGTTAAATTAACCATACAGCTGACGCAGTGGTCTCTGTAGACCCAGGTCTGACATCGAAGGCACACTAACCTTATTAGCATTTGTTATATACTGATAACATAATCTGATATGATCCATGTACAAAGTTGATCCAATAACATCACCACACCAGAAGTTCTATTTGATTGTCGTGAAACTGCAATCGGACCTTCAGGCACTCAGGCACGCATTTAGCTGGCACCGTCCCTGTAGTCTGCCCCAAGATCAGCCTTTAATAACTAGCAATGCGTGAGTTTTGAAGTACCCAGGCTCTGCTGACCTGATCCTGGATCAGCACTTGCAGCGGTGGCTCCATAATGAGCCACAATGGGAAACCAGCGATGATGAGTTTCCATGGTGAAGGGCCCGTAGAGGTTACAGAAGCAGAGAATGGCTGCTAATCAAGAAGTACAGCCCGAGGCAGTGTCATGCTTGCTCGATTGCTCAATATCCTCTCATTACCGTCTCATAACGCAGCTATGAGAGCTCAGCTTCAGATGTAACTTTGTTACACCAGACAGTAAATCCTAGGACACAATCTTGTATGTTTTTTGGGGGGTTAGGATTCATTACTTGAAACTTAAAACAACAAATGCCTGTCTCATGAGGGAATGAGTAGAACAGGGTCAGTCTTTACAGATATTTAAGTAGGAAAAAGTTGTCTGTCAGGCTTACATCATGTTGATGAAATACAGTCATTAAAACCTTAAATAAACTGCCAGGGTGAATTTTTTTACAGCAAAGATAAAGCCTACCAAGTTGTTTCTACAGCTAGCTTGCGCCAACTTCTTTTCATTGCTTGCTAGCTTAACCTTTTATCAGTTACTCACAGTATGTGCATATTAGATGCACATCCTCACTCAGCAAGTAATCAAAAAGAGTTTCTTTACTGTTTCAGAGGATGAATTGCCTTCTTGATACAGAAGCTGATCAAAATTCTCAACCATACATAGCAAAGTAAAAACAATTGTTTTGTTTTGTTTTTTTGGGGGGAGGGGATTTTTTTTTTATCAACCTTAAACCAGATGTACTTTCTGCTACACAAATATACCAGTGTGCACTATCGCTCAGCTTCTAGTGCATTAGCAAAGTTATTGATCAGGTGGAATTCAAATGTAGGCTATGTGGTCACCAGATAGCAGCTAAAGGACAAATCAAGTAGCTAGCAAATCCATCCACTTTCTTTAAGCATCGTGTCATGGGCTAATCCCTAAAGAGGATGACAGTCCATCACAGAGCTAACCCAATGATCTATACAGGCTGATCCTTAACAGAGTCCAACTGGACCAAAATGAAATGAAAATATATTGACAGCTCACTGTTTTTTGGAACAAGATTGGTAAAAAACAAAAATTTAGCGAAAGCATGTCTTAACTTACTCAAATTTGGCACAATTTTACCTCTGGATCTCAAGAGAGAAGCACTTTTTTATGCTTTCTGTGCTTCTGTGCTTACTGGACAATGTGATAGCCTTACTATCCTTTGTTATGTTGTGTAAATCTACCTGGCATGCTTTTACATAGTCAATATTTGGGACAGTATTCAGATGAACCACCTTCAGACAGAACAAGTCATCATTCCAGCCTTGTCTTTGTTCAGTATTCCCTGCAAGAACTTGAATTATCTTTTAAACCGCAATCAATCGGTACTGGAAAGGCGGGAAATGGTTCAGTGCAAATCTTGTTTATTTTTTATTATATATTTTTTTGGTGTTATTTTTATTCAGCCACGTTTTCTTGATCTTGGCTTCAAACTGGCACGTTTGTCCTCGGGGATTTTACAGTGACTTGCATTTGAGCCAGGAAACCAGGAACACAAGTTTCAATCGCTTGTATGAAGATCTTTTTTCTTAAAAAAACAAAAAAACAAAAAAAACAAAGCCAGATCAGTAAGTATCTACCCCTTAAATTCACTTCATGCCGTCAGTAACCTTCAGTCACTAAGTAACCATCTTTGGTGCTTGAATGCCAATGACTTGAAACCTGACTTCAAAAGGGCTGAAAGATAAACCTAAAGACTGCCTTTGTGGGCCTCGGGAACAGCTTGTGCTCCAAATTTCTGTGACCCAATTTCTTTTTGTTTCCCTCCACCGTCAATAACTAAATTGTACAACTGCAACAAAGTCAACAGCATATTTTAATGAGTAGGAAAATAATACAATATGAGACAAACAAGCATATGCAGGAGCTTGAATACAGCATAAATTACGCTTTAAAAGAGACTATGTCAAGAAAAATAAGGAAACAAAGTTATACCCGGGCTAAAACCAGCTATTGACTCTGGTAATTATAAACCGACACTGGTCACTAACAGACTGGCATTGGTTAATGAGTTACTTGGTCATATTTTACTTGGTATTCACCCGCATCTGCTACTATCTTTGCTGGAGATTTGTACAACCTGAGTAGCTATGGCTTTCTGGACAAAAAAGTAAGCTCATATGACTTTTCTCAACCTAGGCGCTAGTGAATCCAACCATATTCACTAATGCCACAAAGATTAAAGAAAAGTTTAATATTCCAAATTCTGTACTTTCTATCAATATTGTAGCAATTTCCTTCCCACGGCAGTTATTACTCAATATATCTTCTTTGATTGAGATGCTGTTGTTTGTTACAGCTTTAATACAATTGTTAGTACGTTAACGTCAGTAACTTATAAAATTTAAGCCTAATCTCTAATATCTTTTTATTTTAACTACATAGTGCAGATGATGAAAAAGGGAAATACTGGTAGGGAGGAGGTAAAATAACTAGATTTTGTGTAAAATGCAGCTCTAAAGATTTGAAGAAAATACACTATTTTTGTTTTATTATTGTATTTCATTGAACTGAATAGAAAAAGACAACTTGTACACTGACCTTTTCAAACTTGTCTGGACTCTGTTTACAATGACAATCTTTGTGAAAACTCCATAAATAGGATGTAGTAACAAACTGGTTAAAAACTATTTCTAATTGAGGACTCTTTCCCATTTTCACCAGCTTCACCAACTGTTTGGTGGATAAAACTGGGCATGTTGGTCCCTTACACTGTCTAAATGTTGGGGACCAGGGAACCTAGAGCTTATGGGGGGTCTAGAAGAATTCCATCAGATTTGTCAATTTCTTATGAATATAAATATGAAGATATAATGTGTGACAGCGCCATTACCTTAATTTGATTCCTTTCCGATGCTGTCTAATGGCATGAGCTTGTGCCTGCTCCCCTTTTTGTTACAGCCTTTGAGCTGGGCTGTAACAATATTAAATATAATCACATTTCTAGCCGCAATGTCTGCAAGACACTAGAAACCCTTAAGAATGGAGATTGCTCTTTTTTGGTGGCACATATAGGTGACATCAGCATAACGATAAAAATTAATGTTGTATTTTCTCAAAATAGGGATAAATTATAGCAGGGACAGGGATTAAAAAAGGGGTCCGAATACTGAGTCTTGTGGGATCCCACAGTAGAGCAAAGCAAAAACAGATACGGACCCACTAAGACAGGTTAACTCGAACCACCTTAATGCTAAGTGTGATCCTCAACCACTGTTCCTGATTAAAATGCTCTGTTCTGTTAATTTTTTCTTTGAAAAAAAACCCAGTTTTATTACTGCCCCAACATCTGATCATGCGTGAAATAATCGAATTGCATTTGATCCATAAATGTAAAGTGTAATTAATGGTTGCATTGTGTATTTTTCATGATACATCAAGTACTTGTTAATAAAAAAGGAAAGGAAACAGAAAAGCTTGGATATGTTACACATGAATGCATTAATCCACAGTCACATATACAGTACTGTAAGCCTGCATTCATTTTTCTTCTGCTCCTTTTCAGTTTTGTGTCTGACTGAGTTCAGGATTCAATGCATTTTTTACCCCTAATCCCAGTAAGTGTGTTATGAAATCCTGCTTGAGCTCCTTTCTTTCAGGTGTTAGTGTGTCCTTCACCAAAAAAACATATATCATGTCCACCATTTCTTTTTCTCAGTTTCTTCTTGTGACAGATATGTCTAGGAAAACAGAGATGAGGTTGTAGCCAAAAACAGAATAGCTTCTCAGCAGCGAGGCCAATACATCATTGTAAATAATTCAGAGAAGTAAAGCTAGCTTCCTGCGGCCAGCACACGCCCAGGCTAACATGTGATTTATCTTGCTCACTGTGAAATTCCCCAATGGCGCCACGTTGACCCAGGGCAGCCATCTTTGGGATAAATTCCTACAGAAGAACATCACTCCTCTTCCTCCAAATGTAGCTTTTATTAGGTGCCAACAGTGACAGCTAAATATGATTTTATACTTTACTTCTTTTACACAGAGTGTCACTACTCTGAGAAGTTTGGGTGACAAGTTGACTCATCTTCAGCTTAAACATTATCGAGACTCGCTTTGATAAATTTGCAGGGAAGAAAAAGTGGAATGAAACAAATATTATGTTACCTGCTCATCCTCATTTTAAACCACATCACTATGTTACAGAGTAGCATAACCGAAGTGATGTTATGCAAGAGTTTACACAGTCAGATGTATGCATGCCATCAACTAAACTTTTGAGTTGAGTGCAGCTTCATACAGCCTCTGTATGAGTACCGGATTTATCCAGTTATCTCAGACCAAACCAGCATTACAGTTTGCTGGCTTAATAAAGCCACACATCCATCAAGGAAAAATGCATCTTTCTGTGCTAGAATTTAGCATTTATTTACCATTATATGTTTTCAGCTTCAAAAAAATAATTTAGCTGAAATTTAAGACATTTTTTTGTGTTTTTGCTATAGTTTTCTATCATTGAGTTAAAAAAAGGTCCAAAGAATGTTTGGTAATAAAGGTCAAAGTACTTTAACTCATTTAAAATACACTTGATCTTATTATAATAAGATCAAGTGCTTTTTAATATGAATATGAATATTTTGTATATGCAGGAATATGTAGGCCTATATTAAAAAAAAGTTTAAACTAATTTCAGAAGTCAGAGAAAAGGGCCGTATTAATCTGCATATTTTTGATCAGTTTTTTCTAAACAGCAAACTTGTACGTTTCAGAGGACTGTAGCTGTGTCTCAATACCACAGTGTGCTGGAATGTAGTGCGTAAATGTCAATGTAAATGCATTTAAACAAAGTAATGTTACTGCGCTGATTAAGGCACAGCCCCTGAACTAAGCGCCTGGTTGGACCTTTAAGACCATTGTTGTCTTTATCAACAGAATTTTTAAAATAATTTGTGTCTGTTAAGTTTCTGATGTAATAGCCATGATTATTACAGATAATTATACTGTTATGTCTGGATCATATTAATAGTACAGCTTTTTTCTCTATTTCTATGTTTTTACACTGTTTCCATTTATATAGAATCTATTTATAAATGTATATTTTTATATTCCATTTATATGTATAAACTATTATTATTACTATTAAAGGTAACCAGCAACACTAAATTTCCTTTAGTCCAAACCAGTATAGACCAGTTTAGTTTGACAGGGCTTAAAGCCAGTTCATCTGTCTGGGCTGTGTTGTTCAGAAATCCAACTGATTGAATGAAATTTTCACTTCCGTTCAGTTTTTAATGAGCACATATGAATCGGCTGGTGATGGTGAGGATGAAGAACTGCCTAAAACAGGTAGGGACAGCGGGCGAGTTGAGACTGAAGGTGAGAGAGGAAAACTCGTTTTCAATCGTAAAATTTAAATTCATCGTCTTCCCTCCATATTCTGTTTTACTCTCCATTTATGAGGATAAATTGCTTCTCACAGCAACAGCAGTAACATTAAACCATTTGTCTTTTTTTTTTTGCCATTTATCTTTATCCAGACTCCTTAAGCTGGCCTCACAGTGAAGCAGGATTTTTTGTTGTCAAAGTAGTTATGAATGACCATGAGAACAAAGTATGAACATTTCCCCTTCACTTTGTTAGAATTCAGCATTCTGCTTTTCCTTGCAAACACGCTAATAGCCTAAATAATTAACTTCAGATATAATACACCACATTCATACCATTAATGTTCTGTTGTAATGCATTTTGATGACAGTGTTTACTTTTAGATGCTCTGTATATATCCCTTAAACTTACATAAGAAAAGAAAATGATAGAAAAAATGACAACAGAAAGAGATAAAGAAGAAGAAAATATAAAAAAGGAACTGCTCAGAGGCGGCACTTACTGGTGAGGCAGGACCTTTTTCTCCAATTGCATTACAACAGGGAAGTCAACGCTGCAGGGGGCTCTTTTGGGGACAGATCCTCCACTAAAGAATAATTTTTAATTCAGATACTCTAACTTATTTTATCAGCTCTCAGGACTGCTGCTGAGCAAACACTTTTAAAATTGAAGATGAGAAAGCCCCTCTGGTTTTGAGCATAAAAAATGCATCATCCATGTGACTGTAGAACAGTATATCATTCCTGAAAACACTGCAGCCTGTATTTCACCTGCTCCTCCAGTCTGTGGATACAGACTTGGAGCTTCAGATTTGTGATTGGGTGCTTTTTGCATCTATAAAACAAGAATAACACCATATTCCTGATGCTTTATGGTATTAGTTAGCTTCTGATTTTCAAGGTAAAATTAAATGTCGCCTGCTTTCTGGTACACCTCTGCAGCAGTTCTGTTCCTTCCAACTGATTCATAGAAACTGCTCGGCTCCTATTGATTTTTCCAAATAGCTGCCTCTGCTGTGGCCTTGCACCAAAGCCCACACACTATTTGAATGATGACACTCTTAATACATCAACTTTGCCCTAAACAGCCCGTTTTCAACAATACAATAGCAGTTCAGCCACATTAAGCTACCTTTTAGTTTTTAGCTTAAACAAGGAGGAGTTAACTGCAGCTGTATGCAGCGGAGGGATGTCAAACAGTTTAATAATAAAACACTCTGCTAGGTTTCATAGAGGCGTTTCTACTTTGCCTGAAGTTGGGATGAGCCAATGAGTTAGGACAGATTGCACAGACAGAGCCTTTAAACCTTTAAACAGTCACAAGTCAATGTTAAAGTGTTGACCTCTTTGGAACGATGAAAAAAGAAGCTTCTACTTTATCTGGTTTTAACATGACTCTTAAAAAAAGCTGAATCTTTTGTTTACAGTTGCTGCTACAAAAGAAGCTCCATTTTTTTAATATTGCTTAAAAAATGAATAAATAAAATCCAAAGAAAAGCATCAAGCATCAATGCTTCCTTTTTTCAATTAAATTAATTGACATTCTTGTTAATAAACTCTACAGTAAAATAAAACCAAAGGGATAAAATACTAACATAATATCATCAACACCATACAAACATTAAAAAAAACAACAGACTAAAATGCAACGGCAGTATTTCCATCATTGTTTTCCATAATCTTTCATTTAAAAGGCAACTTTAAATCCTTTAGGACCTGTGAAAACCAGTAGTTCAGAGCATTTCAGCTGTGCAGCATTCTGTGGTTGTTGTCCCATTCTCCTCATAATGCAACATATATTTTTGGCAGGAGGCAGGTCTGGACTGCAGATACACCATCCAAACACACACACATGCACACACGGTGTGTACAAAGCCATGTTCTTGGAAGTCATGCAGAATGATGTCCTGCTGAAATAATGACCAACCTTGCTGGGAAAGACTTTGCATTGATGGTAGCACATGATATCCAACTCTGTAAAATTCTGTGAGCACTACTGATGTAGACTTGATACGACTCTGCATTAATGCTACTCCCCCACACATCACACACATCCACAGTCATGCATACCACCGGCAGTCCTGTCCTCACACCATCACAAACTGGCTTTTGCATCTTGTGCTTCCTGCAGCTTCCTGTTGATCTTTCTTATCTTTAGCTGCTGAGACTGATCCATTATTTATTGATTTTTCTCCAAAAGCAGCTAAACCATGGACTCATGCTACTCGTCATAGATATGCTGTTTTTTTTCTTGCCTGCGAGGTTTCTTGGTTGAGTTCCTTTCTACTGGCTGCAGTGGAAGTATTCTTATGTAGATATAATTACCATCCTAAAATGTGTTTTTTTCTAAATGCAAAAAAAAAATCTGAATCAGATATCTTTAAGAAGATAAATAAATGATAAATAAATAAATAAAAAACAAAGGGTGACGATATATAGCCATTACTGTCATGTAAATGATACATTTGATTGATGCTGATTTGATCAGATGATAAAATTCAGGGTAAGAAGAGAGGCAGGTGTCGGCATTATGCAGCAACATTATGGCCCAAAGAATGATCTCAGATAATACCTGAATAGACAGAATAAGCCAGTTTTCCCATCACCTGATTCTTTTCTTCCCCAAAGGCATGGGCATATTCCAAGATGATTCAAAAAGTGTTTGAGCACAGGAGCATGGAGACATGAATAGACCATAACAAAGTCCGGACATGAATCTCATGAAGAAGAACCTTTAGGGTTTTGTATGCATAGCGCTTTTCTACACATCCGTGTACTCGTTTACAACCGTGTCAATTACTATTTGACACATTCACCCATTCGCTCACACATTCACACACCGGTGACGCAGCACAATGCAACAATGATTTTTTTTGAGTCTATGAGTAACACTGTTGTTTCTAAGGGCTTTTTAGGGCAAAGTGTGTAATAAATATGAACACATGTGGCTCTGTCTCTAGTTTCAGGTTTAGTTAATTTAACAGTTTGTTCTTGTACAGTAAATATGATTTTTTTATTGAGTAAATTTGGTTTTTCATCATATTCCTGATCCCATGGGGCACCAAATGATGAACTAGTGTTACTTAAATGTTACATTTTGTTTTGTTTTTTAATCTTTTTTATATCTAATAAAAATCCTCACCTGTAAGAACTAATGTACTGATAGAAAACTGTTTTATTTTGTTATTGCCTAGTATCTGTCCCAACATCTCTCTGTGTGTTGCTGGTATTAAAGTGTAAATATGTCAGTATAGAAACAAAAATAAATGTATTTTGTGTGAAAAATGTACAGATTGAATTTCTTGAAATTAGGTTTAGACTAAAACTATTTGCTTGCTTGATTTTACTCGAAATGCCCTGCATTGAAGCCACATTCGCTTCCTTTAAACATCCCGCCCACCCACAGCTCAATCCAAACACAGAATCCTCCATCTCTTTCAGCGGCGCTTTAAACTGGCTTTCAGATGACACATCAGCAAGCCGCTGATCCATAGCAGAGATAACTTTTGGCTGTTGTGACATAAAGGGCCGAGATTGTTTTGTGTGTGAGGGTGTGCGGGCCAGTCGGTCATTGGAGCTTGGGGGATTTATCACTGCGTGGAGGTTATTGATTTGTACCCAAGTGCTTGTCACCCTCACCCCCTCCCGCTCACCCTGAACCTGTACCCCCACTGCTGTGCTTTTAGCCTCTGTGTGCTTCTTTCCTGAGTTGCATCAACACCGTAGGAGCTTCTAATCCCTCTGGCTGAAACACAGTAACCCTCCCATGTTGTACAACATTGATTGCTCTGTATTAACAAGAACTTGTGCTTAATCCTGTGGCGCATTGGTACCAATAGTTTGATACCCTGTAGTTTTTATTTAATGCTCAGTGTCACATATAGAGCCCTAAATGACTCTACTCAGCTTTACCTTAAAGATCATTTCTATGAGACAAAAAAGGATTGTTCAAAAACTCAGACAGATAAAAACCAACCTCTAGTAGAGGTTAGAGCATTTTTATTTCTCTTCCTTTTAAACAGACTCTGTTAAATGTCAGCCGGTGTATGTCTTTGCCAAGACTACAGATGTAATTACCAGAAAAGGTGCAAAAAGGTCCATATCAGGCAGCCTCTCTTTTTCTTTTTAAGGCTTATAGTATTGATTTATATGTTTAATAAAACTTTATAGATCATTTATGAATTATTAATTAAGCAGTTTAGTTTGCCGGGTTGCTGCACATAAATGCTGTCTGCAGTAATAAAGTGATTTAAATAAAGATAAGACTTGACAAAATAGTGTAGGAAAATGTAAATTATAGAGCATATAGTGTTCTGTGCAAGAAGTGAATAAATTGTTTCAAATTTTATTCAACTGCACACAATGGATAGTAGAAGATGCTCTTCTGCAAAAGAAGCAGAAATAAGAGAGGCAAGAAAAAATTAAAGATTGTTTTTAAAATGAAAAATATTTCAATTAAATGTAATTAAATTACTTATGTGAGGGCTACTGACCAATTCTATTTTAGATGGAAAATTGACTCCACATTTATTCAAAATGTGGAGGAAAAAAACATTCTGGAAAGAAAATGCAAGTAATAATAATAATAATAATTATAATTATAATAATAACAATAATAATAATAATAATAATAATAATAATAATAATAATAATAATAATAATAATAATAATAATAATCAGTGCATGTCACACGGCTAACAACTTGTTTAGTGGTATAGGGTTAGTTAGCAGTCTTCTGGTCCACATTTATGAGTATTCATGAGGTGAACAGAGCCTTGTCACAGTTTCTGTAAACCTAAGTTAAACAGTTTCAATTAAAAAATTCATAATGGATTAAAAATTAAAACATTATTATATAAAATGGGTCCATAAATATGGGTTAGGCTGCATAATAAAACATTAATACATTATTAGCTATCAATGCAGGACATTGGATACTTGCAATATAGATGCTATTTTAGTAGAATGTTGTGAAAAGTTCTAGTTTATACTGTAAACCTACACAAGCATGGAGGTGATGAAAATATGGAAAAAAGGATTTAATTTATCATCCAAAGTATTTCTGATGCACACGTTGTCCTTGGTTCAATGCTAGCTTTAGCAGACAGGTCATCCATCTTGCTCTTTTTTCCAATTTCTGCAGTCATGTGTCAAATGAAGACAAAAATACAAGCATAAATGATAACGGCAACTGTCACAGAAATCTCAGATAAATGTCAAGAAGCTCTAGTCCACTGATGGATTGATATCTTTATTATTTGTCATCCAAATTGCACTCAGATTTCTGCGATGGTCTTCGAACCAACTAACTGGCAAAATAAAGAAAGTGACAAAGTAATGTTCTGGTCAGAATGAATGCTGTTGAGATGCAGTGAGCAGGATGTGGTTCGATGGAGCGAAGGCATGAGAGAGTGAAACGTTTCATCCCTGACAAACCGGGATGTGAAATCTGATGTCTGCCACATTTTGCAGCACTTTTACAGGGAAATTCATCTGCTTCCATTAAATTTCATGACATTTCATGCATTTTCCTTCTAATACGCTACAACATTGTGAACAGTGCTCACTGTCCGTGTTGTCATATAATTACCAACACCTGCCTTTTGATTTCTTGCACCTGTTCCATACCTAATGAGATAGTTGTATAGTGACAGCACTGGTTATGGTTGCAAGAGCTTTCTGTCCACAATGCCTCATTTTTCTCCATTCTGCGGTGTCCGAGTCATTTAGTTCACTTCTTCTGCAAGCTGTGACCCTGGAGTTAAATCCGTCGATATTTTCATTTTTCACATCCAATAAATGTGTCACTCATTTAATGGCTGAGTGGCCGAATGGCTGAGACCCCCTGTCTGCTGTCATGAAGAGCGCCTACGGCATCTCATTTGTCCTGTCTCGTCTCAGAACACAGAGGATGCTCTGTGACACCACTGATGTCTAAAGTAGGCCCCAGTGAGGAGAGCGTGTCTTTGGAAAATTGGTAATATGAGACATTTATTTTATCAGGATGGAGTATCCTCAATAATCTGTTCATAGTTCTTTTAAAAAAACCTCTGCAGGGATTCGGATGCAAAACTAAATATTTTCATTATTATTACATCATCATCATCATCATCATCATCATCATCATCATCATCACATTATTTAACATTGTTTAACATGAACAAAAAGGTGCAGAATGAAGATTAATCTTGTGTAATCTGCCCATTAAAGGACATTTTAAAGAAGTATAAGTACATTTAAGTAAGTTGAGTTGACTCCTATCCCCCACCCTCACAAGGTCACCACACACAGCCACAAAAAACATTCAATTATTATTCATATCTGCATATTGTCTCAATATTTTGTCTTTATAGATTTTTTTAATCTGAAAACAACATTTTAAGTCAACATCTAGAAAGTTCCCTAATTTCACTCTATAAGCAGACACACACTTCTGTTTCTGTGTTGTCCGAGCAAATAAAGTCCGAAAATTATATTTCTGTCTGGAACGAAGATCCTGTGGAATGGAACTGATTAAACTCTAAACAGCATCGGGAAGAATTCCTTATTTAGCTTTCCACATAATGAGTAAACACTTTAAATCCACCAAATCCCTAAATTGAAATTGTCTGGTTTGCATAAAGAAGTTGTTTAAGTGAGAAAGCATCACTTACATCTGAACATATAGAGGTTGGTGTGGTGCCTGCAAGAGAAAAATCACCTGTCAGATGGTATTACCCCAGTGCCAGTTGCCCCGTGGGGTGACATTGGGGACCATGCAGGCGCCGTGGCTCCACATGCACCTCCACGACCAGTGTGTTGCAAAAACGTCGGGATAAGGAAAAGAGGGGGTCGAGTGCATGGTGTTAGGTCTCCCAGGGACCACATCTACTTTCAGCCTTAAATTATGGCTGTAATCCAGAATGACACGTTAAAAAAAGAACACTGGCTTCATTAGCGTGCTGACAATGCAACCCTATGGCCTGATAATGGCAAGCTCTCATAGGCTTGGCAGTGAGAAAAAGAACTTTAATCAGTGTCTCACAGGTAGTGTAGTTGCCAGGGATACTAAACTAAAGAAAGCATACAACAGGACTAATGGTATCCTGTTGCGCTGGTTGGCTTTTGGAGTCAGTTTTAGTTCCAACATTCAGATTTATGGAATCTAAAGCTGCAATAGAAATGAGAAACAGTACAACTCACTGGAAATAATGTGCCATGAAGCTATATTTAAATTCTCTAATGTCTAATATAATACACTAATTAGTTTGTTGGTAAACCTTCTTGCCAACAGTTATTAGGAAATCATTTACTGCACTGTACTGTAAGTTGCTTCACTTCAGCCAAAAACTCATTAACTGTCTTCTCTAATTCTGAAGTTTCTGGTAAATAATATCTGAGTTAACGAGGACAAAACACAAACATGTTTTATTTATGTGTGAAACAGAGATGACCTTCTTTGTTAACTGAGATTACAATCCAGCCTATTTCTACACTGCTTCATCAGATTCAGGGTCATGAGTAGTTGGAGCCTATCCCAGGAACCATTGGGTGAGAGGTGGGGTAAACCCAGGACAGGTCACCAGTCCATCACAGAGAGAGATAAACACTTATAGAAATATTGTTTAAAATGGATCCTGGATTTTAAAGGTAAAGAAGATGTGCAGAGAACAGTTGTGAGGTATCACAAGTTATAAAGTATTAGGTCTGGTGAAAGCTGATACTACAGTATGTGTAGATTTACAGACATTAATATGTTCCCTTTGTATGCCTGCGTGTCAGAGAATGTCTTGGCAGCATTCGGGTTCATTGCTATGTTGTCTATCTGGGTGTATTAACCCTTTTGTGACCACCAACCAAATTATTTATCTGCGCAAATACTTCAGGAATTACGGTACTGACGCTCCTGCAACAAATGTGTTACAAATATGTGATGACCCTCTGAATCATGCCTGTGATTGGATGGTTGTAGTGCGGGGGTCCTGCGTTCTACCGCAATGACAACTAAGAGAGGTTCATTTTTCTGTTTTCTGGTGATTTTTTTAACTGTTAAAATATGTCATACGTTATACTTCTGAATAACATCCTGCCAACATGTCTGTCCTAAGAGGGTTAATTACATTGACTATCATGCAGAGCACTTTGTGTTGCCTATGGCATGAAAATCCTTTTAAATTGAATTTATTGTCTGTATAAAGTAGAACCACAATGCTTTGGTCTGAGTTCCTGCTTATTCTTGCTCCACACACACCTTATAACCCTGTTCTGAGGTGCGACTCGTTTTGGTGCCGTCTCTTTAAATGTGAATGAGACATGTTAAGCCCCGCCCCCCTCGAGGTCACAGGAAGTTCAACTACCCTGTTCCGCCATGTTTGTAACTTGATGGCAGCGATACGCTAATCTCCCAGCAGAGAGACATTTAATTGGAAAGTATATATATATATATATATATATATATATATATGTGCTCTTTATTGGTAAGTTTATTATAAATGTCAACATATCAGATTCACAAATTTTATTACCTGAAATTCCACGACCTTATTTGGCAGACCCACAGCAAATACTTTGGCATAATAGATAAAAGAATTACACAGACTGAAAAATATGTAAAGATTTACGTGCAGCATTATGGTCGTATAAATTTGCTTTTTCAGCCATTAAAAGTGCACAAAAACATGTATTTAAGGGCTAAAAAAAAGTGGGTTTTGCATGATACGTCCCCTTTAAAATATGTAAAGTAACATGCTCACTTCCATTAATACCTTACATCAGGGATCTTCCTTGAGAGCCGGTGTCCTACAAGTATTCCCTGCAGCATCACACCTGATTCTAATGAATGGGTTGTTAACAGACTAATGACAACAAGCTGGGGAGATCAATTTGACATGAACCAGGTGTGTTTCAGTAGGTAAACATTCAATACCTACATAACACCGGCCCTCGAGGACTGGATTTGGAGATCCCTGCCTTACACAGTAATGCCCAACCCAAAACATACAGGACAGAATATTAATTATTATTACTTTGATCTGATGTCTTTGTTTGACCCTTTAACAGAATGTTAATGTGCCTTGTTTTTCTTCTCAGCAGCTGCCCTGGGGCACTTGGTGAAGGATGATATTGCCGGTGCCAGTGCTAAGGGTGGTTGCAAATTACATTTTCACGTCCCTCTGCCAAAACAAGCACCTCCAATCATCAAAAGGCCAAACGGTGTTCTTTTGAGTAAGAAAATATCCATAGCGCCCATTAAAAGCTCCAGCAGGTCTGCAGGGAATTGCACATGACTGGCAGATGAGGGTGGATCTGGGGAAATGACTCAAGTTCCCAGAAGTTATCACAGAGACAAGCCTCAGGCCAAACACTGTGCTGTTCTCTGAAACATCTAAGCAGGTGGTCATGTTTGAGCTGACAGGGCCCTAGGAGGAGAGGATGGAGGAGGCCAGTGGAGGGAAAGCGGGAAAATGTGTTGAGCTGACACAGGACTGCTGCAAATGCTGGTGGGGTGGGGAGGTTTTGGGAGGGAGGCATCACTTGAACATGCAAGAGGAAAGCCATCAGCAGAAACGCAAAGGCTGCACCAAAGTTATCTAAAGAACTATGGATTTACAGGGACAAACAGTGGGTTAATGCTTTTTGAGTACTGGAAAGACATTGATCATTACTAAGCAGGTCACGGGTGAGCGGCTGTAAAGTTGAAAGACCTGAAACCCCTCTGTGACCTTAGCTAAGTCACTGATGATGTGTCCAAATGCATCGAAATATGTCACAACATACATCAGAAGTGTTGTAGTACAAAAGCAATCCACCAGGGGTCATATGACAAGTACCAGATTGTGTACAACAAGGTTTTAAGCAATGTTTAGACCATCAGGTAATGCAATAATTTTCAGAAATAGCATGCATAACATATGATACATCAGGGCATTAAGGGGTTAATAAAACTATTAGGTGTCCTTTAAATTCTATGTATGTAGACACAGTGTAGTTGTAAGGGATAGAGGTCAGTGCTAAGCATTGTCTTTTACACCTACAGCAGCAGCCCCTAACAGTAAAGTACTGAAAGGTCTTAATATCTAACATTTGATTATTTTTTAGAAAATTTTCACTCAATTTAAATTTAATGGAAATGAAACTTTTCAAAATATGTTTAAAAAAATAAGGCAGAAAGTACCTGGCAGAAATGAAAACAACTGAAGGTGACACCTAATACGATTAATAAGGTGACTTAAAAAAAATGAAAACAAGGGGTTCATCAAAAGTTTTTTAGACATTTAAAGGTATCAGCTGTGTTATTGGGATTGTCTCACATTGGCTAAGGAGGTGAGACATACTCAGCATTCTTACAGTCTGACTGTTTTAAGGGCCTTAAATGCCATCTATTATTCTTTTTCACTAAACATGTGGCTAAAAGGTGGCGACAAAACTTTTGTCTTGCCAAAATCGGACCATTTTGTGTTCATTAAATGATAAATCTGTCTTCAGTGAAGCAAATTTATTTTATTATATGACCATAATTTGGGAGGATTTTAGCTTTCATATGTGATCTATAAGTTTTTGTTTCTACAAAATGGATCGACAAGACTTTTGTCAGGGACTCTTTTATGTTAGATTTTTTTATATTGATGGGCAGCTGACATCTCATTCTGTTAATAGAAAATAACTTAGAAAAATATAGCTCACGCTGGTTATAAGGGACGTCTTGACATTCATCCTTGCATTACACTATACCTCATTAAGTCATATTTTAATGCCAATTTACATTTTTATTACTTATTTTATTTAGCCTTTTTTAAGTTTTAGATATCAAATTAAAGAGAACCACAGATTTAAACCAACTTCAGGCTATAGTATAAATGCAAGATTTTCTTCTATTTAAGGAAATATTTAAATAAAATGAAATCAAATAAGCTGCAAGAGATTCCATTTAATCGGCCCCTAAGAAGAACGTGCTGATCTGCGAGTTCTCATCTTGACCTTTTCTCAGATAGAAATGATCTTTTATTGGATGTTGATGATGTGAGCTGTCTGGGGGCCAGAGGCAGAGGCGGACTAGAGGAATCGAGAGAGGAGAGACAAGGAGACACTGTGAGGGGAAAGTTAAGCACAGAGAAAATGAGAAAAATTTGAATGAGAAAGGGCAAAATGGAGAATATTAAAAAGAGAGATAGAGCCTGAAAGGAAGAGTACTCATCTGTAATCACCACAGGTATCTGGCCCACAGAGGCTCTTTGTCCTCAGCTGGACTGTCTCTCAAAATGATGGGCTTGACCTCACCTGGGGATACATAGCATTAGTCAGCACTTATTTCCCACTAAAATTAGAGCTTCTACATTGCTGGTGGATGTTGCAAATTACAGAAAGCATCAAATCAGACAGGCTTGGAAAAGGCTGTGATGGAGAAATTGGAGGGGAAAGGTTCAGTGGCTCCGGTGCAGCTGGTGTAAGCAGAACAAAACAGAACAACCCATTAGCTGAGCCATATTTTATAAACCTATCCCAACATACAGATAAACTGGATGGAAATGAGTTTTAATGCTGGATAAAGACATTTTAAAACATTTGATCAGTTTTATGAAGCTTTTTCTCTGATAAAACATTTAAATTAAAGCATTCCTGCTGCTCACATAAAACAGCTGAACAGATCTACACCTGAGGTCGTAAGGTCACTGCTGCTCAATTATTCTATCTTTATGTAAATGCTAAAAAATAAAGAGGACTCTTTAGGTATGAAAAAGATTTATTTTAAAAACATGATGCATAAAAGTGTAAACCTATCTCACTTTATTCATCCTCTTTAAGAACCAAATGGCCCTTTCTCAATTCAGAGACTGCACACTTCAAAGTGTGGATTTGCAGACCGCATACGTCATACTGGCGCGCCAAGTGC
>JBAMIG010000024.1:3155262-3168711 GCA_037177335.1 Kiunga ballochi | reverse complement strand
AGCGTGGGTTCTCTCCGTGTTAGCTTGGGTTCTCTCCGTGTTAACGTGGGTTCTCTCCGTGTTAGCTTGGGTTCTCTGTGTTAACGTGGGTTCTCCCCGTGTTAGCGTGGGTTCTCTCCGTGTTAACGTGGGTTCTCCCCGTGTTAGCGTGGGTTCTCTCCAGCTTCCTCCGACAGTCCAAAGACATGCACCTTGGGGATAGGCTGATTGGAGGCTTTAAATTGCCCATAGGAGTAAGTGTGAGTGTGTATGGTTGTCTGTGTGTTGGCCTGCTGATGGATTGGCGACCTGTCCAGGGTGTACCACCCGTTGTCAGCTGGGATTGGCTCCAGCCCCACTGCAACCCTGTTCGGGGAATAAGTGGTAGGAAATGGATCGTTGGATAAGGCTGTTGGGAGCTTGTCCTAGATTTTTGTCAGCCTGACTATCTATCGTAGGTTACATGCACATATAGTGAAAATGGCCTTGTCTGGCAAATATGAAAAAAAATCTTTAAAGAAAAAAATCCAGGATCCCGATAATGATCTGGATCACTCCTGAAGTATACTAGAATCCCAGAATTCCTGAAAAAATAAATGACAAAATTCCTTACAGTGATTTCTCATAAACATAATATATATATATATTTTTTAAAACAGACAGAAGCCACTTTGGATATTTTTTAAAGGATGTTTATAAAATGATTTTAGAAACATTTTTAGTGCAAAAACAGCAAATCTGCCAATCAGGCAAAAGCTGGCTGTAAAATGAGAGTTCTGAAAATAGGATTTGTATTTGCAAAAAAATTTAACCAAAACTTTTTAAAAAAATATTTTTTCTCACAGCTTGATAATATGACATACCTCCATAAGTTCATGGTCATTCTGTTACTGAGAGATGTTACAGATGTAGTATGTTGACACTGTAGTGATAAACAAAATGATTAATATACTATAACTCACAATAGTTAGCAACATCTGTTCACATGGTGAGAGTAATTATAATGTTGATGATGCGTGGTAAACAAAAGAAATATGTGAAACTTAATGCTGTTACGTTTATTTCCTCTTGTTTTTCTCCTCCTCTGTTAACTCGGCAATACAACCAAAGTCCTTGAATGTAAAGCACTTTGAATAATCCTGTACATAAAAGATGCTTTACAAATAAACATTCCCTGCCTTTTTTTTTCTTTTCAGTGTGGTCTAATTTCAAACAATGCTAGACCTGGACTATAACCAGAATTGGACTCAAAAGCTATGATCTCCGCTTAAACCAAAAATCAAAACCAGCTCATTAAATGACACTAAAGGAGCACAAAGAACCATTAACACTGCATTAATCCTGCAATAGATGCTCTGCCAACAGGACAAACCGGAAAAGCCTGTTAGAAAAATGTGAGGTAGTAATTAAAACTTTCCGGTCTCACCTTTTCTTGCAACCTGGCCTTCGCTTACCTTTTAACCCTGTGTTTTCACACCACAGGATGTTTGCTGCGACGCCAGCGAAGCGAATGCAGCCAGCTGTTCCTAAATGTCACCTGTATCCTGCAGAGGATTTAGCTCCAGTGGTTGGATGAAGCATAACATTTAAAAAATATATTACATATCTATATTTCGTGGAATATAATTAGCATTTAGTTCTAAAACCACACACACAAGTTGTTACCCCCTCCCGTTCTCAACACTAACAGTCACTGACTCATTTATTAATGATGAATTAACTTGATTTAAACACTGACAGGATGATTAATGTGAGGGAGACCAGGATTATGCTTCATGCATGAAGGATTTTAGTTGCTGTTATTTTTTTCTGTCAATATATCTTAATGACAGATCCCTGTTTGTGTCTACAAACACAGCAGCCTACTTTAACCAACTTTTTGTCGGGAAGATGTGAGGCTCTGGGGGGATTTGTAGTGCTGATTATAAATCACACCCAGCAGCTTTTGTTCCTTCCCTCCCTCTGTGTGTAAGTTCACTGGAGTCAGATGTTCAGTTTGCTTGGCTGGCAGCCATACATTTTTCGTCCTTGAATGTGCATTTTGTAATGTCAAGTATTTTTAACTTTAAAAAACAAAGAGCTCAAGTTCATTTTGTGCTTATGTGCAAAGTCAGCGGTCAACTATTAGCATGGTACCAAGTTCATTTCAGCAAGAGGTTGCAATGACAATTTGTAAAGCCACACACATATGTTTTAATGTATTTATTTTCATTTGCAAATAAAAACAATCACCTATTTAGCATTCATCCAGTGCAAATAGAGGTATTTACTGTAGGAACAAACAGAATGCAGGGAAGAGTTGAGCCTAGCTGGTTTGCAAAGCTGAAACTGCATTTTTTAAGGGCATTATTTGAGTATTTAGATCAAACTTTTCTGTTTTACTAAATGAAACCTCAAAGTTCAATAGGCTCATTGGTATCAGAAGTTTTTTCTCCCCCATAGGCTTAAGCGCTGCACTTGCAGCAAAGCTTGCAGGCCACCATTCCTTACCCCGACTTCCACCCGCTGCCTTTTTATGTCCTTTTTTAGCTACTCACAAGTTGTCAGTTGTTGTCTCCTTTAATGATCTACCTCTACTAACTCTAAGTAAGTGGTGAGTAAATGTGTAAACACATATAATGCTTAAAAGAATAATGTTAATAATTCACAGTGACAGGTAAGAAGCATCTATCCCAGCATTTAGTGGGCACAGGACAGTCCATCACATACTCTTTTTGTTATTGCAGACAGTATGACATTATATATGAAAAAAAATTAAATTCATTTAAAAAAAACAATATTGACAATAAATGACAAGGAGATTACATCAGAGTGGTTCTGAATATCACTTTCAATAAATTTCACTTCATCTTGTCCATGCAAACAGAACATTTTCCAAAAACATCTCAACCATAAAGATGTTTTTTTCTAAGTTTTTCAGTATCTAAAAACTGCTTTTGCATTTATCAATAAAAGGGGAAACAAAAAATATCCACACCCATGTTAAAAATATCCCTGGCATGTCATTAAATCTCATTAAAGGTTATTTGATGTAAATCTTTCCTATTTATACCTCCTTTAGTATGTAGGTCAGATGTGAAGAAAGAGAATAAATGATGCCACTATCCTGTTTTATTGACTTCATATGACTCATATAAAGAATTTACCTGAAGCAACTGTTGCCGTTGCTTTTATGTCTCAGTGTGAATGTTTGACAGAACAGCCAGGCTGCCTCTTTAAGACTCAGACGTTTACGTTAACCTGCACGATCCTTCTTACAGAACCTCTTGATGAAAATTCATCATGTGTAACATTGAATAAAATGGAAAGAAAAACACTGAGTAATTGCCAGAAAACTAACTTAACTCCTAATTAAATTGTAATTAGTTTCTAATGATTCTTTTAGCAGTGCAGTACATTAAGGTAGAGAAACAACTGGTGATAAGCAGATGCTTATTGCATGACTTCCTATTGGCCTAATGATTTTTAATGGAGGACTTTAATGGAAATATGGATATTAAGAGGACATATGGAGGGTTCCTATTAAAAAAATTTGTGGGAAGTTCTGATGATGGATACATTATTTCCACACATTTGACTAAATAACACATACAGCGTGTTTGCCTAAAGATGCATATTAGCATATTATATATCTTATAATGCTAAATAAATATTTTAATTAAGGTTGAAATATCTACTACCTTTTAAGTACAAAGGTGATATAGATTCAGCAAGTTGATGACAATATTCCTTTGTGATCTGGTGGATCACCTAGTTAGAAGTTGCCAGACAACTGCTGCACACTGCATATTTTCTCTTTTTGCTTAAAGCAAATCCATTGAAGTGGTCTGTCGTGGGACAGAACAGTGTGGTATGGTTAGTAAACGATCATTTCTGTTGCATTACACAGCAAGCCAAATATTTACCTGGTAGGTGGGGTGTAAGTCAGACAGCTTGCTGGAAACAGGGCCATAGATACCTGTAATGTTTCCAGTTCAAAAATCGCCTGAACATCTGCAAGCGATGCTCAGGAGATTTAAATCCAGCATGATACTGATAAAGCACCCATGTATCTGTAACACTCAGAGTCATTTTTAATATGACTCATAATTACATTATGCTGAAGATCACAGATGTTTCCCAGAACAGCTTTTTGGGTGAAGGAAAAAAATCCAGTTTTCTTCATAAACTTCTTATTCCACACTAATATTAAAGTGTTGCACTTTTTAAATGTTTAAACAATGGACATGCACAGTGTTAGCACAAAAAAGGCCAGTAAATTGTGTAGGTTGCATTAGTTGAGGTTATTCTGAAAATACTGGAAACAGCCTGCACAATGTTTTCTGTGCATGTTTTACATAATCATAGTTAAAAAAAAGAAAGAAAAAACAAAGTAAATATGTTAATGTGAAACAACAGAAGTTTTCCCTGTCTGTCATCAGTTTAGCTGACATAGCTGAGGATATTAGCACATGATAATAATGCTCAATGGGCATTGTTAGTGCAGTTTCCCCACTAAATACCAATTAGCCTTTACTAAGGAATATTTGTTCTCATCTTGCAGAGGAAAACCATCAGTAAAACAACAATTCCACATACATTTTTACACAAAAAAGAAAAAAAAAGTGAAATAAAGAGGCAGTTTATGGACAGCAGATAAATGCACTCCATACTTCCTGTAGTTAACAGATTTTTTTCCCTGTCAGAATATTGAAATGTACACTGTGGCACATATTGATAAAAATCATGAAGGACAGAAGCTCTGGAAGAAGTGTCTGGTTTTCGATACACTCACATACATCCTTGAGGGAGGAACATACTGTATGCTTTTCATTTTTAAATGTGAAATTTCCACCAATTGTGTGGCTGAAAGATGGCTCCCGAGACAGATAATGAGTGAAGAATGCATCACATTTTCCACAAAATGACCTCTTCTTTGATGGTGGTTGTGACTGTATAAGTCATTCAAAAGGAATAGGACCACCTTTCATAATCTGCAGTTTGAAAAGCAAGAAAAATTGTTATAATAAAAACAGAAATTTTTCTGCTCATATTATGTTAATGAATATCACATAAGATGCCAGAATCTCCAACTTTCCACATTATAGAGTTTATATAGGCCTTAAAAGCGAGATGAGCTTGTAAGAAATCCCAAGGTGAAACGCTAGTAGTTATTAACTCAGTTTTTTCTATGCTGTTAGATGTAGTTTTGTTATGTATTTGTCTTTTATTGAAGTCAGGGGCGATTCTAGGATCAGAGATTTGGGGGGGCTGGGTCCTTAGAGAGCTGCTCGGCTAGGCAAGATCATTTGCTCTATTTTGTACATTGAGTACAATTTCAGTCACATTTTTGTGAAAGAAAAGCTAAAACCCTTTTTGGAAAGTCTTTGACTAAAGCAATAATCCTGATAAAGGTTTCTTTGAATGTTGATGAACTGGCAACATGTTCAAGGTGTACCTGCCTCTCGCCTGCTCCTGCAGGGATGGGGTCCAGCCAACAACACTGTAATTATTATTAGCAATATATAAAAGCACAAATGCATGAATAGCCACAGCAAAAAAAAAGAATAGATTGGAATTATAATTTAAAAAGACATATTGTAACATTCATTTTTGTTATATGTTTAGTGTACAAGTGCTCAGAACCAGATATAATGTAACATCATTTTCATGACATGCAGGTATATAAATAAGTACATTTTCTTAAATTTCATAATATGGTTCAGGATGTAATACTTCATGTGATGGATGGATGAACATAATTTGCTTTACAAACCAGTGTAATTATTACTAGATGTATATAAAAATCCCTAATTAGCATTTTGACTCTGATGCTTCATCTCCATCCAAAGCAACAGTTTGTCTTCAAAGATGAGTTTCTAAATCTGTTTTAGCGTTATACCTCAATGAGAGCTCCCTAATTATTGACAAAGTTGGAATGAGATCTGGATTTTCTTGAAGACAAATCTATTCTGTGGCAAGGAGAATTGTTTTTTTCATTCATTCAGCCTCTTTATTACCATCGAATAAAAACACATTTAATGAGCATCAACAGAATTCACTGTCAGTCAAGAGGAGAAATTATTTTATATCTAAAGCTGCATGATTCAAAATAAAACATTTAGTTAATTCTGTGTTTGACATGATAAAAAAGAAAAATCATCTTTCTTTTTGACTTTTTTGTTACGACTGCAGATAATACAGTGACTCCCATTAATACATCCATCTTTTCCTTTCAGTGTGTCAAGGTTTCAAAGCCACCCTTTTCTCAACCTCAAAATTATTCTTTCTGAGTCAAATAGTCCAACAATTGACCTCCTCTTATCTTTTTCTTAGATGCTTTTCCTTGCCCTCATTGAAAAATGTCATAGGTTTGAGGAGATCAAAATAAGGAAGGACTTGAAAATAAAAAGGGCTAAAGATCCAAAGTGCACAAACACATCATCTAATACAGATTTAGATCTATTACATGGAAAGACAGCATGTTGGTATACAAGAATTGGGAAAAATGAATTTAATAATGTTGATGATACTCTTTTTTTTTTATTATGCATGTTATACTTTATCATTTATACTAACTTGAATGAGGATTTTGTTTTTAAATCTGCAAAGCAGCAATTTAAAGAAGCTGAAGAACATGTAATTCCATAATTATCAGAGTTTCCCAAAGGTTAGCTTAACCTTCTCAAGAAGCTGGTTAAAACATCTTATATTGCAGTTTTCAAAACAAGGGGGTCAGCCTCTGATCACCTTAGCAGAGCTGGAAAGTAATGAATCAAATGAACTCATAACTAATTGAATTTGTCATTAATTTGTCATTTCTAAGTAGTTTTTAAAATGGGTAAATTTACTTTTACTCAACTACATTTTGCCCCAAGTGTTTCATTTTACTAAACTGGATTTGTCCCCATTACTAAGTTAAAGATCCAACCCCAGCCTGAACATTATGCCGATCGCTAGCGCTGATATGCTTCGGTCATGTTTCACGCCCACTGAAAGGAAAGGAGCGGCGTATTACCTGCGTTTGACCAGGAAAAAATGTCCAAGCAGAGCTGTTAAAGGCAATGAAAGCAAAGGAACTCTTTGGCCGGATCACTGCTAGGGTTACTTTGATTTAGTTTTATTTTCCCTTTTTTCATTGTAAAGTCTTAAAAGTGAATTAAAAACAGTGTTGGGTTGAATTTATTATTTGTCCTTATCCAGATAATTGAAAGTAAGTAAGTACATTTTTAATTTGTACTTTTTTATTTTTACTCAAGTAGAATTTGAGCAAAGTCAGACTACTTTGAGAAAGTTACAATTTTTTATATTTTTCCACATAATTTTTTTAGCACAGTTTGTCAGTATCATTTATTAGATGTTTATAAAAAAACAGGTCTTTTGATGTTTGAAATGTAGAAAACATGCTGATGCATGCAGTGTACTGCTACAATTTCCCACCAATAGATTTGCTGCAGTTTCCTTCTCAGGTCACTGTCTTAATTTCTCCCTCATGTCCTCAGATGGGCAAAGGTTGATGTCTTTGGAGTCATCAGACGGCCAATCGTAGACTAAATCCACACTGCATGACCCGTGCCAGGGTGCAGGCTTCCTGTATCCCCAACCAATCGCACAAAACCAGGCAGTTTGCTGGTGTTTCTTCACAAGAACCTTAACAGTCAAACATGCAACAACTCAACAACATCATGACAATTTCAACTGACATTTTAGGATTCTCTTGGGTAGGTATGATGATCACAAGTGACACGCAGAGATTAGGAAAATCTGCCAAGAAGACGCTGAAGATGTTGAACGTCTTGTTACTGGTTGCTCATCTATATATCCCTTAATCCTCTCACACACATCAATCAGTTTGTACATCTGAAACATAACATGCATATAATACACTGGACCATTCTTTATGAAACAGAAATCTTGAAGGATTGGGGCTCTTTTGGATTTTGGACAATGGATTGTTATCATGACCGCCACTCAAATACTTCTTTCCAGCTTGTCGTCTTCTGTCAGAAAAAAATTTCTGAACATAAAGAAAAAGCACGACGAGGAAAAAAAAGACCATTCAGCTGCATCGTTAATTTAGAATTTCAGGAAAGGCAGAATTAAGACAACTCCACTTGAGCTGCCAAGGAAACATTGGTTTTACTTGTCAGCTCCTAATTAAGTCAACATGTAACATTTTATTCAGCTTTTAAACAGTAAAGACATACAAAACCACATGCTTGCACCCCTGCACAACACACACACACACACGTTTCACACTACTGTGCATGTGCTGACTTAAATGGAATCTTTAATGGACTTCAGGGGTCATCAATGGCTGGCTGGGTGCGATAGCATCAATGCTGCAACCATGACACCACTGGGACGACTGGGGCGGCAGTAGAATCAGACTGGGCTAATCTGCCTGCATGACTGACGCTATCTACAAGCTCATCTCTGCTAGCAATGAGATCCCTCTTGCGACCTTCATCAGATCCTTATCAGATGGGGGACAAAAAACCAAGTGTGTATTTGAGTGCCTGGATTGACAGCTGTGTGAGTCAGTGAATGTTAATGTGTGTGTATGTGTGTGTGTGTGTGTGAGAACTCTGGAGACTGTTAGAATGGCTGTCAAAATCATTTGAGTGCATATAGATGTGTATGTGGAGCCTATTTTGTACAACTCAAATGCAGTATTTGCCCTCTGCTCGTACCACACAAGCCTGTCACCCATGAGTAATGTGTGAAATATTCAAACCTCATAAAATCTTTTCTATGATCTACAAAGAAGCAGAGACATTTGCATTGCCCTTAAAAATTTCAACAAGAAAGTCAATAACACCACAAGTACTGCATTGGAAATATTAAGCTAGATGTAGAGCTCCATTTAGCTTAAAACAGTAGCTTTTAGCTACTTAAATAAATAATAAATAAAACTACTTTTCATGTATGGATTCAAGTGTGAAGCTAAACTTTTAGAAATTAATGTTAGAGTTTACTTAAGCAAATGGTAAGTATGCTATTTAGCCAACTATTTTTTACTAAGTATTAGCTATGCAATAGTTAACCTAGCCTTAAAGGAAACTGAAAACATGACTATAGTTAGGAAAAAGAAACTAAGAGCAGAATAATACAGATGAAAATGAAGGTCTTCAAAATGGATTAAGCTAATCTAAGCTAAAGCACATCTTTAGCTAACATAAATGTAGCATGGCGCTACATGGAGCTCTACTCATATCAATGTGTTGTAACATTTCTTATATTGTACAATATGTCTTTATTTTCTTCACATTTAGGATTTTTTTGTCTTTTTCTAAACATTTCAGGCACGTCTTTTTGCAATTATATTTGCTCCGGTGGTGGTTGCTTATCATCCCTGTGTAGCCAATTAGCATCTTTTGTGTTTTTTTATGTTTTGTGTCTGATATTTCAGACTTTCACTATAAAGAGAAACATAATTTAGTTCCCTGTTTTCCTGCTGAAAAAAAATATTAAAACTCATTAATATTTAGTTCATGTCTGAATTTGGAAAGTGCTGTCTATTTTTCTACAACATAATCAAATCAGTAACTTCTTTCTTTATATTTCACCAATGTTTCACCAAAGCACATCCTCCTGTGTTTAGAAACTGCAACAAGTTTTATCAGAGTTAAAACTAAACCGAGAAACATAAAATATTGGATGACAGCCATGCCGATAGCTGCTCAATCCTAAACTCCACTCTCAGTTTCTCATTTGGCCCGTATAAAAAGTACATGTTATTTCAAACTAAAATTAATAGAATTAACAGAACATAATTAATTTGTTACATTGAGGTGGATGATAGCTGATTGGATGAACGGACAGAGAGATAAATAGATAGATTGAGGCAGTGGCAGATGGAGCAAATTGAAAACTGGTAATTAGCAGCTCAGCTGTCGTTTTGCAGAAGCAAATAGAAAACCCAATTTGTGTTTTTGCTATTGTCTTTCAAAGCACAGTCGCCTCTGTTTTGTTGCACCTGCAATGATTGATTAAAAACAAACCAGCTCTTTCAGGGTAGATACAATTTATAGCCCTGACACTAAATTAAATTGTGTTCGCTGCATTGTTACAGTTTAATTTTACGAACGATTTGCTGTAATTTCAGCTTGCCTGAGCTTGAATTGGCCGTGTGGTTTTTCTTTCTTTCTTTAAAACCAAAGCATCTATATGCTTAACTCGTCTGTAACGCTGAAATAAGTTGGCAGAGAAGAAATGGAGTAAAGGAATTAACTCTGGAGCGATTCATTTGCTGGAGGTTTGAGGAGCGAAGTGGGATTGTGTTTCACATTTTCCATGTTAACCCATTTTGTGTCTTTGGAATTGCAGATCAGAATTTGTTTTCAGAGGTGGGGAAGGAGACAATGGGGCTTTTTTTTCCCCGCAATGGGATGATCTGTACTACACAACCAACAGGGTTGATAAGAGCACATGACTCAGCCTTTTATCACAGTGAGCTGCAGCAGAATCCATTATCTGGCTCCTTCAATGCCATCTCTGACAGAATGAGAAACTGAGGAAAAAAACAGGATGAGAGGATTTAAAGGAGGATTGATTTTGATGGAAAGTCTCCTGCATGGTCCTGACATGTGGCTGTCCCACTCAGGCCCGTCTCGTAGTTTAAATGATAACTTAGACACAGCTTAAGCTTAGCATGAGATGCATTCTTCATATTTGCAATGCTGTTATCTTTTAGTTACCTAAATTATATTTATTTGCACACCAAACTTAATAAGACTTTGATAAAAGAATGAATCAGAATGCAGCTTTGAAGAGTTGCTGTCACACTGACTTTCAGACTGAAATGACTTTTTTTATGCTCTTATACAACGTATGAAGTTTTAATGCCAAAAACAAACTCCAAAACAAGTAACGTCAAACACTGAAATGAAGAAACGAGTCAGAGTGCAGCAGCAGCAGCAAATAAACTTCACAGGGAAATACAAATCAGTTTTAAGCCTGTTCAAAGTAGTCATTAAAAACAAAGGCATACTAATATGCAGTGGGAGTGGATGGTTTCAGGCAGCAATAAATTGAAAATGACTGCAGGAGTTGCAGATGTTAAACATGTCTAACTGCAAACTGCATCGATGGAAACACCATCGAGGAGCAGACGTTCTTTATAAATGCAGAAGCTTTTTACATTTTTGAGGTCATAAAATCATACAATTAAAAATAAACAGAACTTTTCTATTAATGGCTTCTGTGTTTTATAGCAGACAGTAAAACTGTTTGTGTGTTTGATTCTTAGCTTTCTCGTATCTGACAGGGCTCTAACTACGCTTTTAATAACCAGGTAACATGTCCACCAGATTTCCAAACTACCAACCAATCAGAATGTCCTGCAGCCAAATTATTTTGAATTATTTTCAGTATTTTAATATTTTTTAAATGATGAAAACACAGTAAATTTCTAAGTAAAAACCTAACTTTTCTTTAGAATATCACTACTTCAGCCATATTTTCTACAAAAAAAGGTCTAAAAAGACATTCCTGAATCATAACCCAATCAGTGATGAGTTTAAATGCAAGCGTTTAGTGTCATGTGAATATCTGCAACCTAATGGAGTCTATTTCTGTATTTCTATGATGTATTCCTGAAGTAAAAAACATTGTCTATAGCTCTGCCTGAGTAAACTGCAATAAAACAGAGGAGAAATGATAAACTTCCATCCTTGGCTGTTTTTTTCCCATTATTGGAGGATGGAGGATAAAACTACATCACTTATAGAAAAGGTAATGAAAAAAAAGTTAAAAACACCAACGTTTAGTATTGTTTTGTACATATTGGTGGTTTTTTTTGGGCATATATGTACTAAAACTGGTTTTATAAACTGCGTTGGAAAGTACTTAACCCCCTTTTAATAGTTTCTGCATCTCCAACTATTCCAGCTTTCTCTAACAGACCAACATCTCCACGACCACAGGTTATGTCTTTCCACGTGGTTGTTTAGAAAATAAGAAGCAACTCATTGCTCCAGTAAAACGCCTATGCAGTTTTTGTCCAATAGGATGCTTGTACCCATTTGCTTAGTTGATTCCAAGTGGTGACTTTGTTTTGACCAGGCCATCTATTTCCTTTTATGTCTTACATGATGATAAGCCCAGTGAATGACTTTTACGTACAAAGTGTGCTATAAAATGCATGTAAACTTGCGATACCGTTAGCTCAGCTGGATTTTAAGACATCTGCTTTTTGTGCTAAATGTCACTTCACTCAAACTAGCTCCTTTTCCAGCTGCATTTTGTTGAGGCTGTAGCTTGTGAACAACTCTACAAATGCAAGCGTAAGCATCCTGTCTCATGGAATGGTGCTCATTGGAAATGCAGTGAGATGCAGTTTGGCCAAAATGCAGTTTTGCCCACATTTAGATGGTTGGTGGGTGCTAGACTAGGGGTTGTATCTCATTTGATTGTTTTTGAGGATGTTGTTTGAAAACTCTGTAATATTATTATTTTATAAAGCCAACATAATATATTTTTATTAAAAAGAATACAGACAGTGTACTTGTCTTGAATATCAACCCCAGCAGTATACTTTCTCACCCTTGTAGTGGCAGCTGCTATGCAAGAAGGAAAAAATCCTAAACTTTATCTACAAATAAATTTTTGACTAAATATGAAAGATTAGCAAATAACTTGACTTTATAACTTTATCCGAACAAGCTGTTCTCTCACTCTTTGCTCAAATGCTGGTGGACCCTATACAATGCTTTTTATGATCAGCAGCTGGTGATATAACTTTGTTTTTTTTAAAAAGACAAACATAATATAAAAAAAAAATTCTCTAAGCACTAAATGACTTCCTGCAGAGACCCAATTAACATTGATTATGATAATCAGGCTTCTCTGAGACACACAAGATCAGAGACTGCGAGGACTAAAAAAGACATCTGCTAACACCAAACTATGCTACAAAATTAAAAGTGTTTCTGGAAAAATTCAGAAGACCTCTAAGAGCAAATAAACACACACACATATATGTAGTTATCACCCCTGAAGCAAGCTGTGTGTGCTGTTATCACTTTCAGGAGGATAAACAATGTTAAAGAGAATACTAATCTTGGTGTACCAGCTCAGAGCATCTCCTCCATTGCCGAGGTATAAATAGCATAATTAGCCACGGGAGGAAACACAAATGCCACTTATCTCACTAACCGCTGCACAGCGTTCCACATTCCACATGCACATTTCTTCCTCCGATCCATCCTCCCCTGCCTTCTGACAACTCAGGATCTGAGAGGGAAGGAAAATGCAGGGAAGCACACGAAGCAAGGAGGAGGTGAGCTCTGCTGAGCGAACATTGCATTTTATGTGCAGCTTCTGGAGGCTGGGATGCTCAGCTCTGTGGGAGAAGTGAAAGTGACTGAAGATGTGGTCTTATTTGTGTGTGTGTGTGTGTGTGTGTGTGGTGTGCATGGACATGTGCAGATGTGTGTGTGTGTGGTGTGCAGGGAAATGTGCAGATGTGTGTGTGTGTGGTGTGCAGGG
>JBAMIG010000024.1:3109351-3123384 GCA_037177335.1 Kiunga ballochi | reverse complement strand
CCCCCCCACCCCCCCCCCCCCCCCCCCCCCCCCCCCCTCCCCCCCCCCCCCCCCCCCCCCCCCCCCCCCCCCCCCCCACCCCCCTTCTCCCCCCTCTCCTCCTTCAGCCGGTATTGTGGAAGTAAGTCAACTAAAAGAAGTTCTCAGAAAGATAAACTGCGTTTTGACAGTGATGATGCAACTTAACAACCACACTCTTCTGACCTCTAAATTTGGACTTTCTCCAATTGAATCAGAGAATTTGCTTCTTTTGCTTCAGTTTCATGTAACCCTGAAAGACAATCCCCCCCTGAGTGTTCATGTCTGCCTCCACAAGTGTAAAAAAAAAAAGAGAAACCGAATGAGGAGATAAGGTTTTGTGACTGTTGACAATTCCAGTTAAACCGTGTTGCATTGATGGACACACTCCGGCACCTTTTAGTGTTTATTTCTGCAGTCATACTTTGAAAACAGTCGAGAGCACGGCGCCTACGGGGGCAGCGATAAAAAAAGGGTGTTAATGGAGGGAGAACGTTTGGTTTCATGCACACACAAAACCCACAGCGGATAGATGTGTTGCATTTCTTCCCATTTTCTGCTCAGAGACTGCTCCTCATGAAAAATGCAGTTCAAAAGCCTCAGTTTACCTGCCTGTGGTAACTGGAGGTGCACTCTCATGGCGCTCCACAAATCATTTGTGTATCTTCCTTTGTTTACTTCTCTTTCCTATCACATTTGTAGTAAAACCGAGTGTATTGAAATGTGACTCAGGCAGATCTGAAATGTTTAAATGCACAATGATATGCAAGTCACTTATTTCATTTAGAGACCTTTTTTGGGGTGAAATGTTTGTGTTTCCATTCCTGCAAAGCATTTGTTTCCATTTACATCTGAAACACAAAGGTGATTCTACAACTAGCAGCCACTTCATTTTAAAAGCTTTTTACTTGGGCTTGGACCACCATAACACCTTAAAAGATGATGGACCTTCACTTCTTTTACTGTTGGCACAGATTCAACAAGGGGATGAATTCATTCCCAAATTACCAGTAGAACATGGATAATTCACATGCCGCTGCTTGGTCCGCTTTTAATGGGCCGTGGTCCATTTCCAGGGATAGTAGGATTCGTGTGGGGCAGTGTGAACACCAATCATGCTCTGATGCAGAACAAAGAAGCGGACTCCGGTCCACTTGAAAGCTGGGGTTATCAGTTTACAAGCAAATACTGCACACTATCCAGTGGAGCGAAAGGAAAGTGACTTATACCAGCAGTAATAAAGCATCACAAAGGAGGATGAAGATTATTGAGCAGCTGGAACTTAAACCAAATCAAAGAAAGGTGTAATGTTTTTTTTGGGAAATCATTCCCCAATCAGACACCGAGTCCCCGGAGTATCCTGGTGTGAATGCTTCTTATACAACCCCCAAGGTCTTGGCTATGTTTTATCATTATAATGTGTCTAATGTAACATATATAGGATTCTCTGGAGTCCTTTATGCTTATTTGTCACACCTACACAAAATACTCTTTACTACCTCTGTGTGCTTCCACACATCCACAGAGTGGTCGCCCGTGCTTCTGTCATTATGTATTATTTGAAGCAGTAGTGCTTTCAGAGGTTGCCTTTTCTTGCCTTGTTTTTTTTTTTTTATTTTATTCTTTTCATCTTTTTGCATTTGTAAGACCTTTCCAAGACACTTCTTCAGAAATCTGCACAACACAACAATACTACTGTCAAATGACTAAATTGCTTTGTTCTGTGTGGAATAAGATATCAAAACAAAGCTGAGGGTGGCATGCCAGCTGTCGGTTGTGACAGTAAAAGGTGGGATATGCATATAAGGACGCTTCTCTTTCGCCTTACATAAACAGTTTTTATCTTTGTTATGGCACAGATATGAGTCTTCCTGTGTTTCTTCCACCCTAGAAATCTAACTTCTAATTGAAATCAATTCATTTCTTTTGCGAAGTTTGATTTGACCAACACTGGGAGACAAGATCTGGGTGGAACACACACCTTAAAAATGACTTTAAGTGAAAAAATAATGGCTACAGACATGTCTATAAGCTGGACCAGCAGACACAGGTATGAATAGCACCTCCCATAAGATCATCCAACCAATTTTCTTAAATGGCGTACACAGTAATTGAGGTAATATTAGAAGAAAATGATGGCCCACATCAAAGTGTTCTTTAATAGCACCACCGGCAGGGTCAAGAACTCCATAGAGCACAATTAAATTTTACAGTTTCCCTTTAGCTCTAGTAAGGCTGATCACTGCACTGTCCAAATGCTAAAACACCTCTGCAAACTGTGATCACCTACCTAAACCAACGGCTTTAAACGGGTTTTCCTGCATCCATATTTGTCCCGATTCAGAAGCCACGAAACTGTGACCCTACATTTAAACTGCAAAGGAAACAAACAAGTAAACAAGACCCAGAATATTCAGCGAGGACCAAACAAGTGGAAAAGGATCCGTTTAGCAACCATGCAGCAAAAAGAGGTTTTAACGGGAAGGCGGGGTCACATACAATGGCTGCATGTGTTTGTCCTCAGCCCTGCTCCTTGCATTCTCCGTGTGCATTGGTGTGTATGTCCTGCTGCCTGTTTAAGATGACAGAGAGATGGCACAGTGCCGAAGACCCTGCGCTGCATTCCAATGGCCATTAATTGAGTACCTGCCCGTCATCTCGTCCCTGATTGATGACATAATTAGAGACGGGCCTGTTTGATGGAGATGCCTGGCAAACTCTTCTGTCTGTTGGCCTTTGTGTGAATGTGAGGCCCAAGTCCCCTGAGCTTTGCTCTTTTGCTAACCTTGCCTTACCGCAAGAAGGATTCTACCTTCATGTGCCTTTCTCTGTGTGTGTGTGCGTGTGTGTACATGTGTGGATGGTGTTCACCGGTCCTGCTCTCCTTAACAATGAGCACAGCTTCAAGCTTGGGGAAGCTGATTAAATTAAAGTGCCTCACAGGCAATCATGCCAAGGTCAAAGAGATGCTGTGCAAACTGCTTCTGGCACCAACTTTCCTCGCTACGTGGAGACTCCTATCAGCAGATGTGTGTGGTTTGGGTTGCGTAGTGGCTGAACAGTTGTGGAACATTGAAAATTGAATTGTCACTGTTGATTTTGCTCCTTGCATATCAGAGAGAAAATGAACTTTCAACAATTGCACGATATGAGGTGCCGGTCTTTGCTTTGGATTACCGAGATCCCGATGACAGCGAGAGAATGGAAACACTCTCTGTTTGTCAGTAGGATTCATATATTTTTATGTGGGGATAAAGTCATTTGATTACAATTTCAGTTATGCAATATCATGCATAGATTTCCTCCAGTTTCCTTCAGTGATGTGTCGACTATCCCCAGATTTATCTTATCTGTTCCTTTCATCTAAAACTTTTGCACTGAGCTTCGTTTCATCTTATAGACATAAAAAACTCTTACATGCAGATGGAACAAATCACAGAATACTGTAATGTGTTTAAATGTTAAATTATATCCACTATGCTTCATATTCCCCAAATGTACCAGAAGGACTCAGTTACAACACGAAAATCAGCAAATATCTTCATAGCAAAAGGTTGCTTATTCACTGATACTTTGGACCCCAAGAAATGTTTTTATGGGGAAAAAATATTAAGAAATTTGTTTTTTTTTTAACACCCACTTTCTGCCCTCAGGCAGAGTCTGTGCAAGGCAGAGACCAACTGACTGAATAACAGTTTCTTCCCCTGGATGCTATCAAACTGATGAACTGCTCCATGCTGCTGCTCTGAAAGCTTTAAAGAGTATCACACTGCACTGACACATAGCACACTTTTTCAAGCTGCTGCACTTTAATGCTGTGGTTGCCCGTGTGGCAAAGACATGCTTTATATGCTGATCATTTATTTTTAAAGCTATTTCATAGCCATTTATTGTACTTTATTCATATAATTACAGGTTTCTTTAAACATAAGTGAACACATCACAGTGATAATGAAGCATCTTTGAATTCCTACAAATAGTTAACCCTCATGAGTAAATTAAACCTTGTAAACATTCAGATTTTTAGTTGGTGCAATTTAGCTGTCTGTTTTTATCTATTTATGAAGCTGCTTTTAATTGTTGCAGGTAAATCTACAAAATTCAGGGAAAAAGGGAAACGTTTCTAAATAACAGTAAATTTTAAATTACTTTAAAAAAAAACAATGATTTTGACTTATAAACCAAAAGAAATCATTTCCCATATTTTTTTTTATTATTTGAAAAAAAAAAAGCATTTGAGTTGCCAGAATGAGTTGAGAAGCTCAATATTTTGTGACAAACTATCAGAAAGTCATCCAGAAAGATACTTCTCACTGCAGGATAACAAAGGAGTTCCTTTCCAATCATGACGACATCATTTTAAAGCTCAACTGTATCTAAAAGATTTAGCTGTTCCATATTTTGCTTACAGAGTATTTTGCTCTCAGACTGCTGGTTTACATCTAACCTTCAGAATTTTGGGTTAGGAAAATGCTCTGAAAGTAGTAAGGTTTAGTGGAGAAGAGGAACAATATGCATATCTATAAATTAAGTCAGCAGAGACCCACCAAGGTTTGTACTGTGTTAAGCCCCTGTTTGTACTCCAGATGAACTCGGTCAATTTTGCACTCTGCTTGCAAAAAGAAGTGACTAAAAACAGTTTAAAAGACAATGTTGCAATAACTTTTACAATGTAAATATATTTTAACTCATTAAGCACCAAAGTCCAAAACTGCAACACACACAACACCACAAATGTGGGTTAATATAGTGGGAATCATAATATAACATCATAATATACTAATTAAATTAATCATTTTCCTCCTGTTACAGGCTTTGAGTCATGCTGAAGAATTTTATCATTGACAGAATATTGTTATCTCAAACCTCTCAAGTTATTGCCTTTTAAAATCTTAATATTCAAATTGTAAAATTGTATATTTCCCTGTATTAAGGGTTAAATTGATATTCAGAAATGTTTTGGGTTTTGTCAGTTTATTAAGAAAATTTTATGAAAAAAATGCAGGTTTTTGTGTATTTTCTTACATTTTATGGCATCATTTCAACAACTGCACAAAGTATTAGTGTTAATTTACTTAAAAAGTTGTACAGATCACAGAAACACGCGGTTATATTTAAAAAAAAATGACACAACAATGCACAAACATAACACTCAGACACAGGTGGAACCATTTCTACTGCCGTTTTAAAGAGTTACCTGGTTCTGTACAAAATAAGCTAAACTGAAGAGAACCCAAATGAAGGTGGATAAAAGGGATACACAAGGTTTCAGCTCACTGGTTACAGCCAGGAACCTTCTTTCTGTGTGAGAATGTGGCCCTGAATTTGCTTAAATTCCCTTTTTCAATCACATCACTTTGTTAGATACATGAAAATCTCTTATTAAGGGTCACATTGTTAAAAACCTTTCTGGAAATAGTAAATTATCCACAGGACCAAAACATCAGATTCACATGCGATGAGAAATGCAGTTATCTGGTTACAGCAAACCAGATGCTCCAAGAGCAACATAAAGCACCCCAAAACTGTGCTGTGAGGATGCTGCAGCAGGCACTATGTGGAAAAGATGGACATATTATGTGCTGTATGACTGCAATACAGTTTATGTGAGGATAAACATAAAAGCCGAGCCACAGCAGAAGAGTTTTAAAACAGAGTTGCTATCCTGACAAAGCTGAATCAAAGTCCAAACCTCAGTCCACTTCACACACACTGTTCATTTGTCTACCTCATGTGGTTTGACAGAGCTTGAGCAGTCTGGCAAAGATTAGCGGGGACATTCTGCAATGACCAGAAATGAAAACTGACAGACCTTTTCTGTAAACAAAACAAATAAAACCTTCCCTAAATATTAACTCAAAGAGGGTAAATGCAATCTGTTGTTATGCTTTTTGTCCATTGTCTAAAAGTCCCAGTAGGTAATGTTTAGGGGATTAAAACATGTAACATTAGGAACCGTTGTGTTCTCACATCAGCCAATTTGTCTTCAACAAGACACCGGGTTGCCATGTTTCGCTGACATGCTGCTAAAGTAGGCCAAAAGAAACAGACTGAACCATTAAAACAACAATGGTGACAGGATGCAGAGAGCAGGGCTATGGGGCTTAAACTCACAAAGCAAGAACTTTTAAACTCATAAGCTGCAGCTTTTACAGAAAACACAATACTTACAGCCAATCAGATTTCCCAAATAGACTTCAAAATGTATGTATTTATAAAGCCCTTTTCTTGTCACAGGCAACACAAAGTGCCCCCCCCTTCCCCACCCACACACACACACACACACACACAAAGATGGACAATCCCAGCCCCATATGATCCCCTGACTGCTGTCTCTTTAACTGAAAGGAGAAAAAATAAAAAATAAATAAAGACTAAAAGAGAAGTAAAAGCATTATGCTAATCAAACAGTATGAAATAAAAAGATCTTTAACTGAACTGCACCAGTGGGAAGTTAAGTTTCATTGAGTGAATCACACATAAGCAGATTGGACATCTATGTGCCTGAGATGTTGGAGCTGTCACTTTAACAGCAACAGTTTAAACCCCTATAGGTGTATAAGGGAGCTAAACGGATACTATATCACACATGAATGAAACACGTTGACCAGATGTGGCCAACGGACCTCCTCAATCTGGCTTGTTTAGTTATAACACTCTGTACTGCCATTTGGCTTTATTTTAACAAAGAGATGTGTCTACATTAAGATTGGACTTGGACTTTGTGTTGTCAGTGCCAAGGACAGATAAAATAAGGTCAGCGGTTGTAATGTCAAAGTCACGTTTATTTGCACAATTATACAGCCAAAGCCTCCAGGGTGCTTTAGACAAACCAATACAGGAAAAAGAAAAACCTTAAAGTACATCTGGAAGTAAACACAGGAACAAAGTAACACTACAACACCCCACCCCTAAAAAAACCCCTCAGCCAAAGGCAAAACTTAATGCATCAAGAACAAAGATTCAAAGGTGGAAGATCTGTTTACAGAACAAGTGAAAGAAATGAGGACAAAACAACAGCTTTATAAATAAAATGTGTACATTGAACGCACAATGCTTTATATACCAAGAGACTGAATGACTGTGTACATCACAACCCCTTGTGTGGGTGTGAGTACACTTTGTGTACTCAATGCAATCCTACATGGTTGTTAGATCCATTTAATTTGATCCAGGTGTGCTGAAGCAGGAATACATGGAAAACCTGATGGATTACGATCCTCGTGGGACTGAACTGAGTAGCCCTGGTGTAGAGCAACAGTCACAGCCTCCCAACAAGAAGCGCGCTGGTTCAATCCCTGGCTGGGGCGAGGTTGGAACAGCAGCCTTTCTGTGTGAAATGTGTATGTACTCACCCTGTATCCATGCACCGGTTCCTCCTAATACTCCACCTGCCTCCCACCCACAGGACATGCATGTTAGGTTAATTGTTATGGTTAAATGATCTCTTATGACATGCAAGAAGCTTTGCATAAAAGCAAACAGTGAAAGTACATTTATAGCTTAGTCATATTCAAATGGGATCCTGCCTCTCATGAGTGTTCTTGGTCTGCTTACATCACTCTGTTGAAATTTGTGAATATTCTTAAAATGTCATACCGGTTGTTCATTATAGTTTACTGTGATTTTTAAATAAATAAGTGTGAATATAATCATTTGATAGCTTTTTTTCTGTTTATGAGTCCATAACTTATTTTTACATTTATTTAATACATTTATAACATGGATTTCTATGAAAGCTCACGGTGTTCTGGAAAAAAGCTGTAAAATACATGATAGTGAGTCACAAGATTACTATTTTAAGAGCTATAATACAAAAACATTTCCAGATGAGGATTCAGACTTTAACTGACTCACACCAAATGTGAAAATAAGCAGTCTGGTTAGGTTGGTAGATCACAAATCAGCAATATGAAATTTTTAATTAACTTTGAAAACCTTCTCTTTTTAAGTAATGCGATTTTATTTTAGTTAAATAAAATTATGAGACTAAAAATGGCTGCATCGGGCCAGAAGTGAAAGAGCTGGCAGCTTTGTATATACACAGTACATTGTTGTGCTTATAGAATGTATTTTAATAACTGGAATTCCTTCCACATCATTAAAAATCACTTTACTAACTTGATGCCTCTTTAATAAGATGCCATTCCTCAACCACTCAGTACCTCCTAAAATCCCTGAAGAGACGAAGAACTGGGTTACACTGTTTGCTTGTTCAAACACAAACATCCTCATCATCATCATGAAATGTTCAACTAAATAGATGCAAAGAGGCAGTGGTGACCCAAACATGAGAATGAAGCCTCCATAAAGGGTGGTGCTGGACAAGTGAGAGCCAATGAGCAGCTGCTTGTAGTCCTTAGTGGTTTTCAGGGATGTCTGTGGCTAATGACTCACCATTGGAGTGTCTACACATCCCATGGAGAAATTCAGATCTGCAGGCCATGCTTGAGCGCTATCAGCTGGTTGTGTGTGAACACCAGTGGTGTCTGTAACATATGCTTAATTGGCAGTTTGAGCCTCTGCTCTGCTGTCTGTGTTCCAAGTCATTAACATGCAATGTGCACTCTGGACCGTCGGCCCATAAGAACCATTCCTATCAGCCATAACATTTAAACAGCTTTGTACCACGCTTCCCCCAGCTGTGAGAGAGGGGCTTCTGCTTTGTCACTTGCAGAGTGTGCTTCAGCATGGCTGTGTGAACTGTCACCACCTCTCCTAAAGCAAACTTTTTTCACACATTTTCTCATGGGATCCCACTCAGGCTGCGGCTGTTTATTGTCTCTGCTACTTACAGCATAAGAGGGAGGAAAAGGAGTAAGAGCGGGACAGTGAGAGTTGTTAACAGCTTGTTAAACATGTCTGCTCGATTCAACGCTACTCTCGCCCTTCTGCTCGTCTCATACACAACGTTCATCATCTCTGATGCTAATGCACGGATGTCTTGCTTTTCCATGCTCTGACTGAATGTGTGAGACTCTAATGAGCTCCCAATTTAGACAGCAATGTTTGTTGGGACTGAAAGAAGAGGGGGGGAAAGGAATCTTTCTTAGAGGAAGCTGTGCAGGTTCAGCAGAAGACAAGTAGGGCAATCAAGAATGAATCACACTCTTGAGTATCTAACCAGTTAAATTTTGTCTGCAGGTAAATACAACAGCAGGAATTGCAGTCAACATGTTCACTTGCAGACAAACTAAATAAACCTAATTAACAAAGCTAATATTCTTTAATTATAAAGAAATGCAACCACAGTGTAATTATTTTCCAAACGATGCTAAACGTGATTATAAACAGCCACAGCGCTAACCACTGCTTCACTATGCTGACCTACTACAACTACAATAATAATGTATGGTAGTCAAAGAAATGCCTGGATACAAAAGTATCCTGAATAGCATGAGGATAGCATGGAGAGCAAGCAGCTAGCAACTAGCATCTAGCAACTAGCAGCTAGCAACTAGCAGCTAGCAACTAGAATACCTGCTTTCACAAACATAAGACACTTTCTAACAGTAAATAAAGGTCAGTGAGTCATCATAAATATATTTGAGACATCCGTCTCACAATAATGTTACCATATTACAGAAAATAATGTTTGTGGAGTTTGAATTTTGGCTTGGTTATTTAAGCGAGCATCATTAAAGAGGTAAACTGCAAGTAGGTATGGTGAGCCAAAAAATTTGTGGAATGTTTTCACATAATCTGGTCCTCAGCTGCATCCAGCAAAAGCTGAAGCACATACAGTCACTCTCTCCAGAGGCTCTCCTTAAACACAGATATAAAGTGATCTATTCAGGTCACTCATTAAGGGACTTAAGATTACAATTTTTAAATTAGTACATAAGGAAAAACAATATATTATATTTCTGACAATTTGTTAAACAGACTTTCAGAAAACTCCAGTTCACACTATAAACAAGACGAGAAGTGTTTGAAGGTGACCACAGACTGAGGGAAAAATACTATCTGGGCAGGATTATTGCCATGCACAACATATCATTTGTGACTGGAAGAATGCACAATAATTCAACAGAAAATTAAAAATAGATGAAGGGGAATAGGAGCCACATCGAGCTACTGTCAGTCAGCCTCCCGGATCAAATATGCAACACAATAAGCAAAGTGTCACAACACTACAATTTGAGTATTAACCTGAAAAAAACAACTCACAAGAGACAAATGTAGAGGCAGCAGATGCAAGTTGGTAGCCCAGTCTACAACGCTTTTATTTATATTTTTCAACAGATGGCAAAAATTCTTACACACAGGCTTGAAACAAAAGAAGCAACTACAGGACTCCAAGTTACAAACCATCCCTAACTAGTCATGACAATTTTTATAGACCACAGACACAAGGGCTACAAGAACTGTTTGTTAGAAGTTTGAAACACAACAGAAAAATCTAGTTACATCAGAAAAAATCAAAACTCAAAGCACAGCAGTGAACACCAGTCTCAACCTGCTTCAGTAGCTTCTCACAAAACAAAAGATTCAAAGTTTTATAAGCTGAAAGCTTGTTATGCATTAAAAAAAAACTAAATCAATAACAGCAGACATAATATTACCAAAATTCTAAAAAAAACTAAACAAAAATCAACACCTATGAGTCAGAGCCAAAGATCAGAGCCTACTTACCCATCCTGGCTGGTTGAGGATGACATTTCACTATTGGCTACATTAACACTAGACCAGTGAGAGAAAGGTAAAGACTGATCAGCAGGTTTAATAGCACAAAGTTTATGTTTAAAACATTTGCTGACCACATCAGTCCAAGGCACATTTGCCTGTTTGTCCTGGGAGAGGATCTTTCCTTCAGTGGGAGGGTCCATGAGGTTTCTTCTTTTTTTCCCCACAACCTGATTTAAGCATCACTCTCATGTTTTAAATATCAGTCAATACACAGTTGATTAGATTACCTACTCTGTAAGATTATTTGTAAATTTATCTGTGAGCAAATCTGAGAAAAGAGCTCACATTTTAATGTAACGTGAACTTAAATGCATAAATTGGGCTTAACTTACTGTACTGTGATGTGAATACGGTGATTGTTTATGTTACTTTTCAGGTTAACCTTTTTTTTTTATGCGATTAAACTTTTTTTTTTAATTTTATGTCAGCAGTTTGGACCATGTTGTGAAGGTCCATAAAAGTCCAAAAATATCTATCTGAATTACTGGTTGCATTGCAGTAAAACACAAGAAACCCCAAGCGTAGATCCATTTGCAAGGCACCATAGTGATGGCAGTTCTAAGTTGTGAATGTGCCACTTTTGGAAACCTTGGAAAATTGTTTTGGTTTTCTGTTTTTCAAATAAGTGCAACCCCACCAAGTATACAAAACTAAAAAAATACAAAGGTTAAATGTTACCCTGGAGAGAAGCAGCGCTGATTTGGGTAATTACCACCTTTGCAATGGGTAAATTGTAACCCTTTGACAAGAACTAAAAAGTGCTGAAATCTGATGTTTTTCTCATCTAAATTTCATCTAATCTGTTACTGGTTAAAAACCCCTCAGAACAAATTCATTTTAAAATGTAAAATGTTGTACTATTACCTATTGACAGCATAAATTACATGATTTGCTGAATGAATACTGTCAGCTTATGTTTGTTTGTTACCCATGTGGTCTCACCACCTGCAGGGGGAAAGAAGTGGGGGAGCGTAGGGGTCCGTTTCCCGAGTGGTCCAATCCTCAGCCGCAGAAACTGGCTTCAGGGATGTGGAACGTCATGTCTCTGGTGGGAAAGGAGCCTGAACTGGTGCATGAGGTTGAGCTGTTTCAGGTAGACAGAGTTGAACTGACCTCAATGCACAGCTTGGGCTCTGGAACCAGTATCCATGAGAAGGGTTGGACTTTCTTCCAGTCTGGAATTGCCCCTGGTAAGAGGCACCAAGCAGGTGTGGGCATACTTGCCCCTTGGTCGGAAAAAGTTGAAGTGTCCTCTAAAGGTGGGGGATGAGGTCTTTTCTACTCTGCTTCTTATCTTCCTTGTATTATTATGCAACATCATTCACCAATTCCTCTTCTTTCTGTAGGTCTTCCTGGATAATAGCTGAAGAGTGTGTTAATTTGTCCTTCTTCTCCTCTCCACCCCCAACCAGTCGAGGCAGATGGCTGCCCTACCTGAGCCGGCTTCTGCCAGAGGTTTTGTCTTCCTGTTAAAAGAGAGTTTTCCTTCTGACTGTCGCCTCATGCATGCTCAGGATGGGGATTGGATCAAAGTCAAGATTTAATGCAATATTTTGGTTTCCCTCCTATTTTCATGAATTGGCTCAAATTGATGTCTGTGACACACCCTGTGATGACATTGTCATGAAGTGGTGATATACAAATAAAGTTTCATTGAATTATGTCAGATAGTTATTTATGAACGATGCCGTACCTGTTAACTCATCAAGACTGTCCTTGTCTTTTCTCCAGTAACAGTAAGTAGTTCATTGCTGTTCACAAGTTGTCCCTCTCTCCCACTTCCCTCTGGGGGAATGAGGATTGTTTCAGATGCCTGGCTGCTGATGGACGTCCCCATGATGGTTGGACCTCAGCTGATCCAGTCTGAGCTCCGGTCCCGACCTATGGGACCTTCTGAACCTCTACCCACCGCCATTTCCCTGTCAGGATAAAGACTAACTGCTGCACGCTACAAACCTGATCTGTGTTATCAGAATAACTTCTCTGAATTTCTATGATTTTTATTACCACAACTGGGTTTTTTAGGGGTATTTTCTTACCGAGAAGAAGGGTCTAAAGGACAGGGATGTTGTGGTTCTGCCTAGTTTTGTGTAGTCATTACTCGTGTTTATTGAGTGTTATGTCCGCTGATGTGTGATTAACTGTGTGAGATGACTTTGTTGTGATACTGGGTTATATAAATAAAGTTGAATTGAATTTAAATTAACACCGTTTTTGTATGCTTGAAAACAATTATTAATGACCTTTATATGCTCTAGTAATTATAACCATAAAGAAAATGCTTTCATTTTGAAAATTTACCTGGATTTAATCTTCTTGCAAGTTGGATCAATTTAACTAAGGCAAAGATTTAGGAGTTCGGATTCCATACAGACCATAACTGGCTGCACATAAAAAGCCACTTTCCAGTTTTATGTCAGTTGCAGATGTTTGCCAGACAAAAAACACTTAGCAGTTGTTCCAAATGCTGAAATGAGAAATGTCTTGCTCATCTAAGCCTTGTAACTGGGCCGGCTGTACGACGGCACCACTGAGTTTACTTTCTCTGAGGAGGGCATTTATGACTTCAACCAAAAGAATGCAACTGTGAACAAGTAGTTCATGACTCAAGGAGACTTGGTGACTCAATGCAATCTTCGGAGTACTCTTTAAGTTTTACTTGCATGTTTTCTAATTTCATTTTGAACAAAAGGCAGAGCTGATTGTGAAACAAATGAATAATGGTGAGACTCGGGCAGAATTCATTCCTTCCCTTGTTCCTCAGGGAGAAAATTAAAACTTCCAAAGCTATAACTCAAACAAGTATTGGTTGACATTTTTAATCTTTACTAAGTAAAATATATTTTTAAGGTTTTATTTTACTGCATTGCATAATTGTAAATATTTATTAGAGAAACATGCAAAACTTTATAAATAAATACTATATTTTACATGTCCAATATAGGTCAATGTCTCAATTAGCAACAATATCACTAGAGTGAAGCAGGCATTCCCAGCACGTGCATCACTGTAAACAGCGTGTCAGAGGTGGTACCCAAAATATCAGACTAGTGATCTATTCATGGCATGTTTAAAAGGAAAGATATTGCAACACTGTGAATAGTAAAATGTATCCTAGTGCTACAGAGAGGCTCTTCACAGTAGCGGTTTTAGGCATGGGCGTACCGGGCAGCTGCCTGGAGCGGCATTATTTGAGTCACGTGAGGGACGGCATGAGCCTTGGAAGAAAGAAGTTTTTCTATTGTCTACAGCAGGGGTGCCCAAGTCCGGTCCTCGAGATCTACCATCCTGCAAAGTTTAGATGCAACCCTTTTCCAACACACTTG
>JBAMIG010000024.1:3091198-3102713 GCA_037177335.1 Kiunga ballochi | reverse complement strand
ACAGGATATATATATATAAACATATAAACATAACATGCCAACAGTTCTTTATATATATATATATATATATATATGTATATACATATATGTATATGTTAATATAGTCCCAGCATCTCCTAACCAAAGCACAGCATCATTTCCAAATGACCTCAAACTGGTACTTTATGTTGTACAGGGTTGAGCCAGGGTTTTGTGACCCTAAACAACAGGTGGCCATATTAGAATATTATGCTCCCAGGAGGGAATCGAGCCCGTCAGTATGGAGTTCACATGTCCTGCCTACTATGATGACAGACTTGCAGAATCCATTAATTGTTTATACTCTGCTATTTATGTGTCCCAGAAACATCCAGTACTGTCCTTTAGATATATGATTTTAACAGACATCCACTGTCTCCAGAAATAGGTTTTTAGCACATACTGACCATTGCAAACATATTAATGGCTGGATTTGGTACAGGAGCTCTATCTTTAGGTTGCATCATACTTTATACAGCAGTGGTTGCTGTAATAATGCCAGTACCTGTAAATGTCTGCTCAGCTTGGGAGGCTTTCAGAGACAGACAGACATTCTGTCTCCATTTACAGCTACTGTAGTTCATGAATATTTTTTTCATTATTTCTATAGAAAGTGCTCTTGTTTTGCTTTTTGAAAGCATGTCTTCCCAGGCAGGACACACTGTATTTATTTCAGTATGGAAAATGTCTCCCTTATCGCAACAGAACTGAACACATTTTTTGTGCTGGAAAAAGGGTTCACGTTCTGTTTGCATACTGTTCTGCCCAGAACTGGATGGACTAATTTAATTTACAACCATAAATTGTACCTTGCTTCACAGCTGCGTAACGTATTACTTGTGATCAATACTTAAACTCAGTTAGAGGAATTCCAATTGTCTGTGCTGGTTTTTGGTCTCGTTTAACTCACAGCATCCAAGTTTAATGACTGGTATCAAATAAAGAAAGTACTTTTAGGAAACAGCAGAGCTAAGGAAAATAGAAAATTTGCCATTCAAAATGGGAAATGCCTCTTCAGTTTTACTCATTCGCAGGATTAAATACAAATATTTAAATTTAGTTTTCATGTTTTAATTGAGTGCAGTGGTATTAAAAATTTATTTAGGTGGTTTCAGTGTTTTTCTTTTTAAATTAATGTTGACGTCCTTCCAACCAAATGAGAAGAAATCTTGACACAATTAAATGGATGCACCATGAAAGAGGCAAGGTCTCACCTGTATACAGCCATTTTAATTAGATACTTCTAGGGGCAATAAAACAGCTTCATATCAAGCAGTTCAATGTTAATTCTAACAGATGTCAATGTTGGTAATACCTGGATTAAGATTGCTTTAAATTGCATCCCTTAATTACCTTTCATCCATATTGGGACTGATAAGAAGATGCTTAAATGTGGATCACAAAGGAAAGCTGTTAGGAAGCTTGGACCAAGAACAAAATTAAATCTTTCTTTGGCTAAAATTTAAACAAAAACTAAGATGTAACACCTGTTCAATTAAAAAAAAACACTCCCATTTCATCAGAACTTGCCATAAGGAATATGACAACCCAGCTTTTTTTAAATGAACTAAAAAATGAACAATCAGTAAGACTAGTGTGTGGGAAAACATCTAATATTTCCATTAACATTGGCATTAACATAGGCCAACTGCACCAGTTAAAATAGGCCTACACAAATCAAATGTATGCTTCAGTAAATAAAAACAGGCGGCAGCACATTACTAAAAGAAAAATAAAAACCTTTAAAGCAAATGTTAACAGAAAAAGATATGTAATCTGAAAACATCTTAAAAAATAATAATTCACATTGCAGGCTAAATGCTTCATTTTCCTTTTGAATTGGACTTTTTCCAATACATGAAAATACCCAGTTTACATTACCGCTTCAGAAGTGTATAAGAAGCTCAAAAGTTTGCTAAAAAATTTTATTCCTACCAGGCATTTTTTTCAAGTATTAGGTGACTTAAACTACAGATAAATGCAGAACTTTAAATTCTTTGGTATAACACTTCGGTGCAACCCAATGCCCTATACTGACTGCAAATTTAATATTGCCAATAAAACTAGCTAGTGAAATTATTCTCCCAAATTAGCATGTGTTAGCTAATATACCTAGCATTGTTTATCTGCTGTCCCGCCTATAAAAACACATTTTACCATATAAATGAGCAACCTTTATAAATACTTCACTCAATACAAGTAAAGTAGCTAATTAGAATAAACTTGAGCTTGTTTTCCGGGACTAATATTCTCACCTGGCACATAGTTAGCTGGTTTTTTGTTTGTTGTTTTTATTTGGCCTACAGCCTTTAGGAAAGATAGATGACGTTTTCTGACTGGACGTTTCTTAAATTTTATTTAACAGTAGTGTAGATAGATCTTATTTGAAAGAAATAATAAACGACTAATCTGCTTCTATAGCTGCACTTTGAAAGATAACAGGTCAAAATGTGTCTTTAACCAAACCATAAAGTAGCAGCACAATAGTTAAGCTTCACTGGAGTCAACTTTAGGCAATAGAGACCATGAAAAAACTCAAAAGATGTCAGACACAACTCACAAAGAACAAGAAGAATGAGGTCCACAGTTTGAGTAAATGAAAAACAAAAAGAGTCAAAGCAAAACAGAGGGTGTTTTCAGTGTTGATTAGTTACAAAAGTCATTTAGCTATTTATTTTATCCCAAGCAACTTGTGCAGGACTATATTTTTTATCGCTGGGACCATTTTGAAAGATTTGTTTATGATCAGATTGCAAAAACTTAGTGAATAACCTAAAACCCACCTCTGATTAATGAACAGAATAAAATCACACTGAAACTTTTACAGCAAAGCAGCTTATACGAGTGCCAAAGCCTCAGCTCATTTTACCCAGTTGGCCTCCTGAAAGCCCTAAATTTTGCAAATACAAATTATATTTTGACATTTGGGGCTTTCGAGAAATTAACCAAATTCTCGCTCAAAAGAGTGGCACACCCATCTGCACTGTGGCTAATAGTCACAATGAATCAAAACTGGGCTAATGTGGGTTTCCAAGCAGAAGTAGGTTGCAGAAACAACACTCGGATGTGGTCATGTGAAGAGGAAAAGTTGGACTTTGGTAAAACACAAGAATTGGGAGAAAAAATCCATTCTAGGATTTAGTTTTGCCATACAAGTAGAAAAAGAAAGTATCCTGGATTGCCCCCAACTGAACACTAAGCTGCTGTGGCTACACTAAGATGTTACAAGCTACCCATATAGAAATAAGAGAATAAGAGGATAAGTTGGCACGGAGAGGAAAAGCTAAAATCTCTGAGCCAGAATTACATGTGTCTGTCCAAAAATAGATTTAGCAAGGACTGTGTTTCTGTAGAGAACGTGGAAGAAAAAGAACAGTAGCTTCTAGAGGTACAAGAGAAAAATCGTAACCTTTCACTGGTCTCTAATCACTCAAATTAAAAAGGTGATCACTCAAATTCAATGGCTCTTTTATTTTCAAAAAGCTTCACTGAAGTATTTACAGTTTGTGCAAAAACATTTAAAGGTTTCAAGGACTTTACATTGTAAGTTCAACCTCAAGGCACATACATGGAACAACATCAACATTTTATCATGAGAACAGAAATTTCAACTTTGGTTCCTAAGAAAACATCTCAGTGTGGATGGCTAATGTAACACTGCAGTGTCTAAATAAAAAGCCAGTGTCCCAACATCGCCTTTTTACATGCACAGTACATTTCCAGCCTACTTCCTCCACAAACCACATGAAAACTTTTGTGTATGGTTGAGTACGCTTCATCTTAACCACCTCTGGGTGCCCACTAGAGAAACAGATGAGGTCCAAAGCCAGGTGTGATAAAAAAAAAAAACTGGAAAAAGAAAAAAAAATAACAGAAAGGCTATGAAGATAAATACAGTACATGCAAAAATTCTTGAATGAATGTCATTGGCTAATAGTTCATTTCAGAAATTGCTTTGCCTGTAGGAGTAAAAGGTGACTTTAAACCCATCCTGTTCACTGTGTTCTGACTAAAATGACCTTAGTGATTAAACAGAATTACTTCAATGAGAACCATTGAGCTTCTTGGCACCCTGAAACAGTAATAAAACTGATGTATACAGTTGTTTTGTCTAATCCCATTGGTCACAGTACTGCAACCACGTTCTTTCATCAAAATTAAGAGTAATGCAAGCTGCAAAACAACCACCCAGCTCCTTCCCAGTCTGGTTGAATCATTAGCCATGCACTGCTTAATTTCTGGCACTGTGGATCAACAGTCTCTTGTTAGCTACCGTGCGTCATGCTTAACCGTTTGTTCTGCCTGTTAATGCTGTTTTTGTTGAGAAATGTGCTTTCTGTTCAGAAATTGTGTTGCCATCTCCGAATGTTTGATCTTTTCTTCTCTCTGCTTTACTCTAGTTAATCATTCAGTCCTGCAAAAAAGGTAAGGCAAATATCCATCTTTGTTACACATTCATTAACAGGAATAATAGTAGACATTGCAATGGTTTGACCTGACTTGTGTGATCAGCATATAACTTCTAATGCTCAAAAACAGGATGGTCTAAACAGTATCAGTTGTTCACTTTAAAGTCTTGCTGTGTGGAATTACGTGCAGCGGGTTGGGGCAGCGTGTTGAGAAGCTAACGCGGACGGAGAAGTGTTGGTTAGGTTTATAGCAGGGCAGATTCTAGCACAGGTCATGTCAACCCACTGGGTCGCAATGGACAGAGTGTGTTGGGCGAGCTGATATGTGGACATTAGTAGAAAAAAAAGGTTCAAATAAAAAGTAGAGATGCTTTGATAACCACAGAAAGTTTACATTATTTAACCAATAGCTAAACGTGTCTCATGTCACAAGTGTAAAGTATTTTTGGGGGGTACTAAAAGGGAAAATTTGTAGGGATTAAAAATAAGCAAAAACTCTTACAAGAACTACAACCGCTCATAGATGGTGACATTGTTACATCTAACAGCTGGTTAGAAGAGCTTTAAAGACATAAGCTAGCAAAGCTAGCAATGTAGAATTAAGCTAACACCCTCCAACCTAGAGTTTCGCCAGTTTGGTCGAATCTACAGCGGGATTGGAAGTCTAGTTGTTTGCTTCTTCTAAGCTTCCAAACTACACTGGACTAGTTTTACTTTTAACATACAGGCAGCACATTTCTGCACACTTGGAAGTATTTATTCACTAGTATCATTTTATTATGTGTAGAGTTATGTATTCATATGGGTTTTTAAATAGACTGATTTAATCCACTTTTGGTTTGATTACCTGGTTAAAGCTACACTAAGCTACCATTGTTTTTCTATTACACAGCTGAATTTCTAAGCCAATGCTCTAAATATCTATGTTTTAAAATATTATGTAACTCAGTCTGCCTGCATTTTAGAGCATTTGGATCAACGTGTTGCATTGTTGTTCTTGTAGAGTCAATTTTAACAGGTGCGTGCATCAGGGTGTGCAACTGGAGAATATTTTGGGGATGTTTTGATGAGTGCACTGGGCCAAATCAGCCCTCTGTATACATAAAGTACAAATAGACCCCTTTGGGAGCCAATGAGTTCATCAGATATCATAGCCTTTTCTTATTTAGGTTTTCATTTAGGCAGGGTTTTATTTGCAAAAGTCTACTACATATTTGAAGAGTAGTTCTTCTACGAGTCAAACCTTGAAACAATGCTAAGTTAGCTTTCAGCATACAGGCAGCAGTCTTCCTACCACTGCTCTAAATATGAACTCAATAATATAGATTTTTCACTCAAAATATCTGTGCTTCTGCAAGGAAAACAGGATGTTGATATGTTAAACTGCATGTTTAGACAGATGATTTAATCGCTTTATTGTGTTTATTGATGTTTGAAAAGATGCTAAGTAGTGGGGTTGGGATGTCTCAAATGGAGTGAGATTAGGATCTGAGCTATTGCTGGAATTACAGTAAGTGCATCTACTTTTCAGATACTCCCTCTGCTGAGGTAAACCTTCTCAGAAATAATCTCTACGCTGTAATAAGAGGAGTACGAGCCCTTTGAAAGTACTTGACATTGAATGTTCTGCTTAGTTTGCACTCCATGTTCACACAACTGACCCACAAAGAGTTAATGACCATCATCTAGTGCGAGCTTCATGCAGCCAAGTGAAAATAAAGTCTACATATTTTTACCCTTTTTTGGTCGAGGATTACGAGAAAGGGGAGGGAAAACCGAGAAGGAGGATTTTTTGAGGTTGGCCCCCGCAAAATAAAATCTTGTCAGTTCAAATAAAGTCTTAAGAAGTGTATAATGAAGACCTCTCACATGCAAAGAGCTGCCACCTCAGCCTGCGAGCTGAAGGGCAGGAAAATGGTTTTAATTGAGCCCATGCAGGGATCAGAGCGTAGAGTCAGACATGGACACAGGCAGGGATAGAAAGAGGGTAAAGGAAAGTGAACATCCTTGCGGCAACTGCTGCTGTGAAGTGAGCAGGTGTGGCCATCAAGATGAGCAAACCTTTTTCATGAACGCAAAAGATGAATGACAGAGGATGAGCAGCACCGTGTATGATCATAGGCATCATGCGAGTACACCGTTTTAATTTGCCAAATTATCATTAAATCTAGTGAATACCAAGATTCGGTTGAAATATACGTGTGTGTAATTAGCAATGCGTGTGAGCCGTCTCAAAATCTATCATCATGAGAAGGATTTACATCCCTTGGTAGACAAAAGTGTTGAAAATCCATAACATTCAGCCACCAAACACTGTTAGTTTTAAATGCTTCCACATCATTAAGTAGCTCAATGAGCATGAATATTCTGCACAATGCCTTTTGAGCATGAGTAATGTTGTCTGGGTAATGGGCTCCAGGGAAACAGTGGAGGTAGAGTGATCTCTCTGCCCTCTGCTTCTCTGCCCCAAACACTCTGCTGAGAGGAAAAAAATGCCCTCTTGTGGCCGAAACAGAAGGGGAAAAGCAGGCGCAGAGCAATTTACAAGATTTCTTCAAAGGGGATCTGCAAGTCTCAGCACATGCGTGCACCTCATTAAAGACAATAATCCTTTGTTGCTTTTAAGCCCACATTAATTATTTTTTGCTGAAAACCGCACATCCTTTTCCAGAGTTTTCCAAAAGCATCTATTGACTAATCCCACCGTCGTTTCACTGTAAACTAACAGAGCAGAGATGCTTGCAGCGTAACGGCCCTTTTGGGAAATCTTAGTCGGGGGCTTTTCAATGCCACTGATGACATTCTTGCAGCAAAACTATCCTCAAAACCCTTCATGTGATCACCACCTCCTGCTCGTTTCCTGCCTCACTACCATTAATAAGAAAGTTAACTTAAATTCTTTTTACAATAGCCAGTGCTGTATTTCCACAAAGCTCTAATCAGCAGTGTTTGGATTTTCCCCTGCACTCTGTTGTCCTTTAGCGCTGTTCTGTTGTATGGATGGGGGGTGGAACATACAATTTATATGAGTGTGTGTGTGTGTGTGCTGAGTTTCAAAACCAGAGAAGGCCATATTTTGTTTCTGTGGTTAGCAAAGGATCTCAGCCCTCAAAAGTGCCCCTAACCTTTCCAAGGCTGACAGTATTTTCATCAGAAGCTACACCCAGGGTGCCATGATTGTACAAATCTATGTTCATGTACAGTACTGACCATGAAAACAACTTTCAAAACCCTGCTGGTTATAAAAAAAAGAAACACTCGTATCTCTTTTTCTAAGAATAAAAAAGATAGCAGAGAATCCCACATTATTATCCACAGTATAAATTACATTGTAGACAGAACTTGGAAATATATATAGTACAGTTATATTTCACTAGAATTCTTATACTTTTTGTCGTCTACACAAATGGTGTATGTGTGTGTATGTGTGTGTGTGTTTCTGCAATTGTTTCTGGTATGTGTGTCTGTCTAAGCAGCAAAACGGCCACATCACGTGTGACAGAACTCTGTACTGGGCACGTTGCTGCTCTTGCAGTAGGCTATGCTGTTACTGAGGTGACAGTCTTTATATCCAATGCCCCCGTTAGGCGTGTAGATGGGCTGAATGCGGAAATCGCCCTTGAGCAGCTGCTCATTGTTCAGCGCCACAATCTGAAAACTGGTCTCAGTCATCTCCAGTATGGAGTTATCCTTCTTGGTTCCAGCCTCACAGTAGTCGTCTTTTCTCCTGCCCCGGTTGTATTTCCACTTGGTCGAAGATGACCGGCTCTTCCTGTGCATGTGCCAGCAGAACACGGCCAGCAACGTCACCAGGATGATGAGAACAGCGCCGCCTATGATTCCAGCCATTAGCAGCGTGGAGTTGATGCTGTCCTCAGGAGGGTGATCCTGGCCAGGAAGGTTACTAGAAGTGGAGGGCTTGGTCCTGGCCTCGGAGCATACAGTATCCTCTCCGGGCCTGAAAGAATTAAGCGTGTCCAGAACGTGAACACAGATCCGATACTCAGAGCGGGGCTCCAGGTTGGTCAGGCTGAAATGCCGCTGGTCCCCGCTCACTGTTCTCTCCCGCATTCCTTCATTTATTTGGCTTTGGCCTCTTCTGACCCAGGTGACTTTGTAGGCTGCAACAGTGAAGTAGGATTCCCAGCTTACGTCGATGTTGCTGGAATTGACCACATGGAAGAACATCCGAAGGGGATCCACGTAAGGGGGCAGAGGACCAGGGGGGTTGTTATGGATCGGTGGCAAGGGAGGGGAAGGGGAGTCAAAGTAATATGGAATGGATGTGGTGATTATGGGGGAGAGCATGGTTGTGATAGGGGTTGTTGTTGGTGGAGGAGGAGGAGTAGAGCGAAGAGTGGGCCAGGGTGGCTGATCGGGATGAATGGGGCACTCGATAATATCCAGGGTGAGCTCTCTGATTGTCATGCCTCGCACCTTATCTGGACTGGAACACACAAACCCTCTGGCATTGATATGAGAAGGCAAAGATTTGAGCCACACCACCACCCACTTCACAGCGCAGTCACAGCGCCAAGGGTTGTTTCGCACCATGAGTTGCCTTAGGCTCGACAGGCTGTCAAACACACCCTGCGTAAGAGTCTGAAGCTGGTTGCTGGAGATATCCAGTTTTTCAAGCCTGTTTAAGTCGGCAAAGGCCGCCACAGGGATCTGGTCTATCTGGTTCTCCTGCAGGCTGAGTTTGACCAGTGACTTGCTAGGTAGGAGTGGAGGAGGGAAGGTGAGAGAATTGCGAGCCAAGGCCAATTCCCGTAGGTTGGCCAAGTCCTGGAAGGTCCCTGGTGCAATGCCCTCGTCTGTCAGTAGGTTACCGTCCAGCAGGAGGCGTTGCAGGCGGGTCACATTCTGAAAGGCCTCTTCTGCGATGACAGCAATGCGGTTCTCATCCAACCGCAGCTCCTTCAGGTCCTCAGGAAGGCCAATGGGAACACTGCTTAAGTGGTTCTTGGTAAGGAAGAGGAGTTTGAGGCTCAGTGCCTCCCTAAAGGCTCCTTCTTCCACCCCCACAGTGGAGATGGAGTTATCATCAAGATGCAGTTCCTCTAGTTTAGTCAGCTGGGCCAGGGCTGCTCTGGAGATCGTTTGGATGTTGTTTTCCTGCAGATGCAGGACCCTGGTATTTTTGGGCAAATTGACAGGGAATTCATCCAGCTGGTTGCCGTAGAGAAACACAGTCTCCACTGAGGCCAGATTGTGAAGTTCCAAAGGAAAGCCAGCATTGTTGATCTGGTTGTTGTGTAGGTAGAGGATGTTGTAGCCCTCGCCTATCCCCAGAGGCACTGATGTCAGGCTGCGTTCATTGCAATATACAAACGTTTTGTCACAACGGCACTCCACCGGGCAAGAGGCTCCCAGGCCGAATTGCATTTGGAGACTTAGGATGACAGTCAACCAAAACTGCAAGAATGAAGCCCAATCTTTATTCCAGGGTCCAGTCAGTAACTCCATAGTGGAAAGAAAAAAACAAAACAGGAAAGCTGAAACCAATGCAAAAAGGACTTTTAAAAGAATCACAGAGGCAATGGCATGTATCCACGAAAAATACCCCCAGCAAAAATAGCCCCACAAAAAGTTCAACTTAGAGGGGCTTTGGCAATGATGCAGTTAGATGGGAAAAAAGCAAGAAACAGAGGGGGTAATCCTGTAAATGCTAGTCCTCAGCTGAAGTGCGATGGTGTCATTAGTAGCGGTCAGTCCTGTGACTGACTCCATCCATGCTGAGACATCAAACCATAGCAGGACCTGTCACTTGCCGCTCCACGCAGGGCTCAGCCAGGGCCAATGTGAAGTCACCACAGGCTCCGCTTGCCTGTCCGTCACACACTGCTGGTCCCCGACCACAACAGAGTCCAAGGGGGATGACATTTGGATCCAGAGACCTTTTGAGAAAACAAAACAAAATAAAACAAAAAAAGATTAGTATTTTCTGGAGATAGCCAAAAAAGAAAAAAAGATATATTCTTCTTGTCCATCTACTTATTTAACATACAAACACACACACACACACTAGGCAGCTTTGCTTTTTCACTTTGTCCAAAACAGACACAAAGTCACAAAACATTGCGTTCCCTGTTAGTTTGAAATTATGCGCCAACTATGTTTAAAAAGAAGAGTCTGATAAATATTCAGAACAGCTCTTGCACATCCGGTTTCAGACATAAAGAAGGCTTTTATTCCCTCTGCGCTCTATCAAAGGAGGTAATAGAGCCCTGCAAGGACACACACTCACGGATTCACAGGGGATCTCAGCACCATCACTGTTGCTTAATGGAAAACATGCTAAAAAAGAGATAAGGCTAATAAAGGCATCAGCTCTCTGAATATCAATGGATAGACGAGATATTTCCAAGTGGAAAAAAAGAAAAACCTGAAAGCCAAAATTAAACTCCTATTGCCTTTTTTTTTCTTTCCAGCTGCTCGAACAGACGCTGTGGGCAGAGGTGCACAAGTAAACACACAACTGCTTACAGTAAACAGAAGCGGCTGTTTTGCCCGAGGAGGAGCTTGCTATATAACGTGCCGGTCTGAACCCACCGTTGTCAGGACGGGAGATTTAAGGCTTGTGGAGGTTCGAAAACAAAAAAAAAAGCAGGCAATCGAGGAACAGGGTGTGTTGCTTATCTCCTCCTCCACGGAGTGACATACATGTGCTGTCACATGGAATGGGATTGGAAAATAATTTAGCCCCCAAACCTACAATAAATGATCGATACAGGTTGTTTTTCAGCTCTGTAGTGAAGCACAAGGCCATTAGATTACAGTGGACCCCCACCCCTCAGATCTATTATTCCAACTTTTATGACCCATCAAACAACAACCACCCCCCCCCCAGCTCTTTTTTCTCTGATTGAAAAATAGTGGTTGTCATCTGCAGTTTTCAGCTTAACTGAAGCTCCTCCCTGAGTCAATGTTGGATGACACACAATGATGGGAACTACGGGTTGAATGTTAAGTGTAAGAGAAGCCGAAAGCGTGGATTAGAGCGTCCCTGCACAGTTTGGTGAATCCACAGAGCCATACGAGTCAGTAAATAGTTCAAATTATTCCATTTCGTCTGACAGGCAAAT
>JBAMIG010000024.1:3079505-3091102 GCA_037177335.1 Kiunga ballochi | reverse complement strand
ATGTCCTCTGCATGTGTTTGTCTTTAGAGCCCCTCTTTCTTCATTCCCTTCATTTTGCTTGTTGTGGAGATTGGGGTCCTGCATCCTCTTGTGGCATAGACATGAGAAACAATCCTTTGACACACATCTGTGATCTACTTTTCTAAATTGAAAGAGCTAAATTTAATCAAATAAGCTTCAGGGGTGGGGATAAGCAACCACATGAGGCAGCAAAGTGTGCTGCACACGGCGGCTGAATCAACAGCAGAAGGCAGCAGAATCAAGATTATTATGACAGCAGGAAGAAAATGTCACCTAGAATCCAGTTTACAACCTTGGAAAACAACAGAAGTTAACTCACTAAAACCCTGAACCATGTTGGAACGATTAATAGCACTATTGTCTCTTTTTCCTTTTTTGTTTTGTTTTTTATAGTCTGTTTCCTTTCTTTAATTCAATTTCCAGTCGAGGCAGCCTGGTTCCTCACCAGCTAGATGAAGGCGGTGATATGTGGCCAAGACAATCCGATTAGAAGTGGATTTAGCGCCAGAAACACAATTAAAAAGTTTCAAATGGATAGGGTATTTAAGAGGCGATAAGAGGGGGATCAGGTATACTTCAAAGGGTCGCCCAGTGAGCAGTCTTCATCTGAATGAAGGGGAGAACTGGGAACCATGCAATGCAACCAGAGTGAAAGCCCCCCCTCACAAAAACAGAGAGGAGGAGGAGGAGGAGGGGGGGGGGGTCTCTTGGGTGAAAAATGTGGAGCTCTAATCTTTAACTCGATCAAATATCTAATTCCCTCATTAATACATTTAGGCAACAGTGCTCTGGCTGTTTTGCTTTGCTTTATTTTATATTATTTATTGTCTCGTGTGTTTCTTTTTACACTTTAGCATTTTATATATATAACAATTAATGGAATTCCACTTAGGCCCAAGCTGCAGCTGTGTGTGTCCCCACTTCTTTCCAGCTTTAATATAAAACATGCACTGTACCTTTGGCGAGCCTGTCTCCATTGCAAACCCCGCTACCGCATTCAACTTTTCCCCTTTCCTCAAGCCTCCGTCCTCCCTGCGGTCCCGCTGGATGACCGTGCGTAAAGGTCTCCTCTGTCACGCTGGCTACAATGGGCTCCGCTCAGCAGCTTAAACCCATCCAGTCTACAAAACAGCATTTTTTTTGTGCCTTGATCAGGTCCCCAGACCCGGGTTGTGGCCGCGCGTCCGTCCTCACTTTTTTTTGATCCTCTCAGTAAACTGCGTGCGCACGCGTTTGCTCGTCTTGCCGAGCTCCCCGGTGCTTCATACGGGAGCTCCTCCGCTTAAACTCACAGTCTGCAACGCGTGTGGAGCGCAAAGGAAGCGGTACCGGGCTCTGCTCCCGCTCCGCCCCGGGTCATGACGACCGGCTGCGTCCTACCGATGCGTGCGCTCTTTGAAAAAAAAGAGAAAAAAAGGAAGGGAAAAAAAAAAGAAACAAAAAAATGGGGGGAAAAAGTCGGGGCTCAAACTTGCCTTTTAGTGGCAGCGCGCTGCTCAGAGCCCCGGACTCCCTGCGACTTGTTTTCTAAGATGGATTCAGTTGATTGTGCGACGTGCCGTGCTCGGCTCACCTCTCCCTCTCCCCCTCTCCTGTCCCTCCTCCCCTCCTCAGAAAAAAAGAGTGCATCTCCTCCAGCAGCTCCGTGATGGCTTTAAGGCGCAGATCCTCCCCGCTGCCCTCACACTGCAGAAAATAGTTCGCCTCTCAGCGGACTTTCTCCCCACACGGCCTTACCTTCCCCCAGCGATGATGTCCGAGCTTTCCTTTCCTCTTTATTCACTAAATCCAGGCGTTCGGCTTCAACTCACACCCTGAATGAAAACTTACCAGAGTACTTCCCTTTATTCTCCACGGATTGTTGGATTTTTCCGCCTACTTAAGCAACACATCTCTGTTTACAGTTTTTAATCGATGGATCGAGCTGGAATCAGCCTCCTCTCCTCTACTCAGACTTTCCTGGAGTGATTTGAGGCATGTGGACACACGCAGACAGCCGAATGAATTTCCTCTGACTAACAGAGCTCCTTGGCGTTTCCAGTGATTCAGCAGTGTGCAGCAGCGGGTGCGCGTGCGGACACGTTATCAGCGCATGCAGTTGTTGTTCCCTTTACTGTGCAAAAATGTAAAGCTTGAACACAATTCTAACCTTAATATCAACTCTTGAGGTCTGCTGCTGTGTTGATGTATTATATGCGGTTCCGCGCTTTCCTTTTTTCTCACGCACACACACACATGCACACCAGATGACCTGTGAACAGCCAAACTGAAATAAGAGTAAAGTAGGTAGAAAAAAAAGTCAAAATTGTCTCCATGTAAAAGATTAAAGATATGTATTTCTTCACTCAAACTGTTTTATTGTTAGCTTTTGGACAGTATGATATTTTGCAGGCAAACATTTGGCATAAATGACACATTTTAAGGAGGCATGGCTGCATTTCCATGGTTCACTGCTTAAATAGAATATAAATGTGTCATGGCTTATCTAATTGGTGGGCCAGGTGGGCTTGAATCTTTTTAGACCAGATCAACACAGAAAAACAACCGTATGCACTTATTCTGGTTATTTCTGTGGTGTTTGTTCTGCTGCGCCTGCTTGAACCACACGAGGGTTTGTTTCAGGAAAGTCTTAAAAGTGGCGACATCTCAAACCACCTAGACAGTGACGTGGCACCTTCATGTATATGAAGTCTCAGCATCGTCCTAGCTTTTATGTGAAAGACCTTAAGATGATTTAAAATAAAAAAATAAAAATCAAATAAAAAAAATGTATAGACATTGTTATTAATTTAATTGTTTTACTAAGAAGAAAAGTTTGTCTCTTGAAAATACAATTTCTCCCAGCTCTTCCACAGCTAAAAGACAGCTCTTTGTATGTTTAACTCCTCATCTATGTTGGAAACTCTTGGAGAAAGAAGGAATATTCAGTGTCTCAACAGCTGAATGAGATATTTGATCAAATAAAAGAAGTCGGTCTTACATTAGAAATTTTGCTCATGGAAAGTACGAAGCTGGTCTGGTGACCAAAAAAAATATAAAAAAAGGACTATAGCCACAAGTTGTGATCTCAAGGTTTTGTTAAGTCTTACTAACATTAAGGGATGAGATGATGTGGCCTAATGCATCTACATGTTGCTTAATGTCCACACGATGTGAAACATGAAGCTGGCTTTCTGTAGGATTTGTGGTTTTTGGGGAACAACATTACCCCTTTATTTTGTATTGATCTACATAAACTAAAAAAATATTTGACAAAGCTACTTAGTTAAAATGGATCACAGTTTAGGTTAGAATACATTAGTGTCTCCTTAACATCATGTTTTTTTTTTTAGTTTCTTTTTTTATTTTAATCACAACCAATGAAAAAAGCCCAATTTATCTGCCTGCATAATGTACACATCGTGCATGTGTTGATTCAGAGGAAGAGTTTAAATAATTAAGATTGGATTTACCCTCAGTTCCCTGGTTAGTAGAAAGTATAAGCCAAAGACATAAAAAAATCAGAATTAAATAACACAAAGCAAATCTAACTGTACTTTTATCTCTAGAAATGTCATGAACTATTTTGTCCAGGCTCAGCCTGAAGTATGTTTTTCTTTAGTTACAAATCCAATAACTGAATGCAAATCATGCAGACTACATATTAGACAAGGTGCGGGCAGAAACAGGCTACTTAGTGAGCAAGTATCTAAGTTTACGATGTGTCTCTGTGCAGAATGAGACTTCACTGCTTTTTCCATCCCCACATCTAAAACACTTTAATCCTGCAGTGTTGTCATTCTAATTTATACTTCCTTACACCAGAAAGAAGTGTAAATTACCAACATGGGAGGACGGATACAAGTGTCACTTTTTGCTTTAAAATACTAAAGCTGTCATGTTTCCATCACACAGTCAAGGTCAAAAAAAGGGTAAAGAGAGACACACGAGCCCCAAAGGTCAGCAGGTGCTCACCTGCCTTTGATCTATGCCTCCTGTTTCCAAACGGTATTAATGTTTGACTTCTGGTGACCCACTTCAACAAATACAAGCCAATGGTAATCTTTCCAGTAAATTATGAGGCTCCCGTTTAAATCTTGCCTGTCATGTTGTCCTTTAAGACCCGCACACGTGCCCAGTGAGGTCTTTTAAAGCGTCAACTCCATCATGAGATGATGTGGTTGTTCTCGCCGTTTGCCTTTCATGTTTCATTTCATCTGCTGTGTCCCAGAGACAGACGGCTGTTGCAAAGCTCAGTCCACAACATTTAATTCCTTCATAAATCAAGCGTCTCTGTAGCATGAATTATTGATTGGATGAATTTAGAGGAAACAGCCTATTTTTATTTTCTCCTTGATGGGCATGTTTTGACTGGTTCTGCTTTCTGGAATGACTTTCTTAGCACACAGATGAGAGTAAAAATGACAGATACTTGAGGGGCACTTTATGGGCAAATATGGTGAAGCCAATTTGCGGCTTATTAATATGATTTCCTTCACTCCTGTCAAGCAAAATGACCAAGGAGGAGTTGCGTTAGATTGAAAAAATTACCTTAAATTGAATAAAATAGCTGTTCAGTGCTACTTTCATCAGTGTGAGGATATGTCGTGTAGTCGTAAGCCACCTCTAATATCAACTAAAACCTTCCCAAACAACTTCAGGATTTCTTAAAGTCTCCCTTTAGGCATTTTCCTTATTTTTAGCCCAGCGTTTGGACCTCACTATGTGCAGAGAAATGTGCTACTTAGCATCACTAAGAAACTATGCAAGCAATAATAAAAACACCTGACTCGAGGAAGGAACCATTAAATGTTGACACATAACAGACAGCTTTGCAAAAAGGAAAGCAAAGCTTACATCCTTCACAGCAGCCTGACAGAAATACGTTTTAAATGTTTGTTGCGTTAACAAGGAGCATGTAGTCAAATAACTGGTATATATCAGTGTTACTGAGCATTTTAAAAGCAGTTAACAAGAGGAGGACAAAAGAAGAAGGGACCACTTAAAGTATATTTTAGTTGATGACTAAATTATGATACTGTTAGAGAATAAAACCCAGATCTGGAAAGGCCAAAGGAAATGGGAACTTTCCATTAATCCATGGATTCTATCAACTGCTCTTCCAGCTGAGCTAGGGTAGCTGTAGCTCAGGTGGTAGCTATGTTAACCCCCTGTATGTTCACCACACTCACACATGTCCTCAGATTCTCCAATCATGTCTACAGTTGTTGGTTTTGCGTTTCTCCTCGGCTTCTTGTGTCTTTTTTTTTTCTTCTGGGGCTTTTTATTTCACAGTTTCTACATTGTCCTCTTCCTATTTTTTCTTCTTCGCTGGTTTGTCCCTTTCACTGGTAACTCAACACTGGCCCAGTGATTGCTCCATTATCTCTAGTAACTCACAGATAACTATGTGTGCTAAAGATGGACCAAACTAGGTGCATAAGTGATGCAGGATATGTCTGCATGTTCGAATTCTGTGTCAGGCATGAATGGGCCATTGAATGAACCCCGATCGGCTTCTACGGATAGTCTGGTTTAAGTGAAAGTGATGTCGGACGCCTCATAGTGCAACATGTGGGATCTCACTTCCTCTCTTCCTCTCTTCCCATTAGGTTTGGTCAAAAACACAAAGACTGAATAAAGATAAACTGTGAACCAGTTACCTGCAGTGGAACAAAATTACTCTCCAGCAATTTGAGAGACTAAATATCCAAGCAACAACCTCTGGCAGATGAAGAAGTACCCAAAATTGCAGTTCCCCGCTCATCCAATAGGGACTCTAAAACAGAGCAAATTCCCATAGACTCCCATGTTAAAAAGACAAACCACACAGTAAAAATATACATGTCTACAGCCTGGAACAAATAGATGTTTTGTTTATTAGGTTTATTTTACCTACCTGATAACTACGATGAGGGTGAATCTTTTTTAAAACTCATCTATTAAGATGCTATTTAATCTTAAAATTGTGCATATTTAGAAGCATTTGATTGATACAATTTTCATCAACAAAAATGCAGAGAGTAGCACAACTGTGTTTTTTAGCTAGCTAACAGAGCACTTTAGCTTTAGCCAGGCCTGGTATCACGAGGGAGTGTCACCAGTCAAATATAATACTCTTCTTCCTAAAGAAGTTAATAAAAAATAATTAAAACTTAGTACTACAGAAATGGACTGCATTTCCCACCACTTCTAACATTGAACTAATCTCAGTTCATCATACAGTAGCATGTGACGGTACTTTTATTTCCAGGAGTAACGACACGCTTGATGCTGCAAGATGAAGGTGGCGACAACTGCCCCCAAACTTCAGTTCACTTCTTTGGAAACCTACAAGTGATGTCATGAAGGCTCTGCCCATGTTTTATAAACAGTTTATGTCAGGAAGCCAGATTTTCGTCAATTTTTTTGTTTAGTGATCATTTCGAGGAATATTACTCCCCAGTCAACAGTTGCTGTTAACTGTGTGACGTTCTCCAGGCTGCTTGAGTTAAATGTAGTGAGAAAACAAACCAAGCTAAATAAAAGTCCTTGCCTGAGACCTTTAGATTATCCTTGTCTGAAAATGCCCAAAATGGTAACATGTCTAACGGAGAGAGGAATCCAGCCAGAACCTCATCCCTAATAAAGCAAAGTGGGATAATCTAGACAGAACAAAAGGCAGGAAACCTCCATAGAAGAGCGTCCTTCAGTATCCTACAGGTCTACAAAAAATGAATCTAAGAGGGCTCATGGTGGAGAATGAAGCTGATCAAATATTCAATTTCCAGCTCATTCCACTGGTATGAAGTTTGTTTTTGCTTCATACTTTAGCTTCTCTGTTAACACATATTCCAAGACATTTTCAGCACACTTCTCATTTTCTCTGCTCTAAACAGTGACGCGAACTGTGGCTCCAAAGTTTTGTGAAGCAATGTATGAATGTATAACGTCTGTTCTACACAAATGCAGAGAAATAGCACACACCCTCTCCTGCATCTCACCGTGGAAATTCCCGCTGCCTTGCCCAGAGTTTTGGCGTGGCGTATTTACTCTTACAGTTGTGTACCGTGATAAAACTGCAAATACGCATGACTCCATTGAACATCAAAGCCTGTGCCGTCCATCTGCTCCTGTCCAGGCCCTGAACACTGTTAAAGGCGGGTTAGACGGGGGGTAAAAAAGCCCACTTAGATATGCAGCAATGTTTTTCCCCTAGTTGTATTCGCCCCCAGTCCCCTGAGACATCATTAGCTTATCACATTCCTCCCTGCATGAATATACATCTGGACACTTAGAGGTACTTCAAAGGTGCCAACATGAGTGTTTAAATAAATAGGAAAAAAAACTCCCTGCAAGTATTGGCAAGATGTTCTGGTGAGCCAAAGTATGGGAAACCACATTTACACTGCAAGTTGTGATGTAATCGGGTCTGTCGCTCGAGATTTCAGAGCCTTCAAGGAAAATATGCTGATTATATTTAGAGTTGGGAATCAATGCACTCATTAATTTCTAAGGCCATGTAATCACGTTTTCCCCCTGTCGATTATGCATCTCGTGTCACAGCATGGGTCCTAGAAGCAAGTGGCATATTTTCACAGCAGAGGAGGTGAATCAGTTGCCAAGTACAGTGTAAAGGAAGTAGGGAAATGACCAAAATAACTGTAGTAACTGTTGTCCTTTCCTCCACTTTATCACGTTTCTCTAATTTAACAATATGTTGATTTCATACACACTTCATATGATTCACCTGTAACCCAATGTTGTATCTGCTGAAAGAAACGATCCATCTTTCTCAGATAGCGTAGTGCAACAATATCCTGTCTCCGCCTTCTTTGATTGTTAAAGCGGATCGGATCGATAGATGACTCTCCTGTAAGAACAGGGCATCGTTCCATCCGACTCTATAATGTCAGGAGGGACGTTACACGTGGCATTTAAACTGTAAAGAGATTTATCAGCGCCGCATAAAGTTGCTTTAATAAGAAGAGTAGAATGCTTGGTGGAGCTGTCAAACGCCTGGCAACACTCAATCAGGGTCATTTCACGAGTGCTGGAGGCAGCGAGCACACTCGCACATGAGGATGTGAGTTATATGGGTGGGGTGGGGGTGGAGAGGAGGAGGAATGAATGCAGAGCCCTGACTGAATGCTGCCCTGTGCTAATGCCAGGCTGTAAAAACACTGAGTTGACAACAAGCAAGCCCCTGTAGTTCTGCAGAGGGAGGGAGGAGAGGAGGCACTGAGAGAGGGGGTAAAAAAATAAGGGTTGAAATCAGTCAGAGAAGACTTCCATGACATCCTTGTCCTCCTAAGGTTTCACATCTGAGACAGCTGTCACAAGCTGTCTTGTCGAGATAAGCGTGGTCTTGATGCGCGGAAATGTCCTGCTAGCAAAGCAAAATATCTTGAAGAAGTAATCCACTTTCTTCTCCAAGAAGTAATCCTGACACAACGTAGTTCCGCCTTGCTAACAGGTACGAAGCCTGTTTGCCTTCAGAACTACTTTCATTTTCAGAGGCATAGATTCAATAAGGTGTTGGAAACATCCTTCTGATCTGCACAATAGCAAGTTAGCACGTAGTTGCTACAGATTAGGAACTATCAAAAACTTCCTCTGAGGTAGGAGCGTTAATATTTCCTACTCAGAGGAACTACATTCATCCTCTGTGTCTGCAATGCAAACATATCAAATACAACAAGAAAGGTTAGAGTTTAAGCAAACAACATAGTTCCTCTTGTCTAATAGAGGTTGAAACATACCTTTATTGATGTTCAGTAAGTACTTGGGACAAGGCAACATCCTGACATTAAGACAGACTTTATTAACTGCAGTACTTTCCCATATTTTCTTATATGAGTTGTCTTTATTCCCTGTATGTAGCTATGCCATGTGGACACCCTGCATACATCACAAATATTTACTGGAAAACACAAACCTGGAGCTGAAAAGATAAAAGTCCTGCACATTTCTCTTCCTGCTAAGACAGCACAAAAGGTGCTACTAGCAAAAGTTACGAGACCTATTTAAAAAGTTCTCGTCGTTCCAACGTATTTTACATCAAGCAGCGTTTGCTCAGGGATTTTGTGTCCATAGAGCCCCATGGGGGTGCTATCAAAGTACTCAGAAAATGTGTCTCGTGTATGTTTTTGCAGAATCCCACAGCGAGCTCTTTAAATCAAACATAATGATGATGTCCTCCATTTAGCAGGATGTCTTATGACAGTCTGTTGGGAAAAGGACTTTGTACTGTCAGATTAGAAGAGTTGAGGAAGTTGAGGAAGGAAAACTGTGTAACAATGTAAGTCATGCCTTTGCGTTCAAAGGAGAACAGAGGTCCACAGAAGACTTTCTTTATCATTCTACACACAACGTTATGTGTAGCTACACAGGCAAAGGGAGATGATAGACTGGTTTGCAACGACACAGTTGTTCCGAAGCAGCAAGAGACGTTCGAGAAAGTGACTTCCAGGAGATAAACAAAGAGCGAAGAGTATAAAAGAAAAAGAGATGCCAGGAAGGACTGGGTCCTGGGGTCACGCGAAAGATGGGCCTGATCCCACCTCCAATCCCTGAAGCTTTTCTTTTGTTTGAAGTCACATCTGGGCTACATTTCCCCCTTTGAGTTGAGCAAAGAGGAAAGCTTCTGGGTGGGAGGAAGGGGCTCAGGGCTACTCTCGCCTGCCAGGCTAAACTGTTCTAAACACTGTAGATCCATGAGTCACTAAACCAGGTAGTGAACAAACATAGATGCAGGCCATGATTCAGGACTCATCACACGGGATCTATGACGACTACCAGAATGTTACAGGTAGGTCATTCAGTGACACATGCGAGCACAGAGGTATGTTTGGACTGGATTATACCCATGCAGCACATTCAGATATAAGATTGCTGAAGCTATCACACATCTTTAGATAAAGCAACACACTGGCTTGTTTAATCACACGGGTCATGATAGTCCAACACAATGAAGTGGGAGTCTTAAATACACAATCTTCTGTTGACTGCGCAGAACAAAGGTTTACACACAATGCTGGATGAGCTTTAGCTCTGAGTGATGCCCCCATGCCAGGTCACATTATGATCAAACAGACAGGAAAGAAAGAAGAAAAATAAATAATGCTGCAAAATATAGCTGTTTTTTTTTTACATTATTATTCTTATTAACAGGGTTTATGGTCAACCTGAAGGCTGGAACATGACTCCACTGAAATGGCTTTGGGGTTGTATCACATTGCTTTGGATGCTAAAATCAGACAGAATTTTATCGACTATTTGTTGTTAATAATAAATATAATGCTTAGTATGTGAAAGTTTAGCAAGATTTTAGGACAGCAGGGACATTGTAGGATTTTTATTTGAGGACATGACAGGGGTACTTAATACATACTCATACACAAAGATCCATTCAGTCATGATTGGGACCATGTGAGAACTGCATGACTTTGATTTTCGTGGATTTGGACGAGTCAGAAATAAAAATCTGTTTATGTTTATAATAATAATTATAGTTTTTCTCTGCCTCAAAAAATCTTTCTTTTTCATTTTCAAGTCAAGAACTGAGATTACAAATGGCTCAAGCTGAAAAGGATGGAGGATTCAAAACTAATAATTAGAGTACGTAAAAAGCATGATCCCATAAAGATGCAAATCAGCACAAAGAAGAATAACTATGTGTTTATGGAATAAAATGATTATTATTTGTGCAACCAAAACTTCCAATTTGAACTGAAATGGTACAAAATTCTGTTTGCATATGTCTCATGATCATCCTTTTTTACTTCGGATGTGACCCGTAAATATAAGCAAGGAAGGAAGCCATTACCATAAGGAAAAACAAAGAAGAAGAAGAAAGTGTTGAGCTCAGACACCAGATATAGAGATGTGACGTTACTACTCCACATCTTACAAATCTATATTATTCATCTGGGTTGTGATGGGATGCTTAAATGCCAGCACAGTGCTTATTCTGCTTTTCTGTACAGTAAGGTAACAAATGCATCATGAAACAGCTTTACTCATGTAAGCCAGAGCATGTTTAAGGACATATAAAATAAAAAAAAACAAATAGAAAACTGCTTACAAATAAAACATTTTTTTAAATAGAAAATGTGGCATAAATGAAATATATTCCTTTATTTTCCAGGGACAGAATCTATACATTAATGGTAGGAGGAAGGTTTTTTAAAAGAAGATAAATAACTAATCCACATTTAAATGTTTTTATTTTAAAATTTTTTTTATATTGAACTTGGCTGTATGGTGTAAACAATAAAATATTATAGGATATGAAAAGTGGCGAGTTTGCATGTTCTCCCCGTGTTAGCGTGGGTTCTCTCCGTGTCAGCATGGGTTCTCTCCGTGTTAGCATGGGTTCTCTCCGTGTTAGCGTGGGTTCTCCCCGCGTTAGCATGGGTTCTCCCTATGTTAGCGTGGGTTCTCTCCGTGTCAGCATGGGTTCTCTCCATGTTAGCATGGGTTCTCTCCGTGTCAGCATGGGTTCTCTCCATGTTAGCATGGGTTCTCCCCGTGTTAGCGTGGGTTCTCTCTGTGTTAGAGTGGGTTCTCCCCGTGTCAGCATGGGTTCTCCCCGTGTCAGCATGGGTTCTCTCCGT
>JBAMIG010000024.1:3031044-3051442 GCA_037177335.1 Kiunga ballochi | reverse complement strand
ATTCTGGCTGATACTAGAGACGGATATGGAGCGCTTAGTGATAGACTGACGTCACCAGATCCCAATCCAACAAAGCAGCTTTGGGATGTGGCGGAACGGGAGATTGTCATCATGGCTGTAGTCGATAAATCTGAAGCAACAGTGTGATTTCATTATGTCATTACGGGCAGAAATCACCACTTACTAAATCTATAAATGAAAAATGATGGTAGTTCTGAAGGTAAAAGGAGATCCAATTTGGAGCTAGACTAAATGAGTGTGTACATACCTCTCTCTGCTCTGACTGTTCTACCACAGGCGAGACGCTGATTACTCATAAGTATTACACACAGCCTTAGTTAAAATAAAAAAAAATAGATAAAAGAAAATCCCATTAAGCACATAGCTTCTTTTGTACTTCATGTGTTTGATAAGTATCATAAGCAACAAAGGCATGTCGATGGACTGCCTTCATGTCAACGTTGTTTGAATAGTTTTGACTTTATTAGAAGAGTGTTGTTAAACAAGCTTGTTAAAGATGAGAGTAAATGGTGTGTTTCAGTTGAAAAGCTTGCCTTTCACACTGACTAATTCACCGCATTGTAGTGAATGTCAGTGCACTTGGTAAAAGTTGAAAAATGTGTTGAAATGTTGGCTGAAAGCTAAACTGATGTGACACTCCCCTGATTTATTCAACTTTGGTCATCTTTTTAGAGGTCAAGGTTGGAGTCTGGAGTGAGTATTTCCTTTGCTTTTTTTAAAATCGTTGCAATGCTGCTCTGTCACTCGGAACGACAGCTACAACATAAATGAGACAGCAATGGCCACAAGCCAGAGATAATGAACATTTGATGAAAATGGCTATTTCTAGGCTCTGTCATAGAGCGAAGTTGAATTGCTAGTGTTTGACCTCTACACATGTGAGGTCACAATTGCAGTTTGATGTTTTTAACATCGGTCTTTGTGTTATTATAATGTCTCAGCATGTGACTCTAATCTAGCGATCTGAGTACACTCCATGTATCCAGGTATTATCTTTAAAAAACATACATTCGCAGAATTCTTTCTGAACTATTGAGTTTTGTTTATTTTAAAGGAGGTAGGAGGAATTTGAGCCCAGCTAGCAGGATGGAAGCTAACCTGCCCAAGTATATATAGACTGCTTTTTTACAGACACTTAACTCCAATTAACCCTCATTCTCCTATTTGCCTATAATCACATTATCCTGTGGTATTTGACTCTGTTTTTGTGTCCTACTGCTACATGACCAGAGAAGGAGACAGTGCAAGAACAAGCTTCCCCTTGTGTTGGATCTCCCAGTTGGCCTGAAAGGTATGCTATGGTCTCTTCTCTATGTTTCTCTTTCCTCAAACTCAGATCTCTTTCATTGCTCTCCTTGGGCTTTCCTCTTAGCTCTCTCCATTTGCTCCCTTGCTGAATATCTGAGTCCTGCCCTCAGGCAGTGTCCAGCACCAGACAATGCCTGATTCATGGCCTGCTTTTGTCTCTTGATTATGTTACGACAGGTTTGGGCTTGAGGAAGTATTTATTTTTTGCTAATACAAAGTTTTTTAGTAAATGCAGTGTCATGAGAAAATAACTTAGGAAAGTTGTTTGAAAATTCAACCAAGAAAATGGTCTGGATTTGTTTTTCATTTCTAAAATTTCCTGTTCATTTCTCAAAGTCCCGAGACACCCTGTGTTTCCTAATAATAAAATAATGTCAAATAGTATTACTTCTAATGTCTTAAAATGGACAGTGTTGAAACAGGGTTGAATACTGTGTGTGCCTCTTTCTTTTCCCTTTGTCATATAAAAACACATTCCAGCTATTGAATGTCTTCACTCTTGTGCTAATATAGAAAACAGTTTCAGACTACCTGCCTGACCGCTAAAGTAATTATGGGTGTAAGAAACATACTTTTGTGCCTGAAAAGGCTGTCTATTGAGCTGTCACCTAATCTGACACATATGCACATATGTACTATGTTTTTTCTTCTTTTTGTTACTTTTTATCATGTTTTTTTACAAGTGACGAGTAAATAATGATGCATGAAATTTAGGAGAAAGGAGATGTATTCAATTGTGTTTATTTGAAAGCTATTGCGAGCAGTTACATAAGTCTCTAAAACAACAGAATGGTTTTTTAAAGAAGAAATTATTATCTTACAGGTTACGTTTGACACTATAAACCCTAAATTGAAAGCACATTTATTTTACCAATAGCTAATTTTAGATAAATATGTTCATGTCAGGTACATTTTATGAAAATGATTTAAAAAAACTTTAATCAATAAAAGGTGCTATTATCAATTAATGAAAAGCTAAAAAAAACATTTAATAAAAAATCTTTTCAAGAGACATTACATATAATTGAATAGTAGTAAATCTAATATATCTATAGAGTTATCGTTAACAATGAAGATATATTTGGCTTAAGTCTAGAGAAAAACTGCTGACAGAAATTAAATATTTGCAATATCAATTTAAATTATATCAAGTAGGTTGTTAAATTTATTTTACTTTGAATGAGAAAAAAGTAAACTTGAAGTAAGTTAAGTGAATTAGCTGAAATTTATTGGAATCACATGGTCGCTGCAATACGTTTAGTAATGAGAACTGTCGGTTTTAGCTAAAATTAGTTTCTGTGATTAGATAAAAATTCAAAACGCTTCCCACAAACCACAAAAATTGAAAGCATTAGCTTTGAATACAGCTGACGGCGTATTTGTTAGAATAACATATATGTTATCACATTTAGCAAAAATTATAATCACTAATATGGCCTTTAAAACAGAAAACAATATAATACTAAACTGCTAATATATTATTTTTCTCTCTAATTTTCACACTTTAACATAAAAAGTTTTAAATCAGTTATTTTAAATCAAAACAATGGCTCTTTATTACTGCTGCACTATTATAAATCTAGTAAGGTTTATTTTTTATAGCAGACCAATCAAATGCTAAACAATAAAAAATGTCATAAAAATTCTGGGGAGTATTGGACAAAGATAAAATTTGTCTAAAGAAATAAACTTAGCAAGAATACTACACTAATAATTAGCTAAAATGCCATACATTAGGCTAATGAATACCTGTTGACATGGAGAGAAATCCTTCAAATAATAACTTGAAACTGATCAACTGATCTATTGAATGAAAAAAACTTTGAAAATTGTATTCTGATTTATAATTGATGAAGATTTTCCATGAAATTGCATCAAAGTTAACTGGAAGTATGTGATAATTAAAAAGATTGGTTAAAAGAGGACAAATTGTATGGTTGAAGCAGGTATTTAGCAATACTAGCAACCAGTTTTAACTTTAATCATTTCAATTAGATATAAATATTACAATTCATTATTAGCTAAAAATGGTTCCTTAGCTTAATAAATTACTTTCAGAATTAGCTGAAATGGTTTAAAATACTGGACTAGGAGCTAAAATAAATATCATGCTAAAATAGCTCATTTGTGCTAATAGCTTAAAGAGCTTGAGTTACATCCCTGAAAACCATCAGAAGAACGTAACATTGGAAACTGCTTGAAACACACATGCAACACACAAATGTTGAATAGAAAATTAATATAAAAGATTGTACATGAATTATACAGTGATATTATCTTCATTTATTATTAGGAATCTTGTAGTTAATTGCAATCTATCATGGACTATTCTTGGAATTAAGGTTGTAAGGGATTAAACAGCAACAACAGCAGATACTCAAGCTACTGCTGTACATTAACTACAAACATATTCCGAAAATTAAATGTCGGAGGTTATACGTTGATGGAGAGGTGTGCAGCATTATTCTCTGTATGCTGTAATGTTACCCATTAATCACAACCATTGCAGTCATGCTCAAAGATTTGGCATGCACAAGGTATTAAGCGATACCCGTAAATAAAGCAACTTTGTAAATTGAGTGCACTCAGGGTGGCTTTTCTTGGCAACAAAGCTTTTGATCATAGAGATGTCATTATTTCCCAAGAAACTTGGTGTTTACCTGTGAGTGGCAGCGGAAGACTTCACACCAATTTAAAAAGTAGCATATCTTTAAAGGATGGAGATAAATGCTCCTGTTTTACCCCGGATTAATAATAGCTGTAATGCTTATAGTTGTTCTAATGGATTTCTACTCAGAAAGGAAAAGCCAGCAGCAGATTTTATATCGTAGACCGTCCCTCAGACCGTTTAAAATTTTAAAAACACCCAAGAGAGGACTGTAAGCGCCCTCTTTTATGTGCTTTTGAATAATTATATTAATATGTACCCAACCTTTTATTTATTGTCTCCTGTAGGCCACCCATTAAAGTTAGCAACCCTATTTAAAACTGTTTTAGAGAGATTTTGTTGCCTCAAAGGCTGACAAGACAAGCATAAGGTCAGGGGGAGACATGGTGAACAACAGACAGCAAACTAGGAAGAAACATAGCAGTGATGAATAATGCATGAAAGAAAGGTTTACCTAATGGCACTGTTAAAACTTTAAAAGTTCATATTTCAACTGAGGATCCTGTTTTGGCTAAAAAGCCACTTTTTCTAACTAGCATGGAGGCATCCTCCAAACTCAGCATGAGAGAAACACTGATTGGAGTAATTATGTTTCCAATGATTACTTATCTTAATGGTACTTATCACAATATGAGACATGAATCACAATCATTTCACAAGACTTTCTGGAACAGATTTCTTCTTTTTACCTCCTAAACTATTTCTACTTCTTAACAAAGACGCATACTCACTGTCACACACATAAAAGCAGACAATTTAAAGGGAGACACTTACCATCTTTAGACACTTGGTGGTCATGGCAGGGTCAGAAAAGAACAGAGGCGCTGAGAGAGCGAAGAGCATGACCTCCCGGCATTACACTCACATCCCAGCCTGGCTTCCAGACGCGAGGACGAGACCGACGGGACTTGTTAACTTGAAAGCGAGGATGGAGGGCGGCGAGCTTGCTGTCGTGTGTCAAGACGAAGCTGCAGGCACAAGTCGGTCGGGCCGTGGAGAAGCAGCGAGAGGAGGAAAATTTGACCGACAAAAGCAGAGAGATTTAAAAAACTCCAGCAGTTTCTCCTTCCTCTCAACTCCTCGCTTTTCTCTGGTGTAACTTAACCCCCCCGAGGAGCCCTGGCAAGCAGACAGACAGAACCAGTTCCAGACCTGTCTTACTCCAGTGACTGCCTCTCCCCCTTCTCTCTCTCTCTCTCTCTTTCTCAGTTTTCTCTGTTTTTTGGTATCATTTAACTCTTGATTCTGTGGCCTGGGCGATGAGCTCACTGCAGGCTCAGGTTTCAGCTACTTTGTTGGAATGCGAGGGCAGCAACTCAGAGTCAGAGGTGCTAAGGAGGTCAAAGGCTACTGGGGCAGTATGGAGGGACGGAGACGACAGGGGTATCTGTCATCTAGGGGAGTACCATCTGAGGGGCCTGGAGTGTCGAGAACAAAACAGGAGTTACATGGGTCATGGGTTACGGATGTTGCAGGGCCAAGCAACATCTGACAGCTCTTGGGGCTATGGACCAGAGGACACTGAGGACATTTACACACTCAAATACACACAAACATGGACAACCACCTCTAAGTGCCAGATTTACTGCCCTCTTAAAGACCAGGGCGTTTTCCTGAGGAAGAGAATCATTTAGCCGAGCTGCTGTTTTCACAGTATTTGCTAACTGGGGTCAGAAATAAAATTTAGTCACTTTTTATGGACATAACATTCCTTCAATCAAGTACAATTATCCAGATTTGAAGAAAGAAATTTGAAATATATGTATTGTTTATGAAGGTTTAAATAATATACAGATCAGCTGAGGAAATTATAAAAATGTAGACTAATAGAGTTAAAAAGACACTATAAAACAAACAGGGTGTGTATGTCATTGATCAAAATTACAAATGAGAAATTCCAGATTTTTAGAATCATTTTTTTAGACTAGGTCAATTGTTCTGCTTTAATGTCTACAAATAAACACCTTTAGCTTTCTTTAACAAAACCCAATGAAGCAACTTGGCAGTCTATATTTTGTTAAAAGTACAGATTCCTGGCATCTGACTCCAATCAGTTTTAAATCATATTGCAACAGAGTCTCTGATACCAGCAAACATCACATTGTTATGCATTAAATTGATACAATATGCTCTTCTAAAAGTGCATATAATATATCACAAAGCACTAACCCCACCTTTGATTTTTCTTTACTGAATATGAAGTAAAACCTAGTAAATAGTGAAAACGCAATTGCTATAACCTTTCAAGCTGCAGACAGATTAAGTGCATCCTTCCCAAAAATTTACTGTCTAGCAAATCCCTGGAGAGTGAAATGTCTCCAGACACATCTGCATTTTAGTGCAGATGGATCCTCAGTAAGATCTTTATAACTTTATTGGCTTTTCTGGGATTAGTTGAAGATGGTTTAGCTCTTGCAGTAGATCACATGCAATATCAGGTATCTGCCAGATTTCCTCAAATAAATTACTTTTGAAATTAAATTAAAGCAATACAAGCCCTCACTTGCTGGTGGGATGTAGACAATTCAAATGTTACCTATAATTTCTTAAAGTTGAAATGGATTTCCTGTCATCATATCATATAATTTTTTTATATCATTTAAAGCTTTGAAGATCTATCCTACAGAACCACAACGATTTCTTTTTTAGTAAAACTTTGCTTTAAATCTTATACATTACTATGAAACTATTTGGATTTTTACAGTTTCCAAACGGTAAACAAGTCAAGTTTATAACCTTCTATGTAAAGAATGGAAAGAAATTACTTTTTACTTTTTAATTCAGTGAAATTATTTTATCAAATTTTTTTTATCTTTGGTAATCACATCTCTTTAACCATTGTCCCCCTTATTAACTCATTTACGCATAAAAAAGCTATTTAAAACAAATCTAACCTTGTTGACGATAAAACAATCACATTGAGCAGTCTTCCCATTTTCCCTCCAAAGCGGACTGAAATCAAAGCTCCTTAGAAAGTATTGGAACGCTTTTTATCATCCCATCTTATTTTTATTTAATCATTTTTACGAAAATAAAACCATTACTACAGCATTACTTTGTCCAATGAAATCATAACTTGGTTTTTTTCACACTTTTTAGTGGACAAGTACAGCAGCTAGCTAATCACTGTTAGCTTGTTTCTATTAGCTTGTACACAATCTTGGCTGTGGCCTTTGAAACAAAATTTCACAGCATCTTCTGGACACAAACAAGTGTTAAGAGATGCAATTGCCCTCTAAAATGATACTATGTATTGCTTAAAAAAGCATTAGGCGATCATTTCCTCCGTTTATTAGGCCTAATATAATACCTGCGGCCAACCAAGCTACAGGTTCTGTAGGCAGAGAGAGTTGCCTAGCAACGCATCACAGCAAAAGATATTAAATATTTTGTTCAGCCGCTTCTTGTGACTGTAAAAAATTGTTAAAAAGTCATAATTGTTTTAATAATTTATTTAATATCCATTTTTTCATTTCTTTCAAGTCACAATGGTATAGGATATGCAGGATAATACCCTTCAAGGTGTCCACTATCAGAAAATAATTAACTTCCCCAAGTGTTGGACGTTCCACGAAGTTCATTAACCCTTATGTATTTAATGTATAAATTCAAATAAACTTAAACAGTTGATTTAAATTATGTGAAAACAAAAGGGAATGTTCTTGTAAATTTATTACACACATGGACCCATGGTCCTATGATGTATCATTCTAATAAGCCTAAGTGATTATAGAGGTTACTGTAATTACTGTATCTCCAAAGTAGGCTCTGATGCCAACTTATCAAACTAACATACAAAAGAGCAAAATATACTCCTTCAGAAAAATGTCTCAAAGTGTAAGATTAAACACATGAATATCTGGTCGTATGATGATTAGAGAGCACAGTGGCATGGTGTTGAGTACCGCAACCTCACAGCGAAAAAACCCACCCGACTCAGGCTTTCACGCAGAGTTTGTATGTTCTGCCTGTAATAGCATGAATTATGTCCGGGTATTACGGCTTTCTGCCACCATCCAAACGCATTCATGTTAGGTTGATCGGTCATTAAAAATCCCCCTTTGGAGTGAATGTGTGTGTGTGTCTGTGTTGGCCCTGTGATGGACTGGCAACCTATCCGGGGTGTACCCTGCATCTCTTTCCACGATTGCTGGGATAGGCTCCAGCTACCAAATACCCGATGTTGGAGTACAGATAATGGATGGATGGATATTGAGCAGAATGGTGGAAAGGTCTGCTGCCAATTTTTCAGACTTTGGTGTTTTAGGGCCTTTTCATCATTATTCGAGCTTGGCAAACTGCAATTGTAATTACATTTTTAACCATTTGTATCAAGAGCTGTTATTTCTCATAGCTTGGTGTGTAAGAATCCAAATATTTTCTTACTGATTGAATTATATGACTATCAAATTCCCCAGTGTTTTTTAAAGCTATACTTTTAGCTCCAATCTTTCCTCGTGCATGTTTGGATTACACATGAAAGACTTTACCTGTTGCCGCCATATTGTACAAGACACATTATTCTACTACATAAAAGTTTAATATATACATTAATGTAAAAAGGCACCACAGAGTAAAAGAAATGTGAATTCCCTAGGTTATGCACTATCTTTGAACACAAATGCGTATGCAAGTGCAACACTGAACAATTACTGACACCTGTTCTGTGAAGCATTTGCATTTATCTCTATGAAACTATGCAGGTACCCAGTGTACTAATTATATGGTGTCTGTGCCACCTGTGGAGAAGCAACAGAGGTGTGAGGATGGATGCTAATGCCTACTGATCACTACCAAGAAAACACAAGCTAAGTATAGTTATATTGCTTTTATCAAGGACTTGATTGGAAAACTGACCGTTTGTAGTTTTAAACCACAACCCTGGGTCACTGGACTGGTGTGAAATTTATTTGCTTCTTATTTTACGCCTTCCTATACCTTTCACCTCACCCAGCCCCTGCTGCTTCAGCCACTGGGAATGTGTGGTCTTTATTAACAAGAGGAAGTGAGCACTGCAGGCCCAACATCTCAGGTATCTTGATCCTTTTTCCCCTTGTGGCACTTCTCACAAGCGGGGCCGGCTAATCGCCACAACAGATAGCAGGGTTCTGTAAGAGGCCCCCCTGATTCCTGGAGAAAGAGGTTGTTCGCTCTCCCTGTGCCCTCCCGGTTTGTGTTGCATGCTGAGGAGTAAAGTCGCACACTGTTTGTGCAGATGAGAGTCGGAGCGGGCACACCCTCGGGAGGCCTGTTCCCATGGGAACGGCAGCGATAGCGAACAGCTTGTTTTTGTGTTTTTTGGCAGTGTTGCCTCTGTTGGAATTCTGACAGGCACTGGGGAGGTCTGATATGCAAAATCTCTGCCAGGTAGGCCCCGATGTGAAAGAATGTTTTCACTTTGACTTTCTCCTGTGTGTTTTTACATCCACGCTGAGCTCGTATGGTCACACGGCTTCAGTGGAATTCTGCTTTTCACCGGTGTTGATCAAATGAAGTTTATGTTTCAGAGCGTGCTCTGTGCCACAAGCTGACAGGCTGAACTTGTTCTTGAGGGTTCACAATCCTCAGGGGGCTCACGAGATCGGTTTTAGTCAAATGACTTCAGGTTGTGTTTCACGTCTCCGCATGCTCGGTCGACAGACACTTGGCTTAAGTTCTGACCTTTCCGTGCCTCAAAGGGAATTCCATACAAGCTAAACAGAAATATAAGTTTTGAAAAAAATCCCCTTTTCCCATTAAATTTCAAATGATAACGTCACTGCATGGGTTAGCTGACTCCATTAGCATATTTGTAATTGGAGATCTTGTTGGTTTTTCTGAACATTTCTGGAACAGTGATGAACAGGGAAGGCTTTAAACTCATTTACATCAGCATTGAATTTGGATAATGAGCCCAAGAACAAAAAAGAACTGAGTCAAGATTTAAAATGGAAAAACTGGTTTGAAATAAAAAAGTTAGCTTTAAAAAATTCTTTTAGGATTACCTCCATATATGAAAGACATATATAGAGATTTAGAGCAGGGAGAGCTTAAAATGAACGTAAAATGTGTGTTTATTGAGCAAATGAATACCTAACTTTATGGTGTTTGGATTCCAAAATGAAAACAGTCTCCTACAAGTCCTTCACTCGGTTTCTTGCTTAGAAAGCGAACGTCACGGAGGGAGCATGCGCCACCCGCTCGCTTGGGACGACAGGGTAATTACATCATTTGGAGATGGAATGAAAGCACTTTATAAGCGAAAGTAAGTGAAATGCTTTATTGCTCACGGAATTGCCAATTAAAAACCAACACCTGGAACGCAGAGGCTCAGCTGAAAACAGCCCGCTCCCTTCGTCAGGGTTAAATCAGTAGTCAGAGGCCTCTCGAGAATGTTTTTCTTTCTCTCTTTGTTCCACCTTTCACTCTGGCCCGTATTCGTAAAAAGTTGCCGACAACGCGCCTTCACATTGACTCACACAGACCATAAGTCACCAAAGCCTGATGTGCTCTAAAGGTATTAATAAAGGCCATTTCCTGGGGAGGGGATATGGCACAGCTACAAGGTAAACCTGCCAGTGCATGCAACTGAGAAAGAAAACAGTGGTGATTCTCTCCAGCACCCAGGCTACATCAAGTACCCCCTACCCCTGCCATAAATCCAGCACATACACACATCTTAGCTATTCTAGCCCCACATGTATGCCATGTTCTGGTCTGTTTTTCCCGCAGGAGAGAAAGAAAGAGCCCAAACTGAACAAGCAGAGAGGCACTGAAAGAAAAACTTAGACACTGTGGAATACAAGGGACACTTGTCTGAAAGACTTTACGCAGCTAAAAATCGTTCAAAGTTTCTTCATTATTATAATCCAAGAAAGCCTGTTTGTATTCAAATTAGAACTACATTGTAAGTACAACTACATTTTTTAGATCGCTTTAGGTCTGCAAGATTTCAGTCTTGTGTTTTTTGTGGCGACTCATAAAATGGATTATCTTCTGGTAACCATAAAGATATCTCAATGTTGATCTTCAAAACCTAACAGCACAAGAGGCCAGAGGCCTTGAGATAAGATGCATCCTCTATTCCCTCGCTTACTTAAAACATTGCAGCTACAAAATACATTTCTTTTTGTCTCAGTTGATCACATATTTACCAGAGTCCCATAAAAGGAAACACTGGAGAACTGCATAGATATAATAAATTTGAAGCAAAAATTATTTTTTACTTTATTAATGCTTTACACCATCTAAATTTAAACCATAGAGGGAGGTTGGCGTTTCTGTTATTTTTAGATCACAGCAGATAGAAAACAGCAGCGGTATAGTAGATTATATACAAAACCCTCAACCTCATCATGACGATGCCTAAAACGTCCTGCTCCTTTTGCCGATGCCAAAAACTGACATTGATTAACATTGTTGAAAAATGTTAACCGTCTGCAGGGACTTTGGAGGAAAAGCTCTGATGGAGAAGTGATCTTGCAGCTCGCAAATGCCCAGTGTCCATTTCTGAATACATAAACATTAAATGTTCTAAATTATGCAGAGAAACTTTGACACAGAAAGCAGAGGTAAAAACCATAAAAGCAGCATCTACAACATTAACAACACATTTCGTCCTTCACTGATTAAAAGAAGAAAAACTGACTCTTTCAAAATTACCCATCTATTCTTTGCTTTCATATGTTTGGGGAGGGTTAGTGTTGTTAAAGTTTGCTGGAAACATGCTATCATAATTTTTACTAACATTAATCCTCAGTTCTTCATGTTTCTTGGTGGTTGGCATGAAAAGACTTGGGGCACAATTGCTCAGGAGTTTGGATCAAGTCGCTCAGGCTGACCCACAAATTTAAACAAAGAAGGAATAATTAAAATTAAACAATAAATTAAACCAAGTCCCCAAAGAAACAAATCTGTCTTTAAAATTGAATTGCAAATTAATCAAGTCCCTCTGACTGTGCAGATATTTAAGTCTACCGACTCTATCCTACATTACTACTACTAGCCCAATTAGTATCCCTGAAAAATGTAATGGAAACCATGTGTAAATATGTCACTTGCTTAAAAAAGGAAACATCACTCCCTGTTTTTTTTTTTTACTCTACAGTTGCTATCTAACACATTTACCACACTCCTGTTTCTGAAGTTACTACTCTCACCAGCCACAAACTGTTACACCAGCAGAAATTATTAAAATCAGCCCACACTGCCATTGTGGCACCGTTGACAACGATGCAGACAAGCAGTGCCATGGCGACGGCAATCATAGGCATACATTTGTGGTGTCAGAAAGTAGACCTTATTTACTTTGCAAATGTCTTTACCAGCAGCGCTGCTTTATTACTTTCTGGCCTGACCGACACAGACTTATGGAAAATAAATTGGGAGAAGCACACTTGAATCATGGGACGTCACTTATGCTGCTGCTTTTGTCCCTGAGGAGAGACATGAAAGGAGATGGATACTCAATGATAAGATGTATTGTCATGAGTGAGAGTGAAAGGGATGAGTAAAACCCTGAATAGAGCTCATAGCCCCTTTGTAGTTGCAGTCAAATGCCTCTTGCAAATTCAGAACCGCCAGCCAAGTATAATATGCCTCTCCTATCCAAATAATGGCTTCTGCACCTTGCACATCCTTATAAGACCCTGGTGAAACACTTTACCAAGTCCAGTGTTATCCTTTGTCAAGCTTGCCTAGATTGCAGAGGTTTATATACAAACATTGCGTCACGTTTCCTATTCACATGTTCTCTTTCATTAAATGCTGCCGGAGGAAAAACAGAGTCATTTCATGTGTGCGTTACACCAAAAGGTGGCTGGTTAAAGTCTCTTCCCATGCTCAGCGTCCCTTCCCCACCCTTTATTTTTACAGTGAGACGATAGTTCTCAGTTGCAACACAACTATTGCATGAGAAGCTAATCTTTCAATGAGTAATGTTGCCAAAATGTTTGTGGTTAATACATAATCAGCTGACATTACAATCCTCACCTGAAATCTGGCTTCAGGTTTGCAAACTTAGAGTATCATTTTTTGTCATAGGGTAGCAGTCAGGTGAATGGATGGGTTAGAGGGTACTACAAATTCAACTAATGATACTCTAAATGTTACCATTTCTCTTCCTATTCTTTTTCCAAATCTTCTGCAGTCAAACCTCCAAGGTGTAACCTTCAGACAGAAGAGAAAAGGGGAAAAATGCAGCTGAAGTGACCCAAGCTCACAATGTCTTGATACATTATCCCTGCACTTTGAACGTGCCTGACACTAATGCCCCACCTGTAGAGCTGCAGTCTGTGCCAGCACTTCTTACTCAAGAGTAATATCCATTTTGACTTGCTGAAATATTCATTGGTGTACCTCAGGTGCGCTAGAGGAGGTGCACAGTGTGTCAAACAAGGATATGGCGGGCGAGTTCCCTTTCCCCCCTTTGGAAAATGCAGGCTAATCAGGCAGAATCATTGTTAAGTCAGCTGTGATATTTGAATAGAAAGGACTTTTATGCATATTTTAAAAAGATACTTTTCATAGAATTTAAAGTTTTTGTAATTGCTTTATATGTTATAAATTAGACATGATGCTGGATGTGCTGAGAGGCTACCATCCACCGGTTATGCACTGCACTAGTTTTTCCTCCAATGATCTTTTTTTACAACCATCTCTAAAACTTTGGATGGAGCTTGTACATTCTGAGCATGAGTGGTTTCACATACAAACCCATTTTCCTTTTGAAGGGGAAATCTATTCAACTGCTACACACAAGAGTCATTGATTTTTAAAAGGGACAGAGACAAAAATGCTCCTTTGACATAATGCTTTTCAAATTGTTTTTATTGCTAGCTAAGCCTCAAACAGAAGACATGAACCTAATTTTCATTTTATTGTTGGAAGAAAATTATGTTGTATTTCTTATTACTGATAGTGTATATTAGAGGTACATAAACACAATCAGTAAATTTGATATGGAACTGAACTTAGACTTAACTTTAATGCTTTAATATGTTGGGATGACTCCCTCAGGGAAATTAGATTTCCAACAAATTATAAACAAAGAGACTCCTCAATACAAAGAAACCATAATAAAATATAAACACAGTAAAAAAAGAAGAATAGAGAACTGTAAATGACCTATGGTTAACTTAAATCAGTTTTTTTAACCCTGGTCCTTGGGGAAGACCACCAGACATGCTTTAGAGGTAACCCTATTTTACCACACCTGACTCAAATGAATGGCTCATTAGTAGAGTTGCAGAGAACCTAATGAGCAGTTTAATGAACCTGAATCAGGTGTGCTGGAGATGGAATGACCCAAAACCTGCAGAGCAGTGTTCCACAAGGACTAGAGTTGAAAAATGCTGACTTTAATTATCATGTTAGTTACTAAAAGTCTGCGTAGGTTATTTAACATTACATGGCTACCAGTCCTCTCCTTCTGTCTCTTTTTCTGTCATCTAGTGAGGAGTTATAGTGAGTAATGGCATCGTGGATGAAGGAGTTCATGAGCCTATTGGTCCTACACTTGGGCAGGAGCCGTCTGTCACTCAACAGGCTTCTCTGGCTGCTGATGACGGTGTGCAGAGGGTGGCTGATATTGTCCATAATATTCAGAAGTTTATTCAGTGTCCCCATCTCTACTACCATTACCAGAGTGTTCATCTTCATGTCTGATCAGTATATTCAGTCTGGATGTGTCAATCTTGGATATGCTGCCCCCCCAAGCAGAGGACACTGGCAACCCCAGACTGGTAAAACATCCAAAGTAGTTTGCTGCAGATGCTTGCTTTGTCTCTTCCCATATAGGTGGCTTGTATGAGTTGCCCAGTCCAGTTTATTATTCAGCCACAGCCCATCATATCTGCAAGAATCCACCATCTCCACCTCCGCTTCTTCCAGCAGGACTGGTCTTGGTCTTGACCTCACAAAGTCAATGATTTTCTTCTTCTACATCACTCTTAAAGTAACTAAATATTTTGCCCTTTAAAAAACGCGCTTGGACTTGTTTGAATGACCCAATGACATGAACATTCATGTAGCCATCATTGATTTGCAGCATTTAGAGGCTGAGAAAATACATGGGCAGCTGTGGCGCATGTAAGAGAGCGGGTCATTTCCAAACCAGCAAGTTAGTGGTTCAAATCCCGGCTCTGGCGTCCACATGTCAAAGTGTCCTTGAGCAAGACACTGAACCCCAAATTGCTCCCAGTGCTGCGTCACCGGTGTGAGAATGAGTGTGTTTTTACGTGAGTGAATGGTTATATGGCCAAATAGTGTTAAAGCGTTTTGAGTGCACTAAAGTGTAGAAAACGCTATACAAGTACCATTTACTTTTAGAGCTTTTCTGGTCTGGAGCTTCACATTACAGCCGAGTTATGCATTTTTGCACCATGTGACACATCGGCAGCTGGATATTAACTCACTAGAAACAGTTCTACAAGTCACATAGTCAAGTCAATTATATAGAGCCAAAAAGAAAATGACGTTTGACTGTGAGGACCCAGAAATTCAACCACACACAGGATTAGTTGTATTACAATGGAATCAGCCTATTTATCAGGTCCTGGAGGAGGGAGAGAAGCTGAAAAATCCCATGTCCAAGAGGCAGGGTCAGAGGTCAGGTATGAATGGTCAGTATAAGGGAGCCTAAGGATTACTTATTAAGGTATCAGGGAAGGCTCGAGGTCCAGGGTCAAGGCGTGGGTCAAAATCCAATAAATCCAGAAACAGATGAGAGGTATCCAACAAGGACAAGGCAAGATGGTTAAACCAAGAACTGAGGAAAGTTGGCAATCTGAGACAATACATGAACGCGGGATTTCAACTAGGCAAGAAACTGTGCTGATAATGACGTGAGGTTAAATAGTGTGGAGACCAAACAGCAATCTGAAAAACCTAGGGGGAATGAATGGAACTGATTGTCTGAGCGGGAACCATGGCTGGAAGCAGAGTGCCAATCAGACAATCCCAGGTGAACTGAATCACCTGATTAACCCAGGCCGAGCTGAGAACAAAATAACGACCTGTCCAGATGTAACCCGCCTCTCGCCCGTTCATTGTTGGGAAAGGCTCCAGCTTCCTGCAACCCTAAATTGGATGAAGTGGTATGGAAGATGGATGGAAATCCTATAGAGCGGCTGCATGTGAATTGTCAAAACTGTGTCAATTAATTGATCTTAGCATGGTAAAAAGAATGTATTTTACGACGCAACTTCTATGCTTTTTCACTCTACCACATTCATTTCTACTCCAAAATGGCCCAGTCTATGGAACCATAGTCTGGGCCATTTAGCACTTCAATGCATAATTTACATTCCCAGTTCTACAAGAAGTCATGACACTTCTTTATCTTTGCTACATCATTTATAGGGTTGTTGGTCAACAAAAGGTCCAGTCAAGAAAAACAACAGTTTTTCATACTAAGAGATTTTATGTAAAACTTACTGCCCCAAAAATGTGCCTACAGGTGGCTTCCAATCATTAACAGATGAGCCATGTCCACATGTGCACAGGTATTTGGCAAAATGGAGAATTTTCCCAGAAAAGTTGTGACCCTTCATTTTTCAGTACAGTCACAAAACTGTTTTTAATATATTCCAATAAATGTTAAATTTCCTGTTAGAAAGATTACTGCCAGCGCAATCTCTGCTACACCTTGCAATGTAATCGACGGAGTTCCCGACATTTTCCTCACATGGCAATGAAAAATCTGATACTGCTAGCCAAAAATGCTGGTTAACCTGTCCACATGTTAATGACACCACTATCTAAAAATCTTCAATCTGAAAGGTAATTACCTAAAGGTTTAGAATCAGTGTGCAGACACTGCATTTATGTGTGAATGGCACAGACTCACAGGAAAAATATGTGTTTGTTAAAATGCCCATGTGCTTATGACTGATTTCATCGTCACATCTCTGAACGGCTGTATCAGGTGAAGAACACACCTTTACAGTATGAGCATTTAGAGTCCCATTTATCATTGATTAGCCGTTTCTCTTTCCATGACAATCTTGCAAAAACAGTAAATCTATTGAGTTGAATGTACTGGTAAATTAAAGATTTATTCACTAACTTCTAAATTTCACAAAAAAACATGAGAGATGATTTTCTATCCTCTGCAGATGTTTATTCTACAATATGAGCTTACAGTATAAGTAACACATCATACAAGAATGTATGACAGGGATGCAGAGGCAAAATGTATATTTGATATATGACTTGCTAAGATTTATGCACCACTCATCCATCCATTTTCTATACTCACTTATACCACATCCAAGGTCATGGCATTCCAGCAGCTACAAGGCGAGAGGCAGGGTACACCTTGGACAGGTTGTCAGTCCATCACAGGACCAACACTGAGAGACAAATTACCACTCACACTCCCACTTAGCGAGAATTTATTGAGACAAATTAAGCAAAAATGCATGTATTTGGAAAGTAGGAGGAAGCTGGAATACCAACAGAGAACATGCATGTGATTGCTCCAAACCTTTTACCAGATCTACAAATTTTCACAAAAAAGCACATTTTTCCACCTAAATTCTTTAAAAAAATAAAAAGACATTTAAAGTTGCATCAGTCTGAGTCGTCACATCTCCGTCTGGGTTCTACTCACCATCCATCTGGTGCGTCGAGCTTCCACAATGTTTATCTCTTTCCTCATTTGCTCAGCTGTCATGTCATCACTGCAGACACTGCCTAAAGCGCACACACACACACACATAAGAGGCTCAAACAGTGCACAGGGTGCTTCATTTGGAAAGACAGAAAGGATTTAACACACAAAGCAAGATGGGTGATTGAGGGAAACATAAAGGTTCTTCCCAGAGTGTCAGTTTAGGGATGTAAGCTGATTTACAACTGAGACACAACTCAACAAGAAACTCCACCTTCTCCTGCACTCTCTGTGCTTCATTTCAGCCCAAAGCCGGGTTCTGTGCCGCCACACTCCAGACACCACCAGAAAAGGAGTGGACCAAAGAAAAAGCCCTTTGAACACGTGCCTTTGCATGAGTATCACTATTACACAGTGAGAGCATTGCAGTAGAGTGCATCTAGAGGTTTGAGATATTTCAAGACAAAGGTCATGCACTAAACGGCTCCCTCTCTGATATCCTCCAGTGTCTGTAAACATTCAAACTGACAGAGTTTTCCATTACCTGACACCATTAGGGCACATTTTATGTAAACAAAACCTGGGATTGGAAGTAGCTCTACTTTTCTCACACTGTCAGAAAGAGTGAAGCTCGCCTGTCCAGAATTCACAAGTATTGCATTGTCACCGCTGCGTCTACGTGCACATGCACACACCTGGCCCACAATAGGTAGCTGTGGGGTTTTGTTTCTTAAAACATGTGCTGTATTGCCAAGTAATAGAACATTCTTGTGCAATATTACACAGGAGGCTGAATGATGGGATGCCTAAGGATACAAGTTTAAAGGTAATTTCAGGTTATGCATAGTCTGAGAAGAGTGATGCAAGTGAGGTGCTGCAAATGTTTTGCTATTTGGCTGCATGCCTGCTGTCCGACATGCTCCGCGTCCCCGGTTTCCACAGCTCAGTAGACAAGACGACCTCTCGCACTCTCACCCCCCTCTCCAGCCCTCCCTTTGCTTCTCTTGTCTGCCTCTTACGCCCACCCTGGGCTTGGCACCACCAGCTGTTGAATGCATCAGGGCCCCAAAATGGCTCCTCAGCTGCTGCTGTGGCACACGCAGAAAAATGCCTGACAGGCTGAACAGCTGCTGGGCTGAAACGGGGCAAGGTCACTCTGGGAATGGGATTTAGCTTCCTGCTAAAGCATTATTTGGTACCACGGGCTTTAGATTGTTGCAATTTGGGCATATTCTGCTTAAAATCGAGAGTAAATGTGAATTTTTATGTTGGTATTTGCTATGTAGTACAGTTAAAAGCAGTCCCAGGCATCAATGAACACTTTGAAACAAAATTGGCATCATTTGTAATCAAGATTGATATAATTATTGCAACATGAAGTGCGTCACTCTCCAATCATGTTAACTGCTGAGGCGTTGCAGAGATGAAGGAAAGCGGGCAGCTGCTTTACTGCACGTGTTGACACAGAGCGATCATCGCCCTGTGGCAGCGTATTGCACCACTCCCATATTAGAGTCTTAAAAGACGGCTGGGTCTGATAAACCAGTCGTCTGTGTTGAGTTCATAGAACATGTGATACGAAGCCACTTGATGTCATTTTCCCATTGCAAGTTTTCCCACAGGGTGAAGTTACGAGTCAGATTCAGTTTGTTCAGTTGCCGGATGGATTAAAGAGTCATGACTAAGTGTTGCTTTTCTATGTTGCAAGTTGTATTCTAAGTTTCAGAGACACCTTAGTAACAAAAACAGCGGCACAAATACGGGAGCTGCTATGGATGTGGAAACACAGCAGGTTATTCTATGAGAAGGAAAAACTAAACATGTAGATTTTTTTTCTTGTTGAGTTATATCATCAAAGAAACAAATACGGCAAATATCAAAAGGACACAGAATTTAATTTTAATCATCATCACTGATAACCCAAAGTACAAAACCACTTTAATTTGGTTATATTCAGACCCTCCTGCCTCTTCCTTGTATCAGCTAGGATTGGCCCCAGTCCTGCATGACTGCATTGGACCGAATGAGTATAGATGATATATGGATACAGTTGGACACCTACTTTCTTTCTTTCTATCTTTTTTCAGGGTGACCATGCCAAACAGTGATACAGTACTCTATTCTCAAATGACCAAAAAAAGAAAAAAAAACACATCTCTTAGCATAAGGGCTGTGTGAAGTGAAATTAGCATAAATAAGACACATCCTCAGCTTCACATAACACCATGGGAAGGTTCTGCACTAGTTTGTTTTGTTTTAAAGTCCACACACTGTTTGTGAATGAAGGAACTTGTACATCCCCACATTTTCACCAAAGTGCACTTCTGCATGTAGCCAGAAGAAGCCGGGAGTTCTGGTTGAGGCCTCCTCCTGCGCTACAGTCGCACCATTTGTTGCATCATTGTTTACAGGAGTATGTGTGCCTTCACATTATCAATACTTAAGAACAGTACAAACTAATCTGCTATGATGTCAGAACAAGTTAAACCTCTGTAAACACCAGTAAATCACAAGAAGAAGCATAAGAAAAAAAATAAGAACAGTGATGCTTCTTTTTAAGAAAATAAACATCCAGATGCTTCTAATAGGACACGACTGATTCAGAGTAATAGATAAACAATATAACTGTGCAGTGAACTCACAGTTATGTACAGTTATGACAGGATTCAGTCCCTGAGCGCTTACGGTTTGCTTGGCAGCTTTAACGACAGCCAAGCTCCACTTTCCAGAACGCCTCTGCTTACCCACACTACTCCTTTTCATGCATCACCCTGCAACCAGGTGATCCTGCTCAGGTAGCCTAATCATGA
>JBAMIG010000024.1:2991128-3001182 GCA_037177335.1 Kiunga ballochi | reverse complement strand
AACATCATCTCTGATCACACAGCATGTCCAACCTTGAAGCAGATGTTCTACAGCAGCAGAACCACGCCAGGTTCCACTCCCGCAGCTAAGAACAGGAAACTGATGCTACAACTCACACAGACTTAACAGAAACGGATAACAGAAAACTGGAAAAATGTTCCCATTTTAGGTCCACATACAGACAGATTCTGGATCGAAATAACATAAAAGCAATAATTCATCCTGCCTTGTATCAGCAGCTCAGATTAGTGGTGGTGTAATACTGTGGCAGATATTTTCTTTGCACATTAGGCCCCATAACCACACATCATAACCACCACAGCCTACCTTAGTGATATTGCAGACCATGTCCATCCTTTGACGAACACAGTGCAGCATCTTCTCACAGATACTGTCATTTCTCGCAGAATGATGCATTATTTCACAAAGCTCAAATGATCTCCAGCAGCTTTCTTCAACATAATGATTCTCTGTACTTCAATGGCCACAACAGTCACCACAGCACATTTCCTATATAGCAGTTTTGAGATGGGAAGGAATGGAGAATTCTGAGTGTGGTGGATCATAAAAAACATCTTGTTGAATGAACCTCAAGTAAAATATATTCCAGGTCTAAAATGGCAACACAATGATTTGGTTACTTAGTGATTCCACCTTCTGGTCCTCCTCGTTGCTGCCTCCAGGCTATCCTCCAGGGCCCAGCCTCCCGGACTGTGGTTTGCCCTGATCCCTACTTCCCTACATCCCCCCCTCCTACTTGTCCTTGGACTCTTTGGACTCCCAGACAGAAACATCAGGTAAAAATCGCTTATTACTTATTAGAAGTGTAATAATTAAGTTGTTTACCTTGTAATTCTTTTAGCTAAAATATTCATAAGCCCAAAACATTTTCCAGTCCTCAGTTCTTCCCCAAAGTTCAAAGACATACTATATATGTAAGAATAAATAATAAATGCTGATTGCCTGTGGGTGTGGGGAGCCTGCATGTTGTCTGTCTTTATTAGCATAGAAGTGCTGAAAACCTGATTAAGGAGCCTTTCCTTTTAACTGCTAACTACTGGGATAATCTGAACACACTGGGCATAGGGATAGATGGAAACATCTGCCTCATGAAAGTTTATTTTTTAACATAATATTTCACTACAAGATTTTCACAGCTTCAATGCTGCAAAGTAAGCTATCAGCAATCTGAACTCGGAGATTAGTTGCTAATGAAGTTCTTAACAGTACGAGTTAAACTTAGACCCTCATTAGATGTTCTCAAACTTTTAGTTCAGCGGGCTTTCGAAGGGTAGAACATTTTGACTCTTATCACAGATAAGGGTGCAATAATAACAAGTCCACAGTTTCAAAGTGATTGTATAAATAGAGCAAAGACATTTCAGACCCTGCACAGCTACAGTACTGGCTCGGTCTGTAATAAGCAGAGTATTCAGTTTTTCCCCAGGGAACTTCAACGATGCTACACGTTTCAAATTCTCTGAAAACCAACTTCACAAAACATATCCGCATTATTTTCTTTTACTTAAGCTCTGTCATGGAATTAGGAGACATTAAGGGTATTTGCAGAAAATGGGGAGTTGCTGTTTCTGGCAATGCTCAGAGCATGCAAAGCCAGATCACGCACTCTGCTGAACCCTCCATAACCTTCATAAGGAGCATGATAGCAGGAATAAAAGAGTCCGTCTGGTCAGTATGGCTGGTAATACAGTGAGTGTGTAACATCAGCGAGGAAAGATATTGGGAAAAAAAACACGTATAACAACAAAATTGATCAGCAGCCTTTTTTTCTCAAGCCAGAAATGGAAATTGTTTGTGACTTTTAAAGGGTTGGCGTGATTTGTCCAACGATTCTCTGACAGTAATCTGTGCTGGCAGTGCACGGAAAGCATGTTTGCCTGAATCCAGCAGCCGACAGCATTGTCTTGTATTCATTAACAGTCTGAGGGTAGCCTCTGTAGCTGGACTGATGCTCTCCTCATCTAATATTCGGCCTTGTATAGGTTGTATGACATTCCTCGGGGCATGCGCCTGACATTTGGAAGTAGACTCTTGTAGATAGAGTAATAATGTCACAGAGGCTGTGGGCGTTTTTTTTTTTTTTGCCAGGGAAATGCAGAGAAACAGCAGACAAGCAAGCATTGTCTAACGTAGAGAATGATTTAATCTGCAGAGACAGACAGCCGAGAGATGGAAATAACTGCAGAGATTATTAAGCTTTCTGTTTTCTTTAACTGCAAATTACCTTCAGTATATTAAAGTGGAGAAAAATGAAGGAATGTGCGTGATCATAAATAAAGCCAAGTTTTATAGACATGACTCATATGTCCTTGTATGAGGTTGTGCACTTTTGAGATAGATGATTACGTTGAAGTAGTTGAGTGACTATCTTTGTATTAGTTTAATACAAAAAGATGGAAAAGGGTCATGTTGTGCAGCATCCTCCTCTCTGGTGGATGCAGGATGGGGTTCAGCATCGTCTTGCTGGAATCTGCAAGCTGTACCCTGAAATAGATGTTGTCTGGGTGGGAAGATTTACTATGTACTTTTAAGCATTGATGGAGCTTCACATATGTGGAAACTGCTCACATCATAGACACTGATGCCCCCCTCCCTTCCCATCAGAGATGCACCGATAACACACTGAATGATCCCTCTGCTCTTTAGTCTGCAGGACACACCGTCCACGGTTCCCAAAAAGAAATATATATTCTAATCTAGCCGTCAAACAGTGTTATAACACATTACACAATGTGTTACGAGGTAACATGATGCTGAAGCGGCACTACTGTATTGGAAAATGATGTAAAGTAAGTCAATAAACATACAATATTAGTAAAGTAATTGCTTTATTGTGCTACAGGAACATGCTTTTCTGTGTTATCCGAGCTGTTTACCTGTGAGTAAAGGTCTGTGTGCATGCCTGTGTGTGTCCTTGCCGTAGAGATCAGGAGTTATAAGACCAGATGGTTTATAACTCATTTGTGTTTTTATTCTACTGAAATACTTTTATTTGACTTTACAGATCAGTGGAACGAAACTCCTTTATCTGTAGTATTAGCTAATCAGTGATCAATCAGCTTGAATCATTTGATTGTCAGAGATTTAAAAACACTTGATGGGATACAAAATATGGTTCATAAAAAATATTATTTCCTTTAGTGCATGAAAACTTGATAGAGACCTAAGCTGGAAGATGGATATGAAGGGTTCCTCCTGGGAAAAAATGAATGGATCTAATTTTACAGAGTTGTTTGAACTGGAAGAGACTTCAGCCAATCAGAACCTTTAGCTCAGGAAATTCTCGTAGCATGTATCTGGCCAGCATTACTTCATCATAGCTTCCTTTATCCTGTTTGTGGATTTTACAGTGAGACATATGTCTTCCTGCAGACACACATGTCTTCACAGTGGATGTCCATGTATTTACACAGTAAGCGTAAAAACAGAAAAATAAAGTATTAAATAGTAACATTGCTTTTTAAATGCAGGTACTAATAAGCTCATTGTAGTTTATAGAAGCAACAAGTAATGAGTAACCAGTTATTCAAATAACTACCCCAAACACGACAGTTCTCCGCATTTTCTTTAACTATATGCATCATTTGATATATACAAGTTCTGTGATATTTATGGTAAAACCTGCTGTTGAACCATAAATCATATCTTGTTTAACCCTTGCCAGACCCTTTTGGGTGAACAATAAATAAAATAATAAATAGAAGATTTTATAAGACATACAAGACAAGATCTTTTTTAAATGAAGCCAGAACTTAATCTAAGTTCAGGTCACAGGTAAGTCAAGAAGACATCCTCTCCTTTGGCCTGAGCCCTGAGCAATGGAAGCAGCTCAGATTTTATTGTGTTACATACCTAGGGCACAGTCTATAGGTACAATAAGGGATTAACATAAAGCCAGACCACAGTGAGAAGTAGTTTCAACAAAAAATTGAGGAAATTTATTAACCAATGACACACACACACACACACACACACAAAAAGGAAGCCAAACCTACAGAAGGGCCATTAGCATCAGGGAGAGCCTATGCCAAGATAATAAACAAAACACCCCTAACTAAAAAAACAGGTCAACTTACCTAACCACTAAAAAACAAATTAAAAATACAAACCTACATCTAACAAATTTTAGCTTCCCACAAAACAGAAGAAAATAACCCCCACAACAATCTGTAAAAACTAAGGAAAAGGCAAAGCAACCCTAATCAACAGACAAATCAGAAAACCTAAGCTTAGACGCAGCACACCATGGTGTGTATGGCAAAATGGCCAAACAGCCCTGTGGCGCTGGTCTTTCAGCTCTTTAAAGACTTCTCTCCATGCTGATTGTCTGGAAGAGGCCACTACTCATCAGGGACATTACCTGGGGAGGGCAGCCCAATCCACCAGAGTGAAACATATTCCTGTAACAATTACCTTACGCCAGACAGCGCCTTGTACAATGGGATGGCAGGCCGCCCTTTAATATGATAAATCAGGATGTGCTGTTCACTGTGTGTAAATATTGAGTTGAGGTGTGTATCGTAAACAGACCTGACAGATATGAAACTGATTAAACAAAAGGTGTTTTTTTTATTCGTACCTCCTCTACCCGGCCTAACACGACTATACCCAGAAACGGAGCCTTTCCATTATGATTTGTCGGACCGTGCCATACATTTTTCGTACCTACTTTGTTGTGGTTCTAAGCTTGTCGGTGTCGTGGGTCAGAAATACGCGTAGACTCTGGACAGAGTCCAGTCTGATAGAGGCAGGAGTATTGGTGAAAATCCACAGTAACTGTAACACTCCTATCTTAGCAGTGTTGAAGGCAGACACGTCTAAATACAGATTGGTGCATGACCTAAGACAGCTCTGATTATGTGACCTTATTCTATCCACCACATCAGGCCGTGCGGGTAACGTGACGTCCACAGTCTGGCATCCATTGATTGGTCTGATATGATCCAGGGTGTTATGTCTTGCCCTTCTACAACTTCTCTTGATTTCTTCCATGAGTTCTTCTATCTTAGCATCGTCTTCTTCTGGGGTATTTAGTCTTCTTCTGTGGTGCTTTGTAGACTCCAAGCAATGCGTCTATAAAGTTGCATTGTACGTGGAATCCCTCCCTCATTAAAAGGTCGCGGCTTGTATGGGAAAAGCTGTCGAGGTAGAGTACAGTACTCCCAGGCCGGTAGAGTCGTGTTCTGATGGTACTAATGGAAAAGTGCCAGAAATGACATATGGTTCTTTGCTTACATCACTCTGTGTGCAAGTACACTTGGTGACTCTTGCGTGATAGCGTTCTATGTACGGGGGAGATTTTAGCTAAAGGACGCTGTAAGACGAGGTTTATTAAGGTTCTTCATGAGTCCTAACACATTTATATTAAAGGTAAATCAGTTAAAAACATAACCAATTCGGAAAATTTTACTGATTTGTCTATTGATTAAACATTTTGACCTAACAGGTCACTGGAAAAACAAATCCAAGCTATGACATTAATAGCTCATTCTTATAATTCTAAATTAAACAACATATGAAAATATATCTCACCAAAATCTTAACAAGAGTAAAATACTTTATTTCTGGCCATAATATTCTCATTTTCCATGAAGGAGAAGCTGCAGGTCTAAAATATGGACATAAATATCTGCTGGAACTTTTAATAATTTAGGTGATATGTTGCACTTATGCATGTTTTCAGCAAGTACTGGAGTCAGATGAAGCAGAACTGTCAGCAGACTGATGAAATCTGAGGACCAGCCGAAACCCACACACTACCTGTAACAAGCTGATTTTCACATGAGATTTGCGGCTGTAAAAGTATGCTGAAACCGTAGGAGCAGGCAACACGTGGAAAACTCAATACCTTCATGCCCCGTTGAACAAGATTTAGTATTGTTCTACATACTGTAAGTAATGTTAGCGAATCAGCACAGCGGCTGCATAACTGCGTTACAGCGGCAGAGTGCAGGGAGGTAAAAGTGTGTGTTTATTATCTTGCTTTGCTTGGAGTTAGAAGTGTGTGTGGCTGTGTTTACATAGTACAGGTACTGTTAGTGGGAGGGTAAGGGCACTTTGTGCACTAGTGCGTATGCCACGTAAAAAAGTGCAATGGATAAAAATGTGCACATGTTGCGGTCAGTGGTGGTTGATGGATGAGGTGGAACATCGTTTATTGACACAACACCTTCATGTTTCACAAGACCATCAGTCATACAGAATGCCCATCTGCTCTTTTCAGCTATTCAGTGCTTTATACACAAACACACACACACACATAACTGCTAAATGTTTTTGTACATTTCCTCTCAGTAGTTGTGACCTTCATCAGTTTTCCCAGGTCACACTGAGAGGAGGAATTTTCCACAATAGTGGCCCTTCAGCCTTAAAGAATACATGTCCCTATCTCAAAAGGACACCTACTGTTAATATCATTCCATCAGAGTCTTGCAAAACCTGAAAATGTCAAACGAATGTCTTGACAAAAGGAGCCCTTTCTGGAATATTAAGTAAGGTCAGTGCTTCTCTGGAGGCCCTTCTATGCCACCCAATATTACAAAAATATTCAACAAGATAACCCAAGATACGAGAAAGTTGACCTCTGCCATATTTAATTCCCTTTGTTGCTTTATTCTTTTATTTATTTTATCTTTAAACTGCCCTGAACAAAGCACTGATGTGAGTATCTTGGTAAAAAGTGAATGAGGATCATTCATCCTGACAAATTCAGCAATGTCTGTTACCAGAGTCCATCAGCACCTCAGAGAAAACAGTTTTACACCGTCTTTGGGCTAAGTTTGAAATTTTATAATAAAAAAAAAATCACAATTCTAATGTTATATATTGTTACGCCAAACATTTTGCTTGATATTATAGGAAATATTAAAATGTAAGAACAGCCTCCAAAAAATAAATAATAATAATAAAAAGTAATAATAAATATCAAATGTCTGTAAATTATAGAAAATATTCACATCATCACTTTTATTACATTTCTACTTTTTTCTGTCTTTGGTCTTTTTCCTTTTCATAAACATGTTTGTTGTCATGCACAGAAATAAATCAGAAACTATGACTAAAAAAACACCCAGTAAGACTGAGTAAATAGACACGATTGAAGAATATGAAACCACTGCTCTCAATCAAGGACTGAGCTAGAACAGCAGCCAGAATGGTGCTGGTTACCTTTTAAGTCCAATTGGACACCCAGCTGCCACCTGATGATTGATAGGACATGCAGGGTCACTTCACTGGCTGGAAGTACATTTTTATTAATAGAATGTCCTATAAAAATGTGAACATGTGGCGGCACATTGCAGAGATCTTGTTCCGATCAGACTTTGAATGTACCGGAAGGCCAATGACCTGATGTTAGCACAATGCTAACGGCAGTGCTAATTTAGTCATGTGGGTGCTCTACATGAGTTTGCTATGAATATATGTAGGGACTACTCATTTGGAACTACAGTAAACAACATTTTCATGCTGAAAATAAACTACAAAAATGCAAGAGTTGCTCAATATCCAAGTATCTAAATGCTAACTAAAGTAAAGCTACATTTTTCATTTCAATTTAAATAAGAGATTAGCAAAACTGGTAGCTGGTTTGAAGCTACAATATTAATATTTATCAGGATATAATCTGTTATTAAATCTTTTTTTATCATATTAGAAGATATGAGAATGAAGAGCAATGAAGAAAGCAGTAATGTGCAACACTGCTTTTATCTCCAATCATGTATAAAAGTCATTTCAAGTTGGTAGCAGCGATCTTAATCCAACACTGATTCTTTGTACAGAAACTAAATGTTTTGGCTAAAACTGAAATTACCAGTAAAATGCTTCCAAAATATTAATGCCTCAATTACTGCATATTAGTTAAACAAATAAGAATCACCAGTCATTATTGATCTGTCTATGCTGTGTTTTGAATCATTTTTAGCTGTTATTTTATTTATTTTTTAATCCCATGTCTGTTTTACTGAATGTTTAATGACCCACAGCATCTGCAGCACACTTATGGAATAGTCTATTTCTGTTGAATTAATCTCACTCGATACATATCACTCCAAGCTGAACTGAAACGGCTATTTATTGATGTGTTTAATTATTTCACAACCATATTTAATACTATACGTATGTAAATAACAAGCCTTATTGTAAAGAATGAAGAGAACTCCTGACATGTGAACATCCACACAAAATCTTGACCCTATCTGACCAATTAAAATCACTGTCCTAAAATTCTGCATCAGTTTCACAGCTCCACATAGTAGTACTATATAGTACCTGCTTACAGTATCAAAGAACTCCGAGAGACATCCATCTCATTTTTGCAGCACCTGTCCTCCTCCTATCCTCCTCTTCCCATTATAACCTTGGTAAACTATGTTAATTCTGTGCCGCTTATTCAACACATGACTATAGTGGCGACAGAACAAGTATTTCCTCCTGACTGGGTAAAATCTAAACAAGACCCTGATATTATACTTACTTTCCACTATATTCCAGTTCCTGATAAACTACACATTTACTGGGGGCGCAACATTATGCCAAAATCACAATTTACAGTAGTATGTATGTTCACAGTAATAGAACGTGTTAAAAACACGTAGTTGTTTAACCTCAGTGGAAATAAGAACATTTTTAAACAGTGTTGTGAATTGGCGCCATTAAAATAAAGCAGTGTTGAATCAAAAGCATACAGTCTGGACCCAAAATCAACCAACAGCTATTTCTAAGGACCGGTTGGAACTTTTTTTTTCCAAATATTTCTACATGGTGCTCCAGATTTTTTATGTGAAGATGTTTTGTTATTTATATTGCCTCGATTGTGACCTCATTATCACAGCAGTGTATGTGACTATTTGTGTTAGCAAAAGGAACACAATATTCTGCATTCTCAATAAATGGCTCCCCTGATAAAGTATTCATTAAAAGTAAAAAAGAAGCAAAGCCTTTTTACTTTGAATGACAGCAAGAACCAAACGTACATCCTAAAAAATGGTGCTTTGATATTTTTTCAACAGGTCATGCACCCCCTAAATCATTTAACATGTCTGAGATAAAAGGCTAAAAAACTGAATTACCTAAAAGCAAGAAATGACAACAACTGCACCACAATGACTTTCTGTGGTAATGACTGAGATAGACTCAAGTCCCCCCACAGGCCTGAATAGAATAAAGCAAAATGGAAGATGAATGAATGAAAGTGCTGCATCACCATCATATCCTGCCATAAAGTTAGAGAGATCAGCTGAAGCTGTTGTAGACACTTCATGGTGTAAAGGTATAATGATATTTTCTTAATGATCTGCGATATCACCTGCAGTACTGAGACATTTTTCTAAATGAGTGAATTCAGGTTTCCATGTGTGAGTTAGTTTTGACTGACCTGAGTCGGACCTCAGCATGCCAGAACACCTTTGGGATGAATCAGAGCAGAGACTGTGTGCAGTCGTTTTCGTCCAACACTGGTGCCTGACCTCACAAATGCACTTCTGGAATATTTGTTGTGGAAAGAGAACAGCTGAAGCCATGGCAGCAGCTAAAGGAAGGTCAATTCTGTATTAAGCTCTGTGGTCCTAGAATGGTAAAATTTGACTTGTTTCATGACGGCATACCTCCCAATGCTTTTGATAATAATAAAACTACAATGAGTCCAGGAAACCTTTCCTTGCACCATTTTAGATTCAGATGTATTAGTTAAGTCTAGGGTTTAAGAATGTACACATTTTTAATAATAAATAAGCATGCTTATCTAGTTGGTCTTGTGTATATCGGGTTGGTTTTCTGTCTCTTTAAAGAATTTTTGGTTTACAACAGTAACACCATGTTTACCATTTTGTTTACATCCTATTCAGCATCTCTATCTGGTTCCAGGTTTCTAATTTACTCTCTTGTTGATTCCTCTGGGAACATGTGTGCGAAAGCAAGCATGTGAACAATTATGCACATGACAAAGCCGGCTGCCTGCAACATGAGCAAGCAAAACAGCAGGATAGGCTCAGACTAACCTGAAGCATAACAGGACACAAAAACAGAAAAATCC
>JBAMIG010000024.1:2927455-2938536 GCA_037177335.1 Kiunga ballochi | reverse complement strand
GACTGCGAAGGACACTTTGTGGACTACGTAGTCTGCGTACTTAGAAGTATGCAGTCTCTGAATTGAGAAACGGCCAAAGAGAAGCCTCACATATCCAAGAGGTTCCTCCTGGCTGAGGTACAGCATCTGATACAGCAGCAAGACCAGGTTTCTACTCTCATGATGTTATACAAGTTAATAAAAGTCTAAATAATTGAGCTTTGCACTGATTTACCTCAGAAAATATATTCAATGATTATAAAAAACCCTGTGCAAATATACCTTCAGTAATAGGAATAGAGCTGAGTGGTTGGCATTGTTACCAGTTTGTGCAGAAATAAAATCCAACAGCATTTACCACTGAAGTCATTTAATTCTCCAAAGATGGTCACTGTCAATCCAAAACAACAATGTAACTACTCATAATATGGTAAATGTTGGCCTGTGTTGCAGTTAAAACAACAGTTTCCCTGATTGGTTTAGCCACCCTCTAAAATAACATGCAGAGTGTTTCAGATTGAAGCTGATAAAAGCTGCAATTTTGATAAACATTCAGGGCATAGCATGAAGTACTGTTCTAGCACAAGCCAACCAGTAAAATTGAAGGATTAGGTATTTCAATATTTATTGTTTATTCTATTTAATTTTTGTTTGCTCAGCATTTATGTGTTGAAAATGCTTTACTTCCTTTTAACTTGGTTTTATTTTGGAGGGGGCAAAAAAAAGCTATATTGTTCTGGCAGCTTTCATGTCTATCAGTTGAATTAGTCGTGATGAAAATAAGCTTATTTGTATAAATGAATGCACCACAAAAGAACCCTCAATTACTTGTAACTACACTTTAACAGACCGCACTGTAGCTGCATCTGAATAGATGGAGTGCTGGGAGTCTTACAGAGCAGACAACATGAGAGCAAAGAGTCAAGCAGCCTCGGGGAGAGGAAAAAGCTGGGAGGAACAGAGAGTTGGAGAGGTTTAGATTGTTGCTCGTCAAGTAGTGAGTTTAAGTGTTTGGCTTTTTGGTTTAGTTTGTTTTTTCTTGTCTGAATCCTGACATTATCAACGGGCATCTGGGCAGTTATTTGCTTCTGGGGACCCTGCAGGCACAAACATGCTATGTCAAAATGCATGCATGCTTTGCTGAGAAAAGCAATTTATGTTACATTTCTTTATGTTCAGTGGGCATTTTAGACCTAAACCTCTTATATTCAAAAGAAAACAGAACACAGTGATATTTTCTTCCGCTTAAATTATAGATATTTACTGTATTATGTAGGAATTTCTATGTTAGTTAGTCAAATAAATCTTGTCTACTGTTTTTTTCTTATGTTTAGCTAAATACTAAAACATTTGGTGTCAAATAATAATGAGATGTCAATATTTTGGATAGCTAGAAAAAGGGCAAGTAAACCAAAAACATTGGAGAAACAATCAAATTATCTTCAATAATGATCCATTTGAGAAAAAGATTTAACACATTATGATTATAAATCATCCATGTGCCATAAATATCCACACACTCACTGCCCCAATCTGAGATACTACATAAATTAAACTGCAGAGCTGTAACAGTATTACATAAGGAGTTCTATATAGCACATCCGTAATGAGAACATCCAAAAGATGCTCTATGGGATGTAGATGTGGTGACTGTAGAGTCCATTGCAGTGACTCATTGTCACGATGAATAAACCAGGAGGAGATGTTGCTAGCTTTGTGACGTGGTGCATCCTCCTGCTGGTAGCATCCATCATCCATTCTTTCATGTTCTTTCCACTAAATTCTGATCCTAACATCTGAATGTGTAGCAGAAATGGAGACTCATCAGACCAGCAAAATGTTTCCATCTTCTAATATCCAGTGTTGGTAAGTCTGAGAATTATAGCCGCTGTTTCCTGCTCTTAATGGCACCCGATGTGGTTTTCTGCTGTAGAACATCTGCTTCATGTTTGGACGTTTTGTGTGTTAAGAGGTGCTTTTAAGCATAGGTTGGAACTATTGCTTTTTTGAATTGCTGTTGTCTTTTCACCATCTCCAATCAGTCTGCCCATTCTTTGGCTTTTTTTCCTGGCCATTTGCTCCCAGTAGATCAGCAGGTTCCGGGATACTCACACCAACAACCATGTCATTTTTAAATTCACATAAATCCTCTTTTCTCCTCATCCTGAATCCATCCTGAATCTAAATAGTCTTTCTCACGGCCAACGGGCGTTTACTGAAAAAGATTTGTATCGGCTGAAATAACAGGAGAAACATCAGTGGGATGGATGTGGTTCAGTTCCAACACAGTGAGCGTTATTTTCCTTTCCTGGCCTGAACCTGTTGGCAGAACAGAATGACAGCAGTCAACAAAGTGGCAATATACCCTCACATCATTGTGTCAGATAAGACAGCAATGTCTTCCAGATATTTAAAAGTTTGCTTTAAAAAAAAAAGAAGATTCATGACATTACAGCATATGGAGGAAATTACTTACCTTCTACATAACAAGACTGTTTTCTTAAGCACTTAAAATAATCTGAGTTTAGTTTAAACACTTACTTTCTCATACCCCTAATTTAATATGGCAGTGAGACATTCTTTACACCCTTTTAGACTGTAGTTTTAGAGGTACCATGGTTGTACATATGTGTGAGCATTACAAATAACTTACATTTGAAAATATATTTTTTTACAGCTAATAAAATCTCTGCTTGTAACCCAACGGGCTGTAAGAGTGTCTGATCTGGCTGAATTGACACTCCTCGGCTGTGAAACTGATGACCATAAAACCCCTCAGAAGCTGCAGACTTCTATTAATCAATATCAAGTAAATGAAGGTGGTTTTAGCTGTCCATTATCTGTAACGCTTATTTCTATCCCAGTAATCATCCAATAATACCCAACCCTTACTTCCATCTGCAATGTCCAAAAACTTCAGAGTAAAAACAATTTAAAATTGTTACTGCACATTAAAAGTAAGAAAAACAGTCAGCCTAACAAGACATAATTAATCAGTGTCACATTTCATTGACAACTATGAGCAAGGACCCAACCCCAGAGGTAAGAAGTATACAAGTGTAGGAAAAATAATCTATTTAAATAAACAGGAGATACTGGAAAAGCAAGATCACCCAAAACTATAATAAATGAAAAATTATACCCAAATGAAGGCATGGGAATGACTAAAGCTGAAACAACAACAACTGTGACAGAAACAATGTTCTGGTATGCAGGGAAAACCTGTCCGATCACATAATAATGAAGTTAATGTGGCGCTGTGGAGAAGAGAAGCAATCTATCAAATGGCCAACACAGAGAGAAGCAGGCATTCATGCTCACTCTCAGTCCTAAGGAAGGTTTAAAAACAAGTTCAATTCAGCTTTATTTGCATAGCACTGGTTCATGACTAGTTTTGGGTTTGCACAGAAATAATACCCATAACAAAACAGAATACATGGTTAATTTTGCCCTATGTTAAAACCTCCTATGACCACTGCTTTAATTTTTATTTGCACAAATGCTTCAGCAGTTACGGTAAAGTAGTTTGTGTTACAAATGTGTGACGCACTTCTAAATCTTCATGTCGTCTGGAGGTCTCCTGTAATAGGAACTAAATATGTGAAGAGGTTTATTTCTCTGCTTCATGGTCTTTTTTTTTTTTTTTTTTTGCTAAGCTATGCCGTTTAGGAGTTATGATCAGAAGTGTGCATGTAACGTCCTGTCAGCAGTTTTAAATGGGTTAAACAATGTTTGGATTTCTACAATTTAAATTTTTTTTTCCAAGATCAAGGCTGATTGGATCATCTGACCCGTTTACATGAAGCCTTTTTATTTTGACTGGACGTTTGATTACATCGAACTGCTCCATGTAACTGCTTCAATACACCCGACTCAAAATGATGGTTCATTGTATAGAATTTTTAAAACAAGCTGTCAAACCCATTTAATTCAAATCAGATGTGTTGAAACAGTGTTGAAATCCTTTGTATGGAACCAGTCTCTCACGACATATTAGTTCCAGAGACCTGCTGCTTGCTGGATATTTCCCCTTATTAGAACATATTCCATAAAGTTGAGATAGTTGTGCATGAAAAATATATTAAATGATCAGTTTTGGAAATACTTTAAAGTCACTTAATCTCCTTTGTTTCTCATCTTCATGCTCAGATTGAACTTCAGCAAGTCGCCTTCATTGTGTCCACATGATTATACATGATGAGTTGCTTCCTTATATGTGTTCACAGGCAAATAAAAGGTGACCTGATTTGTAGGTTTATGAACAGTATTTTGAATGAAGCGTCACATACAAGCTAAAATCAGTCAGTAAGGAGGTGTTAGGGGTGGAGAACAATCAAAGATGTTCCGTAATAAGATTTACTTACAAGTGTTTTGTCTCGTTTATTTAAAGGCTTATATATATATATTTCTCAATATATATAATATAATAAACCTTATATTGTAAAGAATATATAAATATATATAAATATATATGTATTCTTTACAATATAAGGCAGCCATGTCAGATATCACATTCAAATGTTTGGATTTTGTGCAAGCCAAATACTGACTGGATGACATTTTCGCCGCTCTACAGCTTGCTGTGGTGTCACATTCAGTAAATGCCAATCAGACCATTACACAGTCCCCTACTGTGCTGCTTATAGGTGTCATATAATTCCATCTTTAATTTTTTTTCCACTTTCAGCCAGAGTTTGAGTTTTCTCAGCCACTCTTGGGTCTTGCAACGGGAAGTGTTGGAAAAGCACAGCGAGCTGAGATGTTATGACCGACTCTGCTGCTGTTCTCATTAGAAAAGATCAAGTGAAACAGCAGCTGCTTTGCTGCTTCTACAACACTGTGATAGTAATTGTGTGTATAGTTTCATTATATGTGTGTCTGTGAGGCAAAGGCCTCACCGTACGAGTCTGAGAAAGAGGAAAAGAACCATAAATGTAGTGTTTTGCTACTGATGTCAGTTAAACAGTATCATTTGACTTGAAATGATTCTCTGTAAAAACAATGGGATGTTGTCCAAAATAAGCAGAAGTGGTAAAAATCTGGACACACTACACCACCCACTGACAGATGCATACCTAACAGTTTATCCCAGATCAACTCACGGTCAGAAGGAAGTTTCTGTGTAAAGCAAAACACTCCAATAAGCTGTTCCAGGATCTGTTTAATATGGCCTCCATATCACACTGAGTTAGCTGCCATTACTCTTTCAGACAGAGCGATGAGAGACCGTATTGAAACACACATGTAGCAGCAAAGTCAGTTCAAATCTGACCTTCCTGTTACTGCTTCACATGCTATATAATATATGTTTTATACAAACAACCTTTATCTCCACCCAGATTAGTTTTCCTACATTTAGAAACACAAACGAGTCCATAAGGATCCAAACCCACCGCAGCTCTTTTACACTTCGTATCTCTTGCTGTATTTAACTGTTGTTTAAATAAACCAGGAAGGAAACAAAGAAATCCTGATCTGCCGGGTTTTTTTTCCCCCACAAAGACGAGAGCCAGGTTGAATCTGAATATCCTGGAGGCATTTTATGGAATGCAGTACAATAAAGCCTTTTCCAAGTCGTTTCCACAAACCATTCTGAATGCATAGAGTCTGGTTTTGTTAAAGCATCGGGGCTTCGGTATCCAGTGAGGGGGAAAATGCAGGTGTTGCTTTGAAAGAAATTGCCACAATTTCAGGATTCAGACACGATTTCCCTTATTTCCACACGTTCTGTTGTTTTTTAACGGAACATTGACTTCAGGGGCGAAGCATTGGATTTCAGCTTTATTCGAGGTTGTAACTTGAATGTGTTAGTTGGATTGAAGTGAGGTGGCCGACTTGCCAAGTTGGGAATGCTTGACCGTACGACCCCCAGACTCATTTAATTTTGTATGTCTGAGCTGCATTTTCATTCAGTAATGATGAGAATTGACGTCGTCGTCCTCTGTCTGCCCCCTTTTTCCGCTCAAGCAATTTTCAAATACTTAATACCAAGACCCCAAAATTCCCAAAAACAGATTCTTGTGCCAATGCTGTAACAAACCAGCATCGTCCTCCACCGCAACCCGATCCCGGAACGCCATAACAATTTAGCCAGAATGCTGCTTCTTTCATCTGCAGCCTGTTTTCTTCTCACTTTTCATCCTACTTTCTGCAAATGGACATTTTTAAACAATAAATAAAGGAAAGAAAGTCAGGACTATGTATGGAGTATATCCTGGGAGTATTTCCACACAGCGCTTATTGAGGCTTGGATTGTTTTAGCACTGATCACATCCATGTAGACTCGCTACACGGTTCCATCATGTGAGTGAAAAAAAGTTTTTATTACGCCTCTTCTGTGCTTTTCAAAAAGTTGTATTTAGTTTTTAATAATTTTTTTTAATTGATAATGACTGACATATTTCTTGTGAACCATTGTGCTGGTGACATGTCAATAAACCACAACTTCACTCAAACTGGTCTGCACATTGAAAACAAATTCATAAAACTAACGTAGTAAATTTCTACTAAATTCAGGTGGAAGGAATAAAATAGTCCACAGCATTTGATTCCTGCTTACCGCCATGTTATGCAAAGAGAACTAAGGGATATATGAAGCTGCAAAAGATGCACCGTCTCCAGTAGTCTCCACTACATACTGGATGAATGACGGTGGATTTAGAGGTACACTCCAAAAGGGTTATGCTGACATACGTAGATGCACCAGCACTTTAAAGTGCATAGAGCCAGAATTTTGTCATCATGTAGCTAACTTAATTGGGGGGGGGATAATATTGAATTGATGGATCCAATTCCTGCAGTAAGCATTATAGTTTTGTTAACTAATCATTGAAGAATAAAGTATTGCTGTAATCTGATCTCAAAATACTATCGTAATAATCAACTATAGTGGAGTATATATATATGTATATATATATATATGGTTTTCTGTGTTAACAATATTAAAAACATAACTATTATTTCCAGTACCTCATTTCACTACCCTAAATGAGTAAATATAATATATTATATAGTAAAATGAGTACATTAAGAAAACGTTGAGGCTGTACACGGCATCTTGCCTTTTGATTGCTGGGACAGACTCCAGCTACAAGCGACCCTGAATTGGATGAAACGGGATGGAAACTGGATGGATGGAGGAAAACGTTGACCCAACGTTTAAAGGAGAAGACAACATCCAACCATGGTAAGAGTTTCCAGACTTCTTTCAGATGGCAGCCCACCTGTAGTGCTGTATGGTTCAGCAGAACCAAATATTTGTGTTCTTATCATGTTTACCTGTTAAAGTGTCATAAGCTGCTGTAAATCTAACACATTCATTTCTTTTTCTGGAAACAATAACTAGTGCTGCTACGTTTGCCCGCTTCTTCTTCAGCGCCTTCTTGTTGTTCCAGATATCTTTCTCTGCCTCAACTTTCCTTTTATTCGAGTCCATTACCACCAGCATTGTCACACTCCTCTGCCTCTCCGTCATTCTGCCTGTCAGTTAGGGGGCAGCTGTAGCTCAGGTGGAAGAGCAGTTGTCATCCAGCCGGACATTTAGGAGTTCAATTCCTGGCTTCCCCTGACTACATGCTAAAGTGTCCTTGGGCAAGACACTGAACCCCAACCAGCCCCCCGATGTGCCTATTGGGGTGTGAGTGTGAATGGGTGAATGTGTACATAGTGTAAAGTGCTTTGAGTGGTCGCTAAGACTGGAAAAGTGCTATATAAGTATGAGTCCATTTACCATTTGAAAATAAAATCTTGGAAAACAACATTTTTATTAAAATCACCAATTAAGGACAACCTTTGAGCACAATTTCTTTTATTTGTGTTTGTGCGCTCATTTCTGCAGGCCAAACAGCTGCACCAGTGGATTCTTTTTTTTTTACTTTCTATTTGATTTTTTTCAGGTCACTGAAGAACCCAGAGGACCGGGAATGGTCCTGCCGGTCAGTCTGGGTCTATCAGTTGGCACAGTTAGATTCGATGGATCAAAATCAAAACTACCAAAGCGGGGGGTTTTGTGTGCACATAAAATGTTGAAAATAAACCATTTTTTGGTGAATATGCTGGAAGCTTTAATGCTTCATGAAGCTTAATCTGACTATTGCTATAAACAACCAGTGATTTTGTGCCAGACAAATGAAAAATGCACAGCTACAGTAGAACCACTTGCATTCCAGGTGTTCTCGGCAGAAGGTAAGGGTAAAAACATGACTGAATGCTTCACATTCTTGATTCAGTCTAAAAAAGTGTTCATTATTAATACTCTGATCATCTGGAAGCTCTCCTGCTTTTCTCCCATCTTCCAGTAACACTCCCAATACTCATCAAATGAATTGTGACACTGAGCAGCAGTGGGAATGAACTCAGCGTGAGTTTAAAAAGCAACAGAAACAAGGCTGAAAAAACTAGATTTAGTCCAATTAAACCTTTTGCTCTTTGCATTCCTACATCTTAAGCACTGGGAACTCTGAGGTTTCTCCCAGCCCTAAAGGATAATTACACGAATACTTTTTTCTGAGCAACACTAGAGGTAGGAATTGGTTTTGGGGCACAATTAAAGGTTTTTAAAGCGCCAAGCGTATGCAACAAAGCCATCATTTTCTCTGCTTAGTGCCTGCAGGTGCTTTCAGCGTGTGAAATGACCAACACAAGCCCATTCAAGTGTGAGTTTCAGGATAGTTCAGGGGGTCAAGCTACTTGTTACGCTTCTCTTTAGAGTCTTCCAAAAACCTTTGCCTGCACGTCGCTTGGCTTGTTCCCTGGAAAATCATCAATACCTGAAATTCTCTAAATAGCGTTATTAACCTTTGACTGAAACATGTCAAAGAGTAAGTTTTTTTTCTGAATGTTTTACAATAAGAAGCTTGACTTTTTCTTTATAACTTGACAAGAATGGAGAGATGATTTACTTGCAGGTTTTTATTATTCTTGCTCTGTCCTAAAGCAGAGGAACATATTTAATGCTGCTAAAAACGCTGCATTTCACCAGTCTGCTGAATCTATTCCAGATAGATTCATATACTAGCAGAGATGAGCTTTAAATGTGCTTTATTTACACAGTATGCAGCAAGATTTTTACTTTTTGAATAAATATATCTATATATGCACTCCATGAACACAAGCTTATTGTAATAGTTTTCCACATCTAGAACTTACATCAGAGCAGTGACAAGGACAACAGTCCAACAAGGATGAGATGAATAAGAAGAAGAAAGAAAGATAGGGATATAGAGAAAGTATATTTTAAAATATTTTTTCAATGCATATTGTGAAGAGTCCCTAAAATTCCTTCTAGATCACTCCCGAAAGTTAATGAAAGAAAACGCTTTTTAAAAAAAAGGGCAGCAGCTTAGCACGCTAAAGGAGTAGGGTTTAACCTCATTGTCACCGTTATGGTGTATGCAGATGGTCCTGTCCAGGGGTGGAAAAGTTGGGAAGATTCTAAGTGCTAATGACTTGATAGGGGCCCATTGAGATATAAAAATGCATACACTAAAATAGAAAAGCACTCGGAGAGCGCACACCTCCGCCAAATTTATTATTACTGTCTCACAATGATAAAGAATCCTTTGAAAGAGTTCTGGATGTAGACAATGATCCGGATCACATCCAAAATGTAAATTTTTGTGCCTTGTCCCATTTCTAAACTTTCCTGAGAATTTAATAAAGATTTGTCCAGAACCTTTTGGGTTATCTTGTTAACAAAATTTCTTGAAAACAGAACATCCTTGGTTGGTCATAATAATTAGGCAGGCGAGCAACACTTGCAAGTCAGAGTTTAATTGTATCAAACGTCAGAAGTCATCGTCGTAATGGTAATTTTTCTTGTTTACCTTTGTCAGTAAGAAAAGTCAACGTATATTAATCGTAAAACTGCAAATGAAACTTTTGTAACGTATCTGAACAAAAGGAAAGATGAGCAAAGCAGCAGCCGTATCTGACAGCAGCGACACTTTCTTGTCGCTTTGTGATGACATCACGCATGAATGAAAATAGCCCTATGTTGCTATAATAAATTTCAAAGTGATCAAGAAACTAGGATCTTTTCTGGATCTCCACCAAAAGATAATATTTTTTTTCCCAGTGACACTCCCCATATCCTGAATATTTTTATAAAATTCACCCATGACTTTTTGAGTTGCGAAACAGACAAATTCAGGTGAAAACAATACCTCGGCGAAGCAAAAGAAATTATTAAACATTCTGTTGAAATAATATCTATATTTTTTTAAATATTAAAAAATGTAGCAGTGAAATAAATAGACACTCTGATTTCACTTGTTTTTCAGCAGTAAACTGCTATAAAAGATAAAGAGATGTTGACCAGCCACCCCCATAAAACTATATGTCATGGTTATGTCCTGGCAATTTTAGCGCATCAGTTTGAATGAACCTGTCTGAATTATATATTAACTAATTGTTTATTAAAAAGGCAGCGAGAGGAAAAGAAATTGGGTTTTTAAAAAAAGGGAGAAAGAGAAAGGAGCGAGAAGAAAGACTAAAAAGAGGGTGCCAATTTGTGACCCATTTTTTCACCTGAAAATGTGTTACACACCTACACTCTAATTTAGTCCACTTCCTATGAGGTCAGAGACATTGTCCAATGATGGACGATACCTAGTGATATGCAAGCCAACTCGTGACCACGGTCTGTGAGTTACATTGGAATAATAAAACCGACTTGTGTCTGTGCATCTTTTTTGTTGTTTTTTCTTAATTAAACCAAGGGTCTTTAGCCTTAATATGAAACCCATTGTATGTCTGTAGATAATCCAGAGGGCGAGTAGTCTGTTTAATCCAGAAAGCTCACAGGGTTGACACTTTACAAACTTTCACAACAAGACCAGGTGAGATGAAAATGCAACAGACCTCAGAGGGAGTAAACTTTTAGCAAGATATCTATATTAATAGCTTTTCCTTATCCTTACCCTTTTATGAGCCAGCAGCAGGCACATCTCCTCATAGCCTGTCAAAATCAGAATCAGAATCAGAATCAGATTTATTGCCAGGTAATTTTCATTACTAGGAATTCAGGCTGCTTCAGGCTCCCCACTACATCGTTAATAATCATTACAGACCCACTGGAAGCTATTCATGCCCATGCCATCACA
>JBAMIG010000024.1:2877494-2888972 GCA_037177335.1 Kiunga ballochi | reverse complement strand
TATTCTGCTCCTCGCAATTAAATTTAGTTTAACACTGCTGGTTGTAACAGGATATGATTGTGACTGACTCACTAACTCGTTCTCACTAACTCGTTCTCGGTCCTTACTGGATTGCCCCACACCCGCCCCCTGTGGCAGATCCTGCTCGGGGTCTTTAAGAACAGGATCTAAAGGCGCAGTTTCAGCTCTTTGTGCATAATGTGGTCTCTTTAAGCAATAACCTTCAGTTCTCAGTGGATTGGTTTACAGCTCACTGTGAAGTGGCCTGCATAGAAAAACAGCTCCACTAAATCTGAGGCCACGGCTCTTGACTGAAAGAAGGTGGAGTGTTTCTTTGGGTCAGGGATATGCCGCTTCCTCAATAGCAGAGTTTAAGAATTTCAGGGTCTTCGTCAGAATTGATGGTAATTTGCAACAGAATGGATGTAAGGATTGATGCTTTGCCAGCTGTAATGAGGGCTTTGCACCATCTTTGTCTATTGTTGTGAAGAGGCAGCTGTGTGAAAAGACTTTCATGAAATTTGCAAAGGGATCAAAAGATAGACGGATCTGAAATTAACTTCCTTCAGAAAATGGCAGGACTCAGCTTTAAGGTAACTGTGGAAATACCTCAAACATCCCTGTAAAGATAAAAACCTCCACAAGAGTTATTTTGGGTAGTGTGGCAAATAATTTGGATAATCCCAGGTTGTCTCCCCTGTGATGGACGGACGACCTGTCCAGGGTGTCCAATGATTGCTGGGAAAGGCTCCAGCTACCTCTAACATTTCATTGGAATAAGCGGTACAGATAATGGATGGACGTTTGTCTCCCTTTGAAGGTTTTTTTTTAAATATAACTTGGTAGACACACTGGAGGTGTCCCTCCTTACCAGACCCCCCAAGCAGCAGTTTGACCAGTTTACCAGCTTGTTGTCTTCACAATGTATTGTAAGATAAAATATTGAAAAAGTCCAAATAAATAATTATAAATAGACAGGACTGGCTGTAATAATAACTAATGAGAATAAAATAGACAGCATTGTCTGTTTTGTTCTTGTTGTCCTCCCTTGCATGAACACAAGCTTGTAATTAGGTTATAACCCCCTTTTTTTTTATTAAATTAAAAGAAATGATCTCTATTAATTGAAAAAGCACATTAATCCTGTTCAATTGTTTAACACAAATATCTAATCAGCAACTCAGTGCTTTTGGTTGTGTGAACCTGGAGAGGATAAATTGCTTAAAATGGGAAATGAAGGGTATTTAAGTGACCTAATTAGTTTCAGCAGTTTTAAAATTTTCAAACCAGAAATTAGGCCTCATTTAGAGAAGGTAAAAGGGTTCTAACCAGTATCAGTGAGGTGGGCTATATGAAGAGACCAATAAGTGCTGTTGACTGAGATACACAAAACAAAATAGCTTGACACAGTGAACTGGATCTAGACCTGAGGGATGTGTCATTCGTTTTAAACTCCTTTGGCATGACTTTTTCTCCTCATACCAGTTAGATTTTCTGGTCTTTGCATAGAGCAGCAGCACGCCCATATAACAAATCCCAATATAACTCCTGGTTACAACTTCACACTGTGTCGTAATCATGTACAGTCCATCCCAGGAAGTCGGTCTCTCTCTGTGTGGGTTACAACTCAAGCGTCTCCACTCTGTTTTATGGAAGCTTGACACATGTGCTTGTTAGCACTTTTAAGTCCCTCCTGTGCGACTCCAATGTTCAACTGGAGGCAGAATTCCACACTGTTGTCTCCATGACCTTTGTGTGGTGGCTGGATTTCCGAGAGATTGCCAACGATGTAGAATCAATCTTTTCCACATTATGAGATACTTGGTTGTGGCTGCAAGTTGTTGCTACAAATGTTGCTCCAGAATTGCAGATGCTTACAGTTTACCGTCAATCACAAAAGAACTGGAGACTTTTTCTGATAAGAAAAGACTTTTATTGCTTCTTAAACCAGTTGTTACACAAATAGATCAATCAGCTGCCAGTTGCTTTACAAAAACCATGCCTTTATCCAGATTTTATTCAATGATCACATCAGAGGTTATGTAAGTAACAAACCATCTGCAGTGTCAGGATATGTTGTTAATGCTTGAAAAGCTGCAGGCTAGAGTCTACATCCGTGTGCTATTTATCGGCTGTATGCGTGCAAAATACGAGCTGTTTTTGGGCTTTAAACTGACTGGTTTTGGCGCATTCCACTTTGGTCTCAGATTCCTCTGAAAGCAGCTATTTTTCTTTACTTCAAGGCATAAATAGAAAGAAAAAAAGATTGCCTTGTTTTCACACTCAAAAATCACAACTGCATTGAAAATGAATGGCTCTAAAATATTCCCCCTCTACACAACATAAACTATATCAGCAAGCCCAGCATGTCCATTAGCATTGATGAGCTCCAGCATCTCGTTGACTATAAATAACACGGTTTTGTGTAATAACCTCACATGACCATCGTGAAGCACTTTGAATATAAGGAGCACTGGTTATTGTGGCAGTTATTAAAGCCATGTGTTCTCCCAGTTCTTCATAACCTCTGTGGTTGCATCTGGTTTCTCTCAGGTTTAAATCAGTCTGTGTCGTGATTCACCCCGAGAAACATCGCGGCAGTTTGGAGGTCCTTGAAGAGCTCATGTATCATTCCTCTTCTGTTCAGCCACAGGATCACATGTACACTGCTGTGAAAGTTTTGCAGGCTTGGAAAGTTTTTTTTCTTAGTTTTTAGTGATGTATATCTAGAATGATTCCTTTTGGTTGAAGATATTTTACATCAGACATTTTGGAAGCGGGGAGATGGGAGCTGGTCTTTAATGGACAGTATGGTTTTTAATGGCAGTTACTTAAAATAAATTTATTCAAGAGTTTTTATTTCGAATATTCTATGAACAGTGAGTGAGTTGAATTAATTTATTTCTATTTACCATTAAAAAAAGACTTTCAAACTGCAGATCAATATTTTGTATTTTACAAAAACAGTCACTGGATTTGTACTTTTATTATAACTATATTATAATGGGCAAATTTACACAACAGTAAACTATTTTTTTCAATAATTCAGGGTTAAATTAATCCAAAATGCAAGTTCCATCCATATCCATTCTACACTTTTTGATCATTTTTGTTATTACGGATTATGGTGAATGTCATGCAAACAGACAAAATAACCTGTTTGACTGAGGACTTATCATGAAAAGTAATGAATGAATTAATGCAGCAAATGCTGTTGTATGAACAAGTTTGAAAGCATAAACGAGCTGTAACTTTATAATGGACAAATTCATATATTTTTGTTCTTTATGTCCATTTTGTTGCAAACACAGATCGCTGATCAGCCAATCACGTGGCTGCAACTTTGCGTTCTGGTATAGATATTAGGAAGATAATTAGCTGGGATTCAGTCTGAGCATCAGAAACAAGACAAACATGGATTTAAGGGTTTTTGAACATAACATGGTTGTACGTCTGAGTAGTTCAGAGATTGTTGATTTACTAGGATTTTCACACACAATCATTTCTAGGATTCATAGAGAATAATCAAAATAAAGGAAAGTTTTAATCAGTACATCCAGTAACCTTGAAGCAGATAGTCTCCTGTCATGGTCAGGAGTTCGGGTTCAGAGGAGAGGACCCAAATGCAGGCTGGCAGGCGCAGGAGGCAGCAGGAACGCAGATGGATGATTTATTAAACAAAGAGCTCAAAAATCATGGACTACAGACTACAAATATTACTACTGACAACTACAACAAAGAACAACGATAATTATTGACTAAAAACTACAACTACATTTATTTCTAGGCACCTACCAGGACCCAAGGTCACCTTACAAAAAACAGAATTAAAATCAGTTTAAAACATAAAAAAATAAAACATCATACAGCAGACAGTTAAAAAAAAGGTTAAGGTGTGTAAGCCAGTTTAAACTACTAAGAATAACTACAGACAACTCTTTGCTTGAGGAGCAGAAGTCTGTTTTTAAATCTATACTAAAAACCTATTTTTACAAAATTACTTTTTTGAAACTACTTTGTTTACTTTTCTACTGTGCTTGGTATTATATTGAGTTAATTGCATTTTATGTATTGTAACTTTGTGCTATGTAAATAAAATTATTATTATTATTATCATCATTATTATTATTATTGTTAATAATAATAATAATAATATTATTGTTTTTATCATGAACCTGCAACCTCAAGTGAAAACCAGTAGACTTAAATAAGTGACCCAGGTGCACATAATCAAGAAAAACAGGTGAAAACAATGAACAGAAAACAAAACTTAGCAGAACGATGAAACCAAAAATCTCCACACTAATTGTCCAAATCATGACAGTGTCCAGCATCAGAAAACCACACCAGGTCCCACTAAGCATCACACAGACTCACCAAAACGGGTCTGATGTATCTTCATTTCAGCTCCACATTCAGATGGCAGCCGGAGAATAAGCTGAAAGTCTGATGGATGCTGCTGATGTAATGCTGTACAATCTGAGCCCCTTTAAAGCAAATGTGCATCTTTAGAGCAACACAGCAAACTGGGTTGTTGTTGCTGTCTGTGTCTATCACTATGTGACAACTGTGTATGAAAGTTCCCATCATCACCACCTGCTTTCTTCATCATGATGATGATACACTGCACTCCAACGGCCTCCACAGTCACCAGATGTGGAGGAACTGGAGATTGGGATTCATGAAGGTGCAGGAATTTACTATGATGTCTATCTGGAGCAAAATCTTTGAGGATTTCTTTTCTAACACCTTGTTGAACCTTTATATCGTTTGATGTTTGATGGCAGAAGGAGATCCAGTTTCATTAGATTAAATAAAATGGTCTGTTTTCCTTCAATGTTTATTTTGTTTTCACCTGTGAAACATCCCGATTCCTCCCATTGCAGTTATATTCCTTTATATTTTAAAAGGAAGCCAATCACATGACGATTCTGCAGTGTTTTCTCCTTTGTCCTATTTGGATGTGACGTACATACAGGCTGAACCGTTGCTGTTTTTATTTAAGGTTTTCTGTAATCTTATGCACATCTGCCAGTAGTATGCAAGTCTCTGTAGTAATACCACCCTAATTCAAATGAGTACTTTCTGATTTGTTTTCTAAATTGTTTTTACCTCCTCTGTATCTTTCTTTTACACTCGCAAATTTTAGCTTCTGTTCCAAGTCTGGACAATAATATAGATGCAGTTTTAGGAGGCTGAAAAGTGGAAGTATATTATTAGAGAGAAATGTAGCAAGTACAGCTTACATCCATGGTAGTATTCATATGTGTAATTCTATATCTAAGGCCACTATGTCTCTTATTGGATTATTGCACTTTAGAAATGATGAATTAGCAACAGAAAACATAAATGTAATGTACCATGTGAAAAGTTTCTGACTGACAGAGATGGAGATGAAAAAAGAGCTAAACAATTAAAAGCATCCACTTTTTAATAAATGAAAACCGACACAGATGACAAACAAAACTGGGCTGATTATGGACTTACATGGAATTTATTGAAAATAATCAAACAAATTTCCCATTAAATCTTAAATCATTTAGTAAGATTCTTCTTAGATCTTCAAATATGGTCAACTTTGCAACAAACAAAGCCGATGTAAAGGTCCCTGGCAACTCTATAAACAATCAATTTCCCTTCATCTTGAATCTGGATCAAACATTAGCCCTGAAATGAGTTTTGAACGCCTGTCTGATAGCTCGAGTCAGAGGAAGAACGTGCACAAGTCCAAAGGCAATAACGGGTCAGATTTCCCCACAGGTTCTGACACCAGCGCCGAAATTAATTGCACTGCTCTGAAGATGAATAAAGGCATTTGTGTTGTGATTAAGTAAGCCTGAACATTTGCCTCCCTGCAGGCTTAAACCAGCAAACCCACAGCAGTGCCTGCCGGATGGACTGCACTTCCACAGCGCTGCAGAGCCTGACAGGAAACAGAATGCCTATACACACGTTTGTACGCTACATCCTGCAGAGAAATGCTCCCACATGCACATATGCTAGCTTAAACTCCCTACATGCCAGTCTATTCACACACACACACACAGATAATAAAGAAACGCTAAAAACAAACGCAGGCCTGTCGTTTGTCAAACAGCAGGAGCAATAAGAAAATGCACGGTATGTTTAAAAAGTATGTGTGAAGTGGAGAGGAAGCCCGAGCCGTCTGGGTGAGGGCGTCAGTGACGGACCCAGATAAGCGAATGTTTATGATACTGTACGCCAGATCTGACTGGCTGTCAGAGCCAATGGAGCCGTCATGTGATTTTAATCGTCACCTTGGGTGACAACAGGGCTGCGGAGCTTTATAGCATCTGGGAGCAATAAAGTGCAGGAAAGATAGCAGCTCTGCCATGGAAGTTTGGAGAGCTGTCATCTGGTCTTTATGAATGCGATTTTCACTTTATGTTGGGAACAGTTTGTGGAAATAACATTTACTTAATGTTTTCTGTATCTGTTTTAATAACTTGAGGGGAAGATACTTGGAGCTTCCTGGGAATTTAGAATGAGTGCATATAATTAGGTAAAAGGAGGAATAAACAGCCTTCTGGCATGAGTCATTTCTTCCGTGAGCTGTCAGGAAGTTGGGAGTTTTAGCAGTGGTTTTCCTCTTATGCCTCAAAGCTGTTTGGATTGCTGTGTTTTGATAGTTTGGCATCTTCTTACCTGGATCAGTGTCAAATCCTTTGAGCCTGTGAGATTTACGTTCTTCACTGAGTGCCTTGCATTTGATCGGTCTGGTCAACTTTACATTTCAGCCGGGAGCCAAATGGGTTGTGGGCAGCTTCTCGCTCACACACTTGTCCTTGTTTATGTTTAGCTAATCTCTCTGACAAACACTGTTCCACTTTTTCCGCCTCTCTTTCAGTGCTCTGCAAACATTTCAGGGCGATTGTGGAAGTCTTAGCCAGGAAACAGCAGAGACCTGCTTGTGTTTTCTAATATTCCATCATTTCCATGCTAATATTTAGCAGCTAGGGGAAGGTGTGTAAGTTTAAGAAGTGCAGAAGTGTGTCTCAGGTGTCTCAGGTCGCTGACATTTACTGACATCTTGTTTAGCATATTCTCTTCACTCTTTTTAAAACAACTCTTTAAAAGAAAAACCAGAAATATCCAGCCTAGTTTGTCTTTAAATGGCCCCAATATTCCCTACTATTGTGCCTTGTTGCATTAGCCTTAAAATACACTCCGAATGTCTAACCAAAGTTTTTCTAACAGGCTGATTTGGGACATGAATGTGGTTTCAGGGATCAAACAATACCAACAATATTCTTTCATTTTTGTATTTTCACATTAAATTTGCAAAGCCCACCATTAAAACTAGACTAAGTGATGACAGGATTGAAAATGTGTTCCTAAATAAAAAGAATCCCTACAGGAAGCAAGAACAATGTGATCTTCAAAATGTAAATGAAATGGTTTCCCGTCCGCTTAAAACCAAGTTCTCCAAAAGCTTCTGGATTACTTATTAACATGAGCAGTGCAGCATTTAAATCTGGCGGGACACTAGTTCAGGAAAGCTGGTGATTACTCTATAATTAATGTACTTTAAAAGATAAGTTTATACACATAGAAAGAAAGCAATAAGTGTAAAGTGTCAAAATAGCATTAAATGTATTTTAGCACAATCCAGGATGTTTGCTAACCGTAACCCAATGATGCTTCAATAATAATGTCACTAATGTGTTTAAGTCAGTCTGGTCAAGTTGTTCATCAACTAAAACCCAGTATTAAAAAAGTATTAAAAGAAAAATATTCATTAGGATTAATTTGTTATAAACTTAGATTATTGCTAACAACTTAGCAGTAAGCTAACGTTGTGCACCTCATTGTAAAGTGTTACCCGTTTTCACATTCCCTTTTAAAATAGTGATAAATGACAAACTGCATCTTTGTCACACAGTGTTTTCTATTATTCTATTATTTCCATTCTGATACTCAGCAGCCAAACAGAGTATTTGTAATTTTAGAGAATGAAGAAAGTAGCTATGTTAGTTTTCAGCAGCAGTAAAGGTAAAAACTGAGACTTGAATTCACATTGCATTTAAAGCCTTATTACATCTTGTCTCAGTCTTTAAGAGCGCACTCGCAAACGTTTTAAATGAAAAATCTAATGAGATATTCAGCCTGGTTTATCTTTGAAGTATCTAACTGCTCCCTACTTTTTGACCCTCTTGCATTTGACTTTGAAGGTCTCTCTGCACATGCAATGTGAGGCGTTTTTATTTGTTTTGGGTTTTTTATTTTTTAACACGGGCTGTTTGGGGACACGTGGTTCAAGTGATGAAACAATTTCACAAGTATTCTCAAGAGTTTTTTATTTTAACCTCTTTCTTGTTACATTTTATTAACATACAATTAAAACTAATTGTTATAGTAAGTGATACAAAAGAAAAGAACTCTACTGTTGTCTAAAATTATTTTCCCAGGTCATTTTAAACACATATTTTAATGTGATTTATTCCTTCAGTGACCAACAATTAATTTGCTTGTATGGATGTTAAAAAAGACCGACTTACACAAGTTCCTTGATTGTGCGTCGCTATAAGGACGATTTCCTATAATTTTATTGATAGTTTTTTCAAGGCGCATTCCTGAACTTGTTGTTTTGGTGGAAATATTCCTACAAATATTTGCTCTTTTACCTTAAAACTTGAAACACATACACATATTCCACAATAATTAGGAATAATAATACAAATTCAAGTAATTGTCATATTTCAAAATTACATTTATTTCCACAGAATGAATTTGGCAGTGCATCAGACACTAAAGTTTTGTGTGCCAATGCAACAAAAGGAAGAAATATGTTGTTAACGTTCACCCTGACCCTGCTTTTTACTGCAATAGCACCAATCTAGTTGTTAGTTTTCAAAAGAATTAAATGGTGTAAAGACACATGGATATCCTGCAGTTTGGGGCTAAACAAACCACAATACTTTCCACAATCAACTGGAATAACTTATAAAAAATAAAGATAAACAATTCCTTGTTTTGTTTTTGCTACTTTTTGTCAGTCACATCACTGATGTTGTCAAAGTCATCTATAATGTTGATAAATTGTGAGATATTTTTGTCCCTCTTCAGATTTAACCTGAAATCTTTCTAGTACTACGGGGCAGAGACGGCAAGACTTTTAATGCATTTCCAGTGTTAGACTCAGACTCTGACTCGCAATTTGAGAATTGTGAACATTTTCATTATTTTAATGATCTGATCTGATGTAATATATACAGGAAACCAACCAAAGCAGATCAATGATCTACAATGCATTCAGAGAATCCAACAGGTGGTTGAAAGGAGGTGAAAAGTTATTATATGAGCGTAATATTTTACTATACAAAAGCACATTTTTCAGTTATATACATTTCTGACAAGCCTTTACTTATAATTCCCACATTTAAGCACAAATATCTGTACTGTCTGCTCCTTACTCTTACAGAATATGCTTAACTTTAAACTAAATGCATGTGACAGTATGTTAAATAGTTTGCACAGAGAAGTTAAAGTCAGGGAGGAGTAGATCAGGGAGTCTAAACAAGTAGACTACAGTAACAGCAACAGATCGGAACTGGCAAAATCCTTTTTGGTATTTATTAGGCCTTGATTTTATTAAAAGCCATTTGAAGAATCAAACTGTGCTCCACGTGTTACATCATTTACTGGAGGAGGAGGTGGAGGAGATTTCTCCTGCAGGACCAGAGTCCCATCTGCCCGTCCAGCTAACACCACAGATTTGCTGAAAGATTTCCAAAAAATATGCCCTTTGTCGCTGAAGCTAAATACACCATTACCTGCCACAGTTTGCAAGAGACTTTTCAGCACAGCGAGACGTTCAGACCCACGAGGTTACACCTTAATTCAAAGAACTTTATGAGCCAGCTATAACTGAAGCCGATTGAAAAAGTTTGGTAAGGTTGTCCTGAGTAGTCAATTTTATGCTGATGACAATGTTTCATGTGGTGGTGAAGAAACAGGAAACTCTCTTGTCCGTTGGAGTGAAGCCAAGTTGTGAAAACTTAGTTTTTGTAGGTATAAAGTGCTTACAATTCAATTTCAGTAAAAAGAAAACATCTGTAAAAATGACACAGGGAGTCAGAATAGGAAGTTCTACAAACACAAGGAGGTCAACAGATTTTTTTATGTTACCTCTAAAACCTTTATATTTTTGCAAACATGTTTTGTTTTATTGATACAAATATACATTTTTTTCTTTTTTTCATTGTCAAGTCAAATTGCGAAGTTGTACGTTTTTAGATGAATATGTTGAATCAGTAGTTCTGCTCTTTTTTAGGGTATTTTTGTGTATTTTTAGTGCATCTACATAAGTACAAATTGTAAATATTTCTGCCACCTCTGACAACAACTCACCAGCTTTTTGTGGTCGGCCCCACTGTATGACCGAGCCACTTTCATCACAGAGAAACATGCCAGAGAAGGAGAGGAAGAACATGTTTAAAAGGCTGTGAAGAGACTACTATTATCCCTGGTTTGGCCTTAGATAGAAGGAGGGAACAACTCAGAATGAAAGAAATACAACAGTGCTGGGCAGTAGGAAGGGTTACACAGAAAACAGTGTTGGTATGTTTAGTATGGGTACTCTACCACACATAAGAAGACCTCACAGAGCATAAACAAAGAACATTTAAATATTACTGGACTCACATTAGTTGATACCATTTAGCGCACTGCCCCCCCATAAAAAGATCCTGGTCCAAGAGGTGTTGCTGGTATCTGCTCTATACTTACTGTACTTATAAGACAAAAGCACATTAGTGGTTGTGACAATGACTGCATATAAAGTTTCAAAATGGCATTGTATTGTTTAATTTTAGCCCTAACCAGATTTTTGCTACCCTTAATTATAAAAAGTTAATGCTTCATTAAATAATGATCAATGTGTTTCAGTCTTTCTTTTTGTGTTCACTGATTATATGTAGAATTGTGGAGCAATTGTGATACATGGGTGTTAAACTTGGGTTTTATTTTTGAAAGCCTTAAAAGGGATGTATAATACAAAATCCACTTTGTTTTAGTTCTTAAATCCATGTTTTTGTGTACTTCTAAGTGTTTAGGAATACTAAATTCCCCCATGAAGACGCGCATATATCTTATTCTTTTTTTTTGTTTGTTTTATTCTTTAATTTCAATTTTTCTATTAAATATTAGTCAGTATTTTCTGTAGTTCTTCCAAGTAAGGTCGTGGACTTCTAGATCAAACTTGTGAATCTGATATGTTGACATTTATAGTAAACTTACTGCTAAAATGTTTCTCTGCTGGGAGATTATCGTATCACAGCTATCAAGCTACAAACATGGAGGAACAGGGTAGAGTTGAACTTCCTGTGACCTGGAGGGGGGCGGAGCTTAACATCCCTCATTAACATTTAAAGAGACCACTCCAAAACGAGTCGCTCTGAAGACGCACCTCAGAACAGGGTTATGAGGTGTGTGTGGAGCGAGAATAAGCAGGAATTC
>JBAMIG010000024.1:2851551-2864674 GCA_037177335.1 Kiunga ballochi | reverse complement strand
CCCCCCCCCCCCCCCCCCCCCCCCCCCCCCCCCCCCCCCCCCCCCCCCCCCCCCCCCCCCCCCCCCCCCCCATCCCTTTAGAGTAAATGCTGGTCTTTTTTTATTTCTGCCAACCATTTAAGTGCCTAAAAAGCTTTACACAGTTAAGGAAAGAAAATCAGACGGCATAAAAAGTCTTCTTTTAACTTTAAATTGAAAGGCTGAAAAGTAATTTATTCCCTCCCTGAAGCTAAAAACATTGCTCTGTGATCAGTTACAAAACTGTATAGTTCATTGGATTTGGATTTAATCAACATTCAAAGGAAATCATGTGTTTACTTACCATACCAAGTGAAAACCATATGATCCTGAAATTACAGCTCTGCGCCTTTAACTCAATAAATTAGATTTGCATTTCTTTCAGTTACGGGAAAAAGCAAACAAAGTTAAAATGTTCGATATTTATCATCTGAATGCATTAAAGCATGTCTAATCAAAATGTGGAGGCATTAGTCAAATTTGGATGTTTATTTATAAAAAAGCTGAATCATCATTGATCATCATTTTTTACCAATGTTGTAAATGTTCCAATGTGATCATTTATATATATTTATATATTGTAATAATTGAGGCTGATACTTACTTACATACTTACAGTATGTAAGTACATATACAGATACAGATACCAGAGCTAGCCTTCTTAAATATCTGTTTTCATCACTGCAACTGAATATTAGAGTAAAAATAAAAATATTGGTAACTTATTGGTTATTGAAGGAAAAACATCTTTTTTAAGCCAAGACTGTATTTTCTATCAGGGTATCATGAATCTAAAGGTGTTCACATATAAAATGAAGGAATATAACATAGAGTGCTAATCACAATATGGGTGGAAATGAGCTGCTTGGGGAGGTCTGTGCTCTCTAAGTGCTGAACTTCCCAACCCCTGAATTATACAATTATTCTGCTCCCTGGTCAGACAGAAACACCTTCAGTTCACCCTGCACTTATATATTAAGTACATGTATTATTAGAACTTTTTGGTTCTGTAAAGCACAACAATTTATAGTACTTTGAGACAAAAGAAGAAACAACACAGATGCTTTGCAGTCTCTATCTGCTAACCCACCAAGTCTTCAATCACCCTCTCTTAAGTCCCCAGATTGAAGCTGCTTAGAGCATTATTCCTTTAGCCGATTGAAAGTCGGGACAAATAGAGCGATGGGATGGAGAGGGGTTTTCTCTTGTTTCCCTTAAGAGCGTGGATGCAAAGACAATTACAGAGTTTGCGGGCATGGCGATGGGGAAGAAAACCACTCTAATTCCATGTGGGGTGTTCTGTCTTCGACTAATCTTTCCTTCCTCAAGTAGGCCAAAGTCTTTCTGGAGAAAGTCTCTTTTGGAGGAACAGTAAAAGAACTTTGCCATTTTCCTGACACAATGAGTTTTTTGTTTTCGCTCTAAACTTTTAACTGCTGCCAGCTCAAAACCCATTGAGAGTAGCAAAAGGCTGCTCTAATCCGAAGATCACAAACAGATTTTGTGCTTCTGTAGCATCCTCTGCGCATGACATTATGGCCTTGTCTTGATTTTAATAACAGCTTTCACAACAAGGTTAGAAGGAAATTCTGTTTTTCCTCATTCCTACAGCTGACTTATCATATGGAGAGCCATGAGCAACATGCATTTAAATAATCTAATCTGATTCAAAAACTAGGTGCAAGTAAAAGAGCGTTTATTTCCTCCACTTGTTATTGTTCACGATAAAGTACATGCTGATTAATGTGAAGTGACAGGCTGAGAGAAGGAGCGTTGGTTTCATTCAGAGCAATAATCAAGTGTGTGAGAGTGACCCTGGTATGGAAGCAGACAGGCTTCCAGATGTCACTGCTGTGTGTCTCTTCCCTCTTCCCCCCGTTTTAATTACAGGCTAGACTTAATTAAAAGTTTCTGTGACATTTCTTAGTGACTGGTGCTCACATCAATTAGATCATGCTTCCTGAGCCTCAATCCAAAGTTGAGAGGGTTTCTTTCTTTTTTTTTCTTGTCAATTGGAGACAAAATGTCAGCTCTGTTTATTAGCTCCACCTAATTAAGTTAATTTGTCACATACTGTATTTGTAGCTTCGTCTCTCAGGAGGATTGCATATTCTGACAGCATCAGCTGTTGCAGTTTGTGATGTCAGCTTTTGGGGATTTTATGCACATCTGAAAGCCATTTCATATTATATCGGTCATGTTTCCATTTTCAGGCCTTCAAGGGAGGAATTATGACATTTCTGGTGAAGTTTTTTTTTTTTTAAAGAGCATCTTCAATGAGGTTTCATGTATTTTAGGGAAGAAAGTGAAGTCACAGCCTCTATTACTGACTCATTTTAGGATTCAAGCTTCAAATACCTCCCTCAACTTGGCTTTCCCTTACTCTTACACTCCTTATTTCGAGACTTGGAATAAATTTCTCATTTCAACCACTAAGAGCAATTCATTCAAGGTACTCAGAGAAATGCACACAGGATGTCTAAATCATCAAAATAAGTCCTGATTGGGTGTTTCCATTTTAAACCAAATTGCAGATCTTAAACAGAAACAAAGATTTTGAAGTCCGTATATAACTTGACGAACTGACATTTACATTTAGCAATTTAGCAGATGCTTTTATCCAAAGTCACTTACCAGTGAGGGACAATATCCAAGTTTCAGAGCTGTAGGAAACATGGTTCAATACATAAAGTGCTAAATCAATTTCCTTTATTTAAATGAGAATATCAGGGTCAGTTGTACAGCTAAGAGCAGAGGTGCAATAGATTTATCTATGGTGAGATAAGTATGATGTCTCAACAGACCCTTTTCCTGACAGCACCAACTGGTATACTGGAAGTTGTTTTTGGCTAAACCTGAGTATTATAATGCAGGGCTTTGAAGCAATGGTACATCCTTGACAGTTTGCCTATCTATTGTACCTAGGGTGTACCCCACTTCTTGCCCGATGATTGCTGGGATAGACTCCAGCAATCGATCCTGATTTGGAATAAGTGGTTCTGATAATGAAGGATTGAATCAGACATGTCCGTTTTGGACGATTTATTTTCATAGAAAAGTGAATATAGGCCAGTTGTACTTTGAAATGCAATAAAGGCAGACATGCGTTTTGTCAATAGAAATATAGATCTATACCTGCAAGTGCCAGTTGGACCCCTGTTTACCTGTCGGACTACCATCATTGTCTGAGGCATAGATTCAATGGTGTTGGAAACATTCATCAGAGGTTTGGCATTATGCTAATATGATAGCATCAGACAATTGGCTGCACATCCATGATGAGGATCCCCCGTTCCACCGCATCCCAAAGATGCTCTATGGGATCTGGTGACTGTGGAGACCGTTGAAGTACAGTGAATCACTGTCATGATGAAGAAAGTATTTGGAGATGATTTGAACTTTGTGACATGGTGCATCACCCTGCAGGAACAAGCCAATGAGAAGGTCCCTAAAGTGCTTTTTGAATATACCCCATAAAAGTCAGAATAAACAGCTGATACAAAGCAGGATTGATCCATTTGGGATTTTCACACAATTATCTCTAATTAAACTCTAAAAATGGTTATGTGTGAAAATCCCAGGTGATCAGGTGATAATAAACACAAACCAGCACGTCTTCCGCGTAACAACCATGCTACGTTCAAAGTCACTTAACTCTCGTTTTATATCTATTGTTTAAGTTACTTGATGTAACAGTTATAATTATAACCATTTTAATATAACAAAAGAAATGAAAGAAACTACATATTGGAGCAGTTTAGTGCTATGTGAACGGTCATGGGTGAACTAATCATGAAATAAACAGTGGTAAGGAAGCTGAGTCTGTCAAGCTTTTTTTTCCCCCATTGGTCCAAAAGAAACGTTGTATTTCTAACTTACCATGAAGGTGTTTAATCTGCATTCAGTCAAGCGTCTGCACTGGAGATAGTTTTTATTGGCTGGGTACCAATACACATACCTGAGTGCACACACCATTTTTCTGTGAGAATGCTGAAATTCGGCAACAAGAGTCCACCTAATGCACATCTGATCAACATTCACATATTCCAAGATAAATATCCCAGAAACTTTTATTCATTTTTACATTTACTTTTTCTTGTCACATAAACTCAGGGAATATGATCTCGTTGTGAAAATGCCTTCTGATCTGGGATTGACCTAAACTTTTGCTCAGGAAAGAAAATACTTTCTGCTACATGATGTTAAATTTACAAGATGTCCCACAGTCTTATTTAAGACTTTAACAGAATCATATTCCTCAGATCTATAAGCGTTTTAGCTGCAAATTAAAACATCGCAGACATAGAGGAGTTAGAGGAAAAGCCAGAGCTCTTAAATGACTGAAAAGGTTTATCCTTTAAGGATCATTAACTCCCATGTGGCTTTAAACGACAATTCGTCTTTTTCTGGCCAAGTCATTTTCCTACAAATCAAAAATGTCAGCCTGATGTTAGCTTTAGAGGAAATGTCAGAAGATCAGTAAAGTCTTTTTGCAGCTCCCTCTAAAATAAAACATGGAACATTACAACCCAAAGACCACTGCTAGTGTGGTCCCATATTCTTTAGAAATGTAAGAAGTATGTGTTGATTTTACCCATTACTATTAACAATAATAGTAATTACCCCACTGTGCTTTTCAGTGAGTCCATTCAGGCGTCATTCATACTTTGTGATGTAAGGCTACATGTGTACACAGCTGTCCCGCGACAGACTGGTCAAAAAATAGCAGCCAGTTTGGAGTGTCTTGTCAATTGGCCAACTGAGGAAGCAGGATGTTCTGCAACATAACATTTTCTTTAATTTCAGTAAAAACAACATCACAGCACCCCTCCATCTGAATTATTAAGGTAAGAAACAAAGCTTCCAAATATATAGTTAAACCATTATCTGTGCAATGTGCATGTGTGCAATAGTCACATTACAAATCCTGCAATGTAGGAAGTCAGTGAACCCATCAGGATCTCATCAATTTAAGGCTACTGCACACAAGTTTCTTTATTGCCAATGATAAACACAACTGAACTTTAATGAGATGATCATAGCCCGATGAAAACTTTTGGATGTTGGTTGATTTTAGTTTGATATGTAGAAGGATTTTAAGGAAAGGAAAGGAAAAATAATTGAAATAAATTTAGGCAAACAGTTTTAAACCTTCACTGCTTTGGTAATGTATGCTTCATGCAAAGCGGCGATGCTAATTCAGCCGCTCAGAAGCAGCTGAATTAGCAAAACTCTCTAACATACTAATGTAAATACAAGAGGAGTAACATTTACCAAGCTCTACTTCTTTTTCTTTTTTCCCACTGAAACTCCTTAGATCAAGGGAAGAAATTTATGTTCCCTCCCCAGCCTGAAGATAGGAAAAGAAGCGCTGGCGAGTGTAACTGAAGGTGCTTCATGAGCAGGATGCAACAAAGAGAAAGAACACCTTTTATCTGATCTGAGTCACAGTCAGTAATAGAGCGAACCAAAAAGCTCCTGAAAGGAAATCCATTATGGATTAAAGAGGCTGATGGTGAAAAAAGACATGGTGTGCAGAACATATCGTACTTATATAGCATTAAGAATACACTCTACCCAGCACAGGTGCTAAAAGTTCTGTTTAATCATCATAAAGGGGGCTACGTCATGGTCTAAACAGCTAAGTGTTTTTTTTTTATTGAATTACCACAATAAATTAATCCACACATGGTCACAAAATATATGTATATTTGTGAAGAGATCAACTGAAAGCTTCTGTTTGCCAACAGCATACCGTATTAGCTATGGTGACCTTGGTGGAGTCTCCAAGGAAGCTATTATTTATTGAGTTCAGCTTTAATTATTGTACACATTATGTTTAAACTAATAGTGTAGTTAAGAAACCATGCCTAAAAATGACACCCAAATGGCAGATATCCCCTTAACACCTTGTGGTTAGGAAGCCCTTACTGAGCTGTGCGTATCCACTCATCAACACAAAACGTGAGGTTAGCCAGAAGAGCAGAAATAATGCTTACCGAAGGTATGGCTCAAAAGAAAAATGAGCAAAACGCACATATGCTGCTATATTTATCAGCCGGTTTATAGTAATGTGGAAAGGTTTACAGACATTTCTGTTCATGGGAATATCTGCTGATATGATTTAAGATGAGATAAAAAAAAAAGTACAATGACGTATTTTTCTTGAAAAAAAAGAGTCATAGTGTAAAGTTTTAAGCATTTGATTGTTGGGAGGGTGGGGGGTGGGGGGTGGGGGTTAGGGTTAGGGTTACATCTTTTCCCTGTGCATCCCTCCCTGTTTAGAGGTACTTTAGACATTTTCTTCTGTTCAAAGGATAAAAATTAACCTCCTTACAGAGTCGGTTGCAGACTTTGGCGACATTATTTGCTACTTGGTGCTCTTGTGATTTCATTTGAAAGTTTATTTGAACTTAATGATAGATATAAAACAAAGATAGAAATAAAAAAGAAAACAAAAAAAGTAAACATGTTTCAAGGAGTTGGGTGAAAATATCTGTTTATTTACTGTAATTATATCACAACCACTACCAGACATGATAAAGTATTCCAATAACAGTAGTGATGATATATAAACTCTCTTTATACGTTACAGTTTTATCATAGTAAAAGTTTTCCTAACAAAAGAGTTGTAAATATAATAAGGATATCAATCTAGCAATGATAATACCCTTATTACATTCCGCCAACTGCAGAGGCCATGTTTTTTTGTGAGAGTTTGTTAATTTGTTTGTTTGTCTGTAAACAAGACAACACAAAAAATGTGAACTGATTTTTATTCAATTTTTGGGTAAGTTTCAAAATAGGACAAAAAACCCAAATGAATAAATCTTGGAGGTGATCACTGTCTGGATCCAAAAATGGTTCAAAGAATTCTTTATAATTGTGACATAAGACCATTTTTAGTTAATCTGACATGAGAAAAATAATAAACTCGACTCTCTGTTCTTCTAGTATGTAATAAGAACAGTACGTAAAATGTGTTTATTGTAATTCTTTCTTTCCCCGGAAAATCATTGGACTGTAGGTGAGGTTTGGAAAGAATCATTTAAAGGCTTTGTCCTCTGCTTCAGCATTAAACAGGTTAATGTTCATAGTGTAGGCTCAAAGCTGTACTGTCTGTTTTCCTCATCTTCACGATTTCCATCACTCATAAGATACTAAAACATTTAAGCTTCTCATACCCGTTCCTGTTGTTTTCACAGCATTACAAACACATGCACTCAGCAGGAAGGGTGAGCACCGTGCAGCTGCATTGCAAAGATCTGAAGAATACTTTCAGATCATACTGTATCCCGGAAATTTATTTGCGTGATCTTCTTTTGGGAATGTGTTTTCCATCAACAGCGAGGCTTGAAGGATGTGTGTTTAATCAAAGAAAGTGCCCGCTGGTTGCCCCTACCGACAGCTTAGGATGGGAGTTCAACTGCAACACTCCCATTTTGTGGCCAGGTTATGTTGTACAGAGCAAAGATAGCGGTGAATGATGTTGTATGTGGATCCCGTACATCCAGCGTGTGTGTGTGTGTGTGTGGGTGTGTACTAGTGAATACGAGAATTGAGATAAATCAGTATCACACAGTAATTATGCGTGGGCATCCGAAAGTACGCTAAATCATGAGTTGTGTGTGTGTGTTTGTGTGTTTCTTTTACCACTTGCTTATGGGTCTCTTTGATTTTAAGCCATGATGACAGGTAGGGAGGATAGGAATTGAGGTAGTGACTTAGAGTAAAACGGGAAAAGATGTGAGAGGGCGTCTGGTGAGTGCTCAGTTAGATCATTCATCACTTTGAGACATTAGGGGGAGGCAACAAGTACATTAAGCCGAGATGAAAATTTGTGCTGTTTACTAAAAAAAAAAAAAAAAAAGTTTGTTTATTGTGGGAGGTCATTATGGTGAACTGGTACAAAAGTTAAAAGCACCATAAAGGACAACATAATAAAATATAATTACAGTTTTTATTTTCAGTTGAGATGTACAATGTTGTAGGCAGAGCAATGGTATCAGTTATTATCCTTCAGATATTTGCCATTTCAGCAAAATGATAAACTGATAAAAAACTGGGCGGACATAATCCAAGTCGGGTTTATGTAGAATGGGATGTACATAAAAAGTACACATAAAACTATACATAAAGCTCCATGTAAAGCTGCATGTAAAGCTGCACATAAAGCTGCAGGTGAAGCTGCACGTAAATCAATTAAACTTTATTTATATTTTGCCACTTCATGACAGTGTCATCTCTGGACGCTTCACATATTCAGCAATTGATCAAACAGCCTAAATAAAGGAAACCATGAGACTGCATAGAATCTTGACTTTGATCCAATCCCCAGCCTGAGCTGCATTAGGCGACAGTGGAAAGGAAAATTCCCTTTTAAGAGGAAGACAAAACCTCCGGCAGAACCCGGCCTATGGAGGGCAGCCATCCGCAGACACAATAACATTGAAACAACATTAACACTGAAGCTTTTATCCAGCAAGACCTGCAGAAAGAGGGGAAATAGGTTCATGGTGTCATTATCACTACAAGGAAGATAAATAAAGTAGTGTACAGTATACTTCTAATGTGCACAAAAACACAGCACCTGACTGTAAAACAATACATTTTAACAATATTTAATTTTTTCTTTGTAGGTGTATGTAGGTGTTCACCATGGCACATTTTTGTGATATTTATGCAATTTTAGTTGTAGTGGGAATTGTAGTGTGTGGCACATGATGTTAGATTTTGATTGCCAACTTGGTAACTTTGCTATATTTAGCAAGATTTTAGATTAAGACTAGGTTTTGGTAGAGATACATCCCATTTCTCTTTCTACTGATGTGAAACTTAATGTAATTGAATTTATTTTAGGACTTTAGTTGAGCTTAAGTTTACAGTATTAAAATTTGTTTACATTTTTAGATTTAGTCATCCACTAAAATCTATTTAAATTGAAAAATATATTTTAGAGATGGCCATAGATATCCTATAAAATGAAATAAAAAATAATGCATTATGAAACCTATGTTCATTAGATCAAATCCTACTCCTACAAACGATACAAAACACTGCTGACTGCTGCTGTGTAATTTTACTAACCCAATGTTGTGGGCAAATAGATCAGATTGCCTTGCAAGAGGAACGCAGACTAAGTATAAACCTTATACTGTGTAAAATTAGTCTTTTCTCTCTAACATTTTTTTTTTTATTTTAAAAACCTTTTAGCTGCATTTGAAAAGTCCTTTCAAAACTAACTGTGTCTGCACTGTCAGTCAATTCTTAAAATGTTACCAAATTCACTTTTGACAACCCAAGGCCATCCATTTTCTACCGCTTAGTCCCAAAGTGGGGCATCCCAGCAGTCAACAGGCGAGAGGCGGGGTACACCCTGGACAGGTCACCAGGCTAACACACATAGACAAACAACCATGCACACTCACACTCACTCCTATGGGCAATTTAGAGTCTCAAATCAGCCAATTCCCAAGGTGCATGTCTTTGCAAACTCCAAACCAGCCCACACCGAGGCTTGAACTGGCGACCTTCTTGCTGTGAGGCCACTGTGCAGCCTCTACCCGAGGTATCAAAGTTGTTCCTGCATGCAAACCCAGTAGTCCCAATACCATCTCGGGCACATTTCAGTCCGTTGGTCAGAAAGTCCTTGCATTGGTTTGAGAGGATGTCCCATTTGGAAGTAAAGGGTTTCCAGTGCTCACAGCATAGTTGTTGAGTGTATCACCATAGCAACTTGGAAAATATTGAAAAGGAATTTCAGTGTTTTAGTGCCTTGTTATGATCTCATGATGGATTGTTATTGAGATGAGTTTTTTTTAATAAGAGGCTGGTTTTAAATACAACACTCTGCACAGTTACAAAATGTGTACCTTTCCTGTCCTCAGATCAGCTGATGGTTTATTTTTTACTGCTAATTGATAGCTAAAAATGTGGCTGATCCTAATTTCAGTTGCATCATTTGAAACCCTGAGTGTTTACGTTTTCTTTCACCGTAGTTTAGTTTGCAAAAGATTTGGTTTCAAAACCAAAATTTCTGCACTTATGCCCAGCGGTTGTGCAACACTTTACCTTTTTGCTGTGGATATTGAATCTTTATTAAATGCATGGTTATTGGCGTATCCTTTAATTTAACAATGTCTAAAAGTTTAAGCGATTAAAAAAAAATTCACCCCACCTCACAATTGCCACTGAGATAAACTTGAGCTGTTAAACCTAAAATGTTTTTTGCACCAGGCTGTAAACATGTTTATTTCTGCCGTAAAGTTGGTCTCTTTATATTACAAGTGTCTGAGAATTTTTTGTTTTCAGCCCCTAGTGGATGAGGAGTGAACTGCAATATTTGGCACTATTGCTTAAACTTGGCTTTTTTTTCCTACAAAGGTTGCCACATTGGTACAACATTAATTGGGCATTGAGTTTCAGGGGTGAGCTCCGTGGTGACCTGGTAAATAAAGCACCAGCCCAAAATCTAATGCAAAAACAAAAACCCCAGAGTTAACAAAGCTGCTAGTAGTGTAGTGCAGTTTAACCTAAGTTGGGATGAAGGTGAGTGTGTCCTACAATTGCCCCCCCTATGAAATGTGTTTTTTTTTCTTGTTGTAAACTTTTCAGATTGTACTTTTCCTTCGCAACAATGCACCTGCGGCACTGACAAAACGCCATTTTCTCCCTGGAATAAAACAAATGTTCACTTTCTAAATGAAAATGCTGTTCCTGCCTTCTAAAAGTTGTCACCACTGGCTGCCAGAGTATAAATGCACTCAAGATGAGCTTTTGATGTTGGAAATATCAGACACACTCTTCAGCTCAATGGTAGCAGATGTCTTTTCCACCATCTGCTTTATACTGATATTACGACAATGTCCGCCTCTTCACAAGAGAACTTCTGAAAATCCAGTACACTCTCACATTTACTCGCCTAGAATATCTGATTTTGTTTGTTCTGTAGTCTGTGCAGAGCTGCAGATGGGCTGTTGATTTAGTCATGATACGGAAATAAAGGGAAAGACTTGGCAGGGAAAAAAACAGACCAGATGGAGGTGCACAGATATTTCTATCATTTCTACCAGCTCTTTAGGTCCTAATTTACGCCCATTAGCAGTTTGGTTGCTAATAACCTTGACAACAACTGTTTAAATCCATTTCCGTATCCATCCATTCTGACATAGCCACGTCACCTCAAATTCCCAACATCAAATATCTCCAGAGTGAGGTTGGAGTGCACACTTTCACTGTATGACGAAATCAAAAAGACAGATAAAGTAGGAAGTAGAAGGCAACACGAGTGAGGAATAGCTGCCTCCTTGGGAAATGTTGGGAGGAGAGTTCAGCCCAGAAGCTATGTGATAGCGATAACACTTAGCTGTCTTCAATTGAGTTATAGCTGGATAAAAGTTGCTCTTTGGGTTGCAACATGATTCTCAGGCCCCCGTCCTCCTTTCCACAGGATGCAGAGGTTAACAACGAGTTCATAACACGACCTTTCAAAGGGCTTAGTCAGCACACACTCCCTACACCATGACCTCCTCCCTCTTCTCTCTCTCGTCTCTTCCCTGTTTTATTTTGCTCAGACGGGAGTTGTTCAGGGCCATCTCTGATCTGAGATAAAACAGTCATACCACATCCTCCTCCATCACTTCTGCGTTGTACCTTTTTTTAACTTACTATGGCTTCAACTGTCTTGCTCCTCTAATTGTGTGGAAAAGCCTCGGCTTTATTCCTGCTGCGTAATGAAGCAGGGAATATAGGATTTCTTTCCCCTTCTGACTTCTCTCTTTGTTCTCTTTAAACCAAATGATCCCCATCATCAGTGTTCCTTTTGTTTTTTGTTACATTTTCATGTATAAAAACAAATGAAGAAAAAAATTGTCAAATTTGATTCTATACCAGTAAAACCCTTTTTTAAAGAGTAGTGAAACTCATCATATCTGGCCTCAAACTGGTCCTGCCAGAACTCTCAGAGGTTATCACCTCTGAATGCTACTCTCCACATGTGTTAGCATGATGGCTGCATCACAGATCTCTGTACTTTCAGTCCACAGAGGGAAAACATGCAGCTATGCTCCAGCCTTTCACCCCAAGGGAGTCAGAGGGTTCTTTTACACACTTGTGGTTTCAGTGTAAAACATCTCTCATTTTGCACCGACTGCATGTCAGACAGCAGGAAAGGCTTGTCTGGGATTTATTGGCAGCTGTGGATCTGCAGATGATGGACGAACACACCTCAGGAGCGTAGGTCTTGTAAAAAGCAGAGGGGGGAATAGTCCATTAAAATAGCATTTATTCCCCTATGTCGCGAGGAACCTCTTTCTTACTCTATTACATCCTTCTTTCCCATGCAATCACGGCATGTGTGCTTTTCACATGCTTTTTTGACGCCTTTTTTTTTTTTTTTTACAAAAAGAAACAAAGCAGCATAGTTTGCTTGCACTGATTGATTTGTCCACCTACAGCTGGTTTAAAGAAAATCACAATAGGTGCATGTTTTTGGCCTCATGCTAAACGTTACAAAACCACAACTCATTGACATGTTTCACAACTCAAATCTTATGTTAAATATTCAGGGAATGAACTACCAAAAGTCACTTTTACAGACAGCATCCATCTATTGCCCAAACTGCTTATTCCAGTTCAGCAGTTAGGGCAGAGCAGGCTAGCCCCCTTAACAGGTTGCAATAGACACCATCCAAAGCATGATTTAAAGTCATTTTAGTCCAATTACAATCCAAATAAAGCAGATCTATTACATAATCCAAAATTTTCTCATTTATTAATCCAATTTATTTATATAGCGTCACCTCATGACAGTGTCATCTCTGGGCGCTGCACATATTCAGCCAATTCATCATTTATTACAGTTGTATTCATGACAACCAGTTTATTAAAATGATTCCTACGCTGAAAACCAATGATTGGCTTTAAATCTGTGCCTCAGATAATTCCCACATCCTGGCCTGGCAAAGGGGGGCTGAGACCATATAATGTAATTTTTTGTGTTTTTTTTTTCTATATTGCCCTTTTTAACATTTTTATGTTGATTTGATTTTTTTAAATAAAAAGTTTGATTTTTATTTAGAATAAATAGATAAACAGTAAACAGTAT
>JBAMIG010000024.1:2812004-2823183 GCA_037177335.1 Kiunga ballochi | reverse complement strand
CAATGCAAATGAGCTAAAGGCCGCTATTGAAGCATCCTGGGCATCCATAACACCTCAGCAATGCCACAGGCTGATTGAGTTGAGTACCCGGAGAGAACCCATGCTAACACGGGGAGAAAATAAAAAAATCCACATAGAAAGGTTCCTGGTTGGACTTCCTGCCCCAGCCAGGGCTTGAACCAGCAACCTTCTTGCTGTGAGACCATAGCTCACAAATGGAATCAAATCATTTGAAATGCAATAACCTGTCAAGGAAATCCAGCAGGCTAGCTTTATCTTAGCAAATTAGTTTATTAGCTCAAGGAGAACTAGCAAATGACCGTATGGTAAAAATATTTAAAGTTGAAGTCTGAAGTTTGAAGTCTTTGAAGTTCCCTAACAGCAGTTACCCAATTTTATGATAACAAATGGGAAATAATCATAATATAATTAAGGAAAAGTTGAACTCAAACCTTAACATGAAACATAAGCTAACAGCCTCAGAGTCTGAGCTGCTTCAGCTAATCACCACTTAGACAAATTAATTACAAAGTTGACTTCTCAAACTTCACATTTTATGTTCAAGCATATTATAAAACAGTCATTAAAGCTAATTTGGAGCTGAAATATAAGGAGTTTCCAACATATGCTGTTGATAGAATATCATTTTTGCACATCTGCAAAAGTCATTTAGCCTGTTGTTAGCTTGCCCAGGTTGAAAATTGTGGTTTTGAATAATGAGCTTTAACTGTAGTTCCCAAAATCTGGAATAGTCTTTTACAAGATTATATGGATGCTGAACACATGTCTACTCCAACACTGGACAGAGATAGCAAGCTGAGTTTGTATTTTATGTTCACTGGATGTAAACATTATGTATGAGTATGTGCACTCATTTTTGCCATGTCATTAAGATCTATTGTAAATAAAAAAAGCAAAAAAAAAAAAAAAAAAAAAGTAACAATGTATTTGGGATTAATCCTCATAAAAGAAAGAGGCAAAACATTATTTCAAGGGTGGTGGTTAGGGTTATGGGAAGGGTGTGAATGGAATTGAGGTTAGATTTAGGTATGAAGTGGTTATGGTTATGGCTAGGGACTGGGATAGGCTCTCCACAATGAATAAAAATCAATGGAATGTCTTCACTATAATTGCTTTGCAAGCTTGTGTATGTTCAATACTACTGTGATGCCAGCTCCACTGGTTTCTGGTCCTCTCCCAACCTCAAATCTCCACTTTCCCACCCTCCCTTCCACCTAAAAACACACAGCCACATAACAGCAGACTCACAGTAACACACGTTTCTATTGTGACATTCATCCTCATTGCTATGCAAGAGACAGTTCTACACAGACTCATCAGACTACCTGTCAACCCCCTCCAGATCAACTCTCTAGTGTGTTCATGCAAACACAGAGGAAACCCAGCAGGGACCCAATATGTCCAAAGGTCTGATGGCTCAGAGCCGGTCTTTGCCATGAGGCAATAGCTGAAAAACGCTACTTATGATGCTAGTCTACAAATGATACTTGCACAATAAAACTATCTCCCTCATCTAGACAAGCAAAAGTGGCATTGACTGTATTATCAAGGTAGCATAAAACAGTTTCAAGTCACTGATGTAATATATTGGGATCTAGGTCTGGCAAGACTCCGAACACACAGCAGACTGTTAAATGCAATTTATATGCAACAGCTGCACATTAGAAGGTGTTCCATATCCTTGTAAAATAAGACAAATCTGAGATCTGTCATTCAGTATCCGTGACACTGCCAGAGGATTTTGTTTGTCTTGTTTAACCCACAATTCCAGTGAAAAGAAAGAACGGCAACGCATGAGTGCAAAACAAATGCACTAGTTTCATTCCCATAGCTGCGAGTGACAGGGAGAACAAATGGCAGGGATTTCCAAATGCTCAGTCTCTTTCTGCCTCTCTCCTTTTCCCATTTTCTGCTTCCCCCCTTCCCACACAACTGCAGATGGCGTTTGCCATATTAGATGTTTTCTTTTTGCACATCAAACCAGAGGTCACAGCTGCACTGCTCCTAAATCAGCCGCAGATGTGTCGGCACAGTTACCTGACAACCAGTACAGATGGAGCACTCTCTGAGGCTGGATGTGAAAAGCACAAAAAACAAGTGTTGTTTAGCCAGAAACTATTTTCCTTCCCCTGAGAGCTCCTCTGAGATCAGAGGAACAGAATAAAGACAAATTTTACTAACTTCTTTGTGGATTTTTTTTTTTTTTTGCCACCAGGAGCGGCTGTATCACTGACAAAACTTTAAAAAGCAAGGAGACTGGAAAGGGGAGGTGTAATGCAGATTAACAAAAATCTAGACAATATTTTATCAAATAAACATGGTCAATCATGAATATTAATATATTAAATCATTTATTCATGTTTGGTTTTTGACAGAGCAAAGCATGTACGTTATCAAGCTTGGCCTACAGAGCACAAGAGGGGAAAAGGCCTTGTCAGCATAATGTTGGGACTGTCAGATAAAATAACATGTTAAAATATGTACATACTAAAAACACTCAGCGATTTACATGATCGGGCCATCCCAGGGTGCAGCTCCAAGTGTGATTTCCTCACACGTAGAGGAAGATGATGCGTGCGCAAATGCACTCCGGTAACTAGATTTACATCCCAATTTTAGCAGCCAGTCATTAAAATCTGCAGCTTGTGAAGGCTGTGCATGGTCGAGACTGTGTAATGAACTTATTTGAATATGGACACCGCTTCTGATCATGTAATATATGTTACACTTAAAAAAAGTGTTTAATTGAACTGCTTAACGGAAACAACACTTTTCTCGCCCTTAATTTGGTCCTATATTTCCATGTTATGGTGGGTTCTTGGAAATATGATGTCTTGTGGGATTTACAGTGAAATGATTATTCCGGGTTCAGCAATTATAATGCATAAATAGGCCATGTTAGTCATTTTCACTGTTTTTAAACACAGTGATGTCACGGGGGAGGCAGAGTCCTCCGTTCCTGGCAAAATCTTCACAGTGTGATCCATTTAGTAAAAAAAAGTTTAGTTTAAAAACAGTTTATTAAAATCCTTTCACTGATAAATTACAAAAATGAGCAAGCACACAGACAAAATTATCAAAAGACACCAAGAAAAATCAAGATGAGATGCTAAATGAATCTGAATGAGAACAAGATTTATAACTGCCGTAACGAGGGTTTCAGCAGGGTTCTCCTCCCTTCAATGATCAGGTTTTATTATCTAATTGTATCAGTTATTATATATCTGAAATGAACCATAGCATATTAGATTAAGCTGAATTGACAACAAAGTTATCTCAAAATACTTTTAACCATTTAGGACCATTAATGCTCCATTATGTATATAATTAGGGATGTTCATTTTAAATATTGTGACACAGACTTAGACTTATGAACGATGGATCTTCATAGTGTTGCTCGCTTGGTTTTTACAAGACGTCTCCTAACTTTAAAGCATTAGATGAGTTTGATTTCCCCAAATAACAGCAGTGTTTAAATAAGCCAGTTCATTAATAATAATAATTTAATAATCAATCTAAGAATTTCCTGTCTTGCTTTGAACAAGAACCCAATGAAGACAAACTGAAATTGGATAATTATAGCCACTGCTGATTTTCCTCATGAACACACACACAAACCACAAACAACCTAAATGAAACAGAACTCTGAAAATGAGACAAAATAAGAGTGATGTACTCAACCATTGCAGCAGGATGAACTCTTAGTTTTAAACCCAAAATGATCAAAATGTGGCACAAATCATTTTGAATGACAAAACCTACCATGTGTTTGGTTCTCAGCTAAGTCATTTTCATCAAATAACAATAAATCTATATGAATTTATCCTTCAGCTTACAATATGAGCTTTTGAAAAAAGGAAATCACATCATCTGCAAAGTGCCACATAATTCACATGACAGCCCTTAAAAGAGTCAGTTTAAATAGTGTTGAGAAGCCTTTCTTAAGACTGGAGATAAGGGCGTTTCTTGTGAGCTTGAGAATGATGTCGACTCTAACAGGCAAGAAAAGAATGATTAAAAAAAGTGTCAGTGGTTCTGGGACACAACTCCTCTATAGTGCAACATTTTCAAGTAAATAGAGGCGACAGGTTCCCCATAATAAACACATTGTTGGAAAATTTGGTATTAAGTCTAAGGAACATTTTAAATCAACTGAAAAGGGCTGTCGTCTAATGAGAATTACTGCAGAGCTGGTGGAGGCCAGAAGCGCTTCGTTAAAATGGGACAGTCTAAAGTTTCTCCCACCAAATAGTTTCCACCTACAGTGCTTAATACTAGCAACCATTTATTGTGTTTTATTAAAAAGCACCTAAAAGCAGCTGAATGTATTATAAACAAGTATTATGAAAGTAAGATGTATATATTGTATGGAAATCAAACATATTAATATTTACAGAGTTACAGAACTACACGTGGATAATGTATGGTTCACATGTTGAAATAGTGATTCATACATGTGCCTTTACATGTGACACATGTCAATCACATGCATTTTGCATGCAGTTGCCATGTTCTTCATATGTGAGTCACATTTGCATGTTCCTGTTGAGCGCATGGTTTTTCTGTCAGAGGCTCTAATGGATACATTAGAAAACATTTTTGCATAAATAAAATGCAGGGTTGTATTCTCCTAACTTGTTCTCATTGATGTTAGATCAGTTTAGATAAACACTGCAAGGTTTTCATTTTGTTTTGCCCAGATATTTTAGTTTGATTCATCTTTTTTCAAATAGCTGCACAAAGAGAACTATATATTCTCCCAGACAAGCCATGCTTCATTCATCGATGTCCAGTGGAGCCAGACTGGATGTAGTCCTTGACCCGGACAATCCCTGAGGGGTTGAGGTTGGAGCCTGGCCTACTGGCGTTTCCTTCTTACCGGTCAGCAACACCTCTGCTGCCAGGAATAAAGCTAACACTTTAACTCTTGACCCCCGGTGCTGCTCTGTGGCCAGCCGAAATGCTCGGGGCCGCCAGGGGATCCCTGTCTGTGTGGTCTGAGTGGTCTGAGTGGGGAAGATAAATGAGAGGCACACTGATCTAACATTGTGCGAGATCTGTATCAGTGAGAATATAACATAATAAAACAACAATGAGGGTATTTGAACAAATTCAGTCCCAACCAGGGCCGTATACTTTTCCCGACTCTGCTGTATTTATGCCCTGGCAGGAATCCAAATTAGATCTAGTTAACTGGAAATGTGATTCCAGGAAGCAATACATTGCCGAGAGGATTTGTCCTCTTATCGAATCACCGGCAGAGCAGCTGGTGGTCCGTAGAACAATACGGTACAAAGGGTCTCTGTATGCTTTACTGTCATGGTTTTACACGAGAAGTATATCTGGATAAGAAGATAATGAGGACATTTATTACCAAATTAGTAACAGGAGAAGACTTGGAACATGTATCGTGCAACCTTAAGGTCTTGACAGAGTGGCAATTTTCAACTAATGTGTTCAACAAGCAGGACTGAAATTGCCGTGAACTAACGGAACTATTTAATCGGTTCAGGCCTGAAAGGCATTTTTTTTTCTTTCTTTTCCACACAGAAAACTTGTATCCAACGGTGATTCCTTTTTAACCTGGAAAATATGGTGGAGAGTCTTTGCCTCAAGCGGAGGAGTTAAAGTATGTTGGGGCCTTCAGAAGGATGGAGATTAATAGACAGATTCAGGCTTCATTCACAGTAATGAGGGTGAAACTTGGGTTGTACTTCATGGTAAACAGGATGTGTTGGATTTCAGATGCTTTACTGGTTCGTCTTTGTTCCAGTCCTCACCAATGGTTTCAGAGTTCTGTTGTGACTTTAAAAAAATGTATTTATTCTTTTTGCACCTTAAAATGAAGGAAATGATTGTTCAATAATTAATCCTGAAAACACAGGCAAAAAAAATTTAAATAATGAACAATATAGGATAAAATTATAGAATTTTTTTACAGTGTTGGGGAGGTTAGCTTATAATGCCTTAGAAAAAACCTCACCTTATTTAAAAAAAAGTATACTTTGGGAAAATAATTATAACAGGGAAAATAATACTAACAAGGGAGCATAACTGGATAAAAATGTAACAAAGTGACCAAAGGGAATTAAATAAATACATTAAAATAAATAAAAAGATGAGGTGGCTCGAGCATCTGGTTAGGATGCCTCCTGGACGCCTCCCTGGTGAGGTGTTCTGGGCACGTCCCTGTGGGAGGAGACCCCGGGGAAGACCCAGGACACACTGGACTGATTACATCTGGCGGCTGGCCTGGGAACGCCTCGGGGTCCCCCCAGATGAGCTGGTGAATGTAGCTGGGGAGAGGGAAGTCTGGGCTTCCCTCTTTAAGCTGCTGCCCCCGCGACCCGACCTCGGATTAGCGGCAGAAAATGGATGGATGGATGGAAAAGAAATAATTGGCAATAATAACAGGAAATAACATAATAACAATAAATCAATCTCACAATACACAGATATTATTTCAGTTTCTTTTTGTTAACTGGTAAGGAAGGTCATGCGTCCATTAAAAAAATATATTCTATAAAATAATTTACTTTGAATTAGATGGAGACTTGAGCTCCGGTAATGTGACCAAGTGGAATCTGAATGAGCATTGATTGCCTGCTAAATCCTGAGTGATTATTTCAGTTATTTGGGAAATACTGGAGAAAATGATAAGAAAATGTGTATCCCAAATTCTGAACTGTATGGAGAAAATACATGTTTCTACAATGCTTGCATTTTATACTGTCAATATTTTTTAATTTAGCAAATAAAGCAGCAGATCTTGGAACGACTGCTATTGTGAGGTAGGTAGGTAGGTAGGTAGGTAGGTAGGTAGGTAGGTAGGTTGGTAGGTTGGTTGGTTGGTTGGTTGGTTATAAAACTAATCTTTTTATCAGACACATCTACAAAGCAGGAGCCTAAACGTTACAACTTTAGTTCAATTTGCTTTGCTGTGATTTCCAAACACTCGTTTTCGGTCAGAATATTATGGAATATTACGTCATGCTGTAGGAACCAATAACACAACAGGTTACATGTTCCAGCGTTCCAAGGCCGAGAGCAAATAAAGCATCTTTTCTGCATATTCTCTATCTTACTTACTAACTTCCCTAACTGCACATGTAGCATAGGTTTAAATCCCCACTGCACTCAGTATGTGGTCATGATTTGTTTTTTAAAGCTTCTATGCAACACACACATGTTCTCAAAACTGTCCCTATTGACACATTTTTATCCATACTGTTACCAATACTTTTTGCCCAAACAAAATATTCAAGTGTGAATAAATATTTTTATTGCAAAAGAAATATGAATAAAACTTATTACAATTAGTAATATTAGTATGATAACATATACTGAATAATAAATTTAAAAATAACATCAAAATACAAGTAAAACACACAATAAGATTACAATTGAATTAAGTGTCACTTATGTCTTTAACCTGAATATAATGAAATCTCAGCTTTTACTGTAAAATAAAGATACTGTGCCAGAACTTGCAATAAACAGGTATTTTATTAAAACACAGCAGCAGCACTGGTTGCATCAAGCCTTTAACCTAAAATGAAACCTAATTTCTCTTTAAAGTTTAAAATGGGCTCATAAACATGAATACACTCATGCTGGTAATAGATTATAGCTCAAACCTAAATTATGTGTCTGGTTTATGCTGATTTTAAACCCAATATAATTCATTCTCTGATCATGTGCATGTTCACTCTGCTAACGTCATTCAGGTCTTTCTCAGCATGCTTGTTGCCTTTCCCTGCCATGATGATACACATGTTTCACACTGGTCTCTTCACCACTTTTTTTCTTACGTTTGCTGGTGTGGAACTGCTGCTTCAGACTGTGATCAAAATCAAAGTAAAAACTGTAATTGTATGGTTATTATTATGCACCATTTCTTGGTTTTTGCACATAAATTTATTGCCTAAAACTATAATCTGTGATTACTGTGATTCTCCTCTTTGGTCTTCCTCAACAGTCTCTCCATCAGCTTCAGCTTGAATTATTACAAAAAAAACCATCTAATCACCACACCAACCCCATCCTAATGCAACTCTGGCTCCCAGTGTTCCACCATATCCAGTACTGTTCAGTCAAGGTCATTCATAACCTCACCCTATGTGTTTGACATCCTCCATGTTGCCACCCTATCTCATTTCCCTGTATCAGAGGTCGGGAATCCGGGTCCTTGAGGGCCGAAATTCTGCAGGTTTTCCATGTATCACTGGTTCAGCACACCTATTTAAATCAAACGGATCCAACAGTTAATCAGCATCTGCACAGTGATTTATTCATTTCAGTCTGGTGTGTTGGAACAGAAAAGACATGGAAAACCTTCAGGACAAGGATCAACGTTCCCTACCCCGTCTTAGATCTTTCTACTTTGTGCCCCTTCCTTTAAAGAGATAAAAAATGATGAAGTAAACACTTATTCCAAACAAAAAGGACGTAGACATCTATTATTGTTTATATTTGACTTGATTTATTCTTCTATCGTGTAAACACTTATTCTCTCCAAGTTAATTCCTGCTGTTCTGCACATGTGCATTATATTGTCCCATTGCCATGACGCACATCTGTTGTCTTCTGCCTCCCATCTTTGGTACGCTGTATAAAAAAGTATAACGTATGCTCTCTGTCCAATCAGAACCTTTCTTAACCCACCAATCCAAAGAGAAATTACGAGAAGGCGAATAGATGTTTTCATGTAAACCTTAATTCAGAATGACTATTTTCATGTGAACACCAAACTCAGATTTATTTATTAGAAATATTCATTCTGAGTTTAAAAAACTACCTTTGACAGTTTCACCATCTTTAAATCCACACTTCAAACCAGGGCTGTGAAACTCCAGTCCTCCAGGACCAGGACCAGTATCTGGCAGGTTTTCCTGTCTCCATGGTCCAACATGCCTGACCCAAATATGTTGACAATAACCTGTGGGATCTTTTTGATTTGCCCCAGGTGTGCTATTGCAGGGAAGCAGCAAACCTTGCTGTTTACCGGCCCTAGAGGACTGAGTTTGACATCTCTGCTTTAAACTCACCTCTTCAGAACCGCTGACTCATTATAACCATAATACTGAAAATCTACCTGGCCAATTATCCATTTTTGCATTGTTTCCTATCATCTCCTAGTGTATTTTATGTGTCTTTACTTCTAATATGGTCATTTCAATCCTGTAAAGTGTCCTTGGTGCTCTTGAAAGGCATTATTAAACATTGTTACATTATTAATTAATATCATTACTTAGTATTATTTTGTTTATTATAATTTGTATCCAACATTATGACCTGTAGATAAAGTATTATCACGTTCATCCCTTAGTCTAAGTGCTTTTTTGCAGACACATTCAGCTATGAAAGGGTGATTTCAGTAAAAAAAAAAATTCACTTATACATAAACCCATTAGACAGACATGTAAATCTAAAACCACTGAAGTGTTGGTGGGGTTCTACATGGACATCAGGATGATTCTGCCATTATGAGAATGATCCTTACTATATTTGTGTGGTTGCATGTAGCTCAACAAAGCTTTTCCCATTATAGTTTTATCTATAATGATCTGAGTCTGCATAATTTGTCAACATATGATAAAAATCCGGGACGTAAAGACAGAAACAATATAACCTGCCAAGAGTTGCTCTGACATGAGGATTCTACAAGTCTGCAATCTGCAGAAATAAAATCCGGTGCTAAGTCGATTGCACATGTTCACTGAAGGTTGCAGAAGTCTGTCAGACCACTGAGAGCAAAGTGGGTGCATGTCTCCATCCATCCAGCATCCACATGACAAGACACCCCCCTCCTTTTCCAGCAATTAGCTCAAGTATTAGCATATGTACTCTATGTGCATGAGCAACAACTAATTCCTGGTGTCATCGAACAGCTGTTGACGCAGATTAGCCAGACTAGCAGTCAGAGATCTCTCTGTCTTCTCTTGTGGCTCAAACTTGAATCATTGTAAGAAAATCCAATATATGCATATTATCTTCTTGCAGCCAAACTTAGAGAAGCCTGGCGGCAGTGATGAGCAGCTTCACTGCTAGTCAACAGCATTTCAAGCTACCATGAAAAGCAGGATTTATACTTACTGAAGCCACAGGCTCAAGTGTGTATTTCTGGTGTCCTGAGTGCAAAGTGTGACATTCATTCTGAGCATGTTTACAGATATTTCCTGTTTCGGTATGTGACAAATGACACTGTCTGGACTTCTGCCAGAGTAAATGAATGAAGATGTAGAGTGTTTGTGGAGAGTGCATTCTAACAAGATTCTACAAGATTTATTTATATTGACATGGGTTTCCTTAAAGTGATCTAACATACATGTCCTCTAAATGCAATCCCTTTGGATGCAATAGATATACTGATTCTGTCCCACAGCTGGCTGAATCCCAGGCAACATGCTGTCTAACAGCACCCACACAGGACCAGCAGCAATGTTGTGTTTGCTTGTATTAGGTGCAGCATTTGCCAGCCATGCAGAGGCATCTACTGAAGATTTTGCCAAAGGAGACACTCATAAAGTGTTTTTAAGTGTGTTTAAGTGTTATTAACGTTAACATTAGAAATACCTGCTAAGGATGGGATGGTCTGAGATGCAATCTTGGGATCTTTTGCAGTTTTAAACAGTGCACAGTTTAATGTTGGGGTAAACCTGCTGAAACAGCCATTCCTTGGTTGATGGTGATGGCTTGACTGTTTACTGGTATATAATCCTTCTTACTGTCAAAAGCTGGACCCCACATTATTTGTAAATGCCCCGATATTTCAGTAAAATTAAGTTGATTTTTTTTTAAGATTGAACTTTTTTAATTTATGTCACACTATAACATATATACATCTTAATCCAATATCTACTGTTTATTCCATGAAAGGGCTCAAAGACTCCAGCCCAATCCTAACTTACATCCCAACTGAGATCGGCCGAGAGGCAGGGTACACCCTGGACAGGTCGCCAGTCCATTACAGGACCAACACACAACCATACACACTCACTCCTATGGGCAATTTAGAGTCTCCAATCAGCCTATCCCCAAGGTGCGCATCTTTGGACTGTGGGAGAAAGCTGGAGAGACCGGAGAGAACCCACGCTAACATGGAGAGAACCCACGCTAACATGGAGAGAACCCACGCTAACACGGAGAGAACCCACGC
>JBAMIG010000024.1:2795894-2807764 GCA_037177335.1 Kiunga ballochi | reverse complement strand
CATTTTCAATGCATGGTGTCAAAGTTGGCTCAAAGATTCATGAGGCCTCGGTTTCACCATCCCTAGCTGTGGGTCTGCCAAATAAGGTCATGGACTTCCAGGTAACCAAATTTGTATATATGAGATGTTGACACTTATAGTAAACTTACCAATAAAATGGTTCTCTGTAGTTTAAAAGTGAAGATGTTTTTTCTTTAGTTTATTTGCAGCTAAATATTTCAGCTCATAGAAGTGATTTGGTGCTTTGTAGCCTATCACGTTCTAATGACGAGCCTTTGCATGGAATATGAACATTTTCAGGCCAGTTGAAAGTTTGTGTGGGGGATATTTTTCTCTATATCCCACATGCATCCTCTTTTTGTACGAGCTCTTTTCCTAACGGGGCTTTTGAAAGGATCAGGTTTGTTTCACTGAACATGAAGATGTTGAATTTTTCTGAACAGCAGCAGTTAAAGGTTAAATATCATCCTACACTTGAGGGAAACTTTGAAAAAATAAGTTAATGCTACAGGAATATGTTTCTTTTTAATATAACATGGGTGTGACTAGAAACAATCCTCTGTATGTGTTGGTTTTATTTTGACTTCCATGTCAATGGCACGGACATTATTATAAGACATGTCCCTCCCAGTGTTCGGTTACCATCACACTGCACTGTTATGTCCCTGTTATAGCTCAGCTAGCTAGCATTCCTAGCAAACCCCTGATCCAGAGAACAGGAGAGTTACCTTCTGTCCTGAATTAGTGAATGAAAAAAAAACCAATCATCATAGCAGTTTTCATAAACACTGCAGCAATCTCTTATCTAGCTAATATTATACTTGGCACAGACCTCAGGTTTACATGCAAAGTAAGAAAAAGACAGGAAAAAAAAACACATCCCTTCCCTGTGTTTGGAACGTTTCACTGTTTTTTGCCGAAACTTCAGCCTTTTGTTCTGGGCTTCGCTTTTTCATTAATAAATAATGCATTTGGTTCATTAGTTTGTTCACTCTGAGGTGCACTGAGAAACTCTGTTTCACCTCCAGGTCATAAATCAAGAAGAAAAAGCTGTCAGGAATAGAAAGTCTGGGTTAAAACATGCCTTCACTAGCTCAAACTGTCAGATCCCATTTTGTGTCCTTGCAGGCATGCCACTCTGCTAATGATCAAACCTGTGACAAATATGTGTGTGAGATCTTTGGCAAAGAGGAGCTTTGTTTAATTTAGCTGGCTTTGAAAGCTATACTTCAACCTGCTGAAAGCTGGCATGTTCACTGCGGCAAGCCCAAGTTTTCCATCAAGCAGAGGCTAATATGGACGGGAAAGTGCCCGTTGTGTGCGGCTGGACACAACAGCTTCACACTTCTTTCTCTCTGATTACTAAAGGCGTGCAACACTGTGGATGCTGGAATGTCTTGTGTGAAGTTTGGAGCTCTAAAAAAACCCAACTCCCATCTGGATGCTTGCATCCATTCCCCATGATCACGATGAGCAAGCTGGAGGTTTATTGTCTCTCAGGCCTCCATCTGGTCTCTGCCGCCACTCGCTGTCTCTAATTTATACTGGGACCACTTGCATGATGCCAATCTTTCCATGGGCAAAAACAAGTGGTGCTCTCGCTCCAGATTGCTTTTCCCAGCAACTATATTTTACCTTTTATATGTATGTGTGTGTGGATGTTTTGTATTGATTTAGACGGTTGGCTTTTTCAGAATCACCCTGTCAATTCGAATCAAAATGAATTTTCGTAATTTGACTTACTTGCCCCGTGCATGGGTCGAGCGAGGCAGGCATCCAGCAGCTAATTTACCATCCAGCATGCATTGCATTTGATAAAGCCTTTGTATTGGAGTCAATTCATTCAGCGAGAGTGACTCTGACTCTAAGTTAATTCAGCATGCGCTCACAGCAATGATCAACTGGTCGCATTGCTCTGCATGATTAGAGCTCAGCCTAATAAATCATTTCTGAGAAAAATCTTTCCACGAGTCACATGATTGCCAGGATAAACAAACAGATGCATGTGCAGCGCTGTGTGCTCGTGCCGTTTGTTTCTGTTGCATGCGAGCTGCCTCTCTGGGCTCTGTTTGGGTGGCAGCAGCCGGGGGAGTTTCGCTCTCATTAGGAGCGCCACAGGCCCACTCTGCACCACTCCATCCACGACAAAAATCCCCAACATGAGGAATGGCGAGAGCCTGCAAAGGAAAGAGCCAGCTGATGAGAGCAACACACTCCCCTCACTCTGAGCACAAAGCAGGGTGAGAAGCATGAACTGAAAACCTTGTGTTTGACCAACTGCACCACCACCACCAACTACGTCCCGTAATACACTGTGAGTTATCACACACACACATAGTGTGTATCACACAGAGACAATCCATCATGTAAATTTACAAGTGTCCGAAACCTAATCTGTTATATGATCGAATTATTTATCGGTCTTGAAGTTCCCTGTTGCAGCAATCTGTGCCGGTAGGCTGAAGAATCAAACAGACAGTTATTATATTTCACAGGAAAGTTAATTCAAAATCCAGAGTGCAGAGCAGGAGTCATTTTAGGGGCCGTGAATCACGGTGAGAGCGTTGCAGGCTAGCATAGCGGCTGCACGGTTTAGAAGTGAGTCTGTGTTGCTACACAGAATCGTGCCTGAGAAAATATGGGCACACATGAAGGTTCATAAAGAAATGAAAAATTGCTTTCTTACAATATTAAAATGTTTCATCTGACTGGTTCTAAATAAGCTCCACATTAAAGCACAAAACCACAAATGCTCCGATCGATCAGTCATCAAAACGTTTCTAACGTTTCATAAAAATATGCTAATAATTCTTCCTTCGGCAGCTCCAGCATATTATACATGATTTTCTTTTAACTTCCACTCTTCAATTTCAGATTCCTTTTCCTTGCCTCCGATTTCTGACTGCTTCCACATGGAGGATTTTACAGGAGTTTTTGTGCATGTTTTAAATGTAACTATCGCACACTGGTGCAGAGGTGGAAAGCAGCCCTCATTAATACGCATGAGCTTCTTCTACTATTTCAAGCCAACATGTCAGCTGTGGGAAAAGAGCCTTTTTGATGCAGAGGGTTGCAGTTTGGAAATTATGTTCTCATGTTGGTCTATTGACGTGTCTCAGTCTTGAGTCCAGAGAAGCACAACAGTATTTTCAGAATTGTGAGAGGTGTGGGGGCAAATGCAACAAGAAAGGAGTCCAGCAGTGTAAATCTCCCATCCCGCTTAGCTTCTCGGACTATAGCGGAGCCATTGTTGCTGGTTTCGGACCAGTTTTAGAAATCTTGCTGAGGATAATGAAGACCAAGGAACTGTTTGGAATTGATTGTCCCTCTCCTGTTCTTCTCCAACATCTATTATAATGTCAGCAGACTGAAGGATTCAGGTGAACATTATTCACAGAACTAAAGAAACGTGTCAGTCATAAGCCAAAAAGCTGAAAGTTACATCAACCAACCAAATTAATTCTTAAAAAACTGGATAAACCAGCAGAAATGTTGTTGTAAGGAACTCTGTGACAACATTCTCCAGTCCTGGTAGGCTACTGTTTAACAACATGCACTACAGAGCTACATTTTCTCTGATGGAGGTAACTTCCTGTGTTTCTGTCCTATGGTAATGGTGTACCTCTTACCATAGTGAATCACTGTGGTAACTTACGCTAAATGGCTAAACCTCTGGAGCAGCTTATTCCCAGGATAAAAGGATAAGGGCGTAGCTACAAACCTCCACTGTGCAAACCTCCACAGGGCAGGAACATTTGCCCGTGTTAACAGCCTGGCACGTTCAGAGGGTTGAATTGTGGGTAGTCTAGGTGATGACGTATGTCCGAAAATTGTTGTGTTCAGTACATAGCGCTCTTTTTCCGTGGTGGCCGCGTTCTTGTGTTACGTTAGCAAAAGGCCAATAAAGTCGAATTTGGAGAAACATTCATTACCACGTCTTGTCGTGTTTTGATCTTTAATAATCAGTGCTAAAATCTTGACATATTTGTGGCGGTTACCAGCCAAGACGAGCTAATATGCAGGTTTAGCCTCTTTGCTACGGCTAACAGATCACTGGTCCGGGGAGGAAGGTAACATCAACCACTACAAATCACTGACAGAAGACGGGAAATAGATCCAAAGGATAGGAATAGGATCCAAAGATCCAACATTGCACAGACCTTCACCAAGTGAAAATAAAACAACCTTTTTCCTGTATAACGAGCTATTTTATTGTAAAATCATGAGTGTATCATAGGTCCCTTTTTTCTTTATGTGGGTAACAGTACTGAACTTCTGTCACAGTGAATACAATACAAACTAAACAAAAACAAATTTAACAAAAAAAGTTCAAGTTGAAACCTGTGTGCTGTCATGTTGCATTGTCATTAAGAAAATTATAAACACCACATTTGGCAGAAGATCTTAGGTCTTACTGTTTAAACACAAACAGTGGGCGTATGTTAGAGAGCCGAATCACTAACAAAGATCCTACTTTCACAAGTATCATTTTTCTCTTCTGAATACCTTTGCGAGCATTTCCTGTCAATAATAATCTGTGAACATTCTGTGCTCTGAATATCACATCGTAACGGAGTCTGGCTTTGTTCTTGGCTCACGTTTAAAGGGAAGTCCTTGCAAGATAAACATAATCTACCAAAGAGCCTGTTGCTTTGTCGTAACTGTTAAAGGTTGAGATATTTTTATCTATAGCGTATCATATGCAGTAATTAAAATGTTCCATATAAAATCAGCAAACTACACATTTAAATGAGTGTTAACTGAAAGTATATTGCTCATATGAGGACAGGAATGTGCCTGATGTTATGCTGTGATCCAGATGATGACTCAGCAGTTATAACACACAGTCTGCTGCTTTGTTGGCACATTTTATTTAGAAAAACGGTCTTTGCAGTTCTGTTAGACAACAGTTCTCCTGGAAAATGGCTGCACCTTCTCAGAACAACCAGTCAGTGGTGGTGCACAAGTCTTGGGAGCAGTACTTGAGGAGAGAAATGAGATTTAGGGACAGATGCCGCCTTTTAATGAAGACATAAAGCCTTGTCACTGACCACTTTGTACTTGTTCCTGAGTCCGTTTGGCTCCACTGGGGTTGCATCTGAAGTAATGAGCTTATTAATGGTCATAACATTTGGAACAACTTGTCATCACAGTTAGGAATGAACACATTCACATGACATGTTTAAACCTCAGGAGAACTCAGTGGAAAATATAAGGAAATGAAACTGTGGCAGCTCTACAGTATGTCTGGACGTAATAAAGTAAAATTGGATTATCAGTGTTGTCTCTTTATTAATTTATGCATTAACAGACTCTGCCATGCTAACAATACTTCCTGGTAGTTGCTGTGGCAACAGTGTTGCTTTCAGCCTGAGTGATGTTTTCAAAGGTCCTATATTAAGCTATATTTGCCCTTTCAGGGTGTATCTTATACACACTTATTATAATATGCATTTTGCAACATGCACCATACTACAGTTTTGCCATAGCACTCATTTCATGTCATCCGGGACTTACTCGGATGGGCTTGCTAAAGTTTTCAGATAGGTGCGGGGGAGCCGCCACCATGCCGTGTCAAAGCGATGGGGTCAGGTGTTTGCTTTGCCTAAGCCACACTTTTCTTTTCAAAGGAATAAAGCTACAAAACACATGGGTGAAAAATAAAACAGCTTCAGGGATTGTTTAAGGTATAATTCACAGTAATTGAGGGGTAAAAGCTCATAAAAGTCCATTTTGCTTAAAATAGGCCCTTTAAATTCTTGATATTTCAGAATAATAACCATCTGCTCCTTCATGCTAAAGTAGCTGCTTTGCAGGGTTTCTCCATCGGTCAGACATTTAAACTTCACCTCTTTTATGTGAGCATGCACCGATCGAGGCAGGATCTGTGTTGAATTACTGAGCTGATAACCAGCTAAGACATATCCTGGGTATGTTTATACGTGGGTATGATGATGTATTGTTTTTGTCTCAAGCCGATGTGAGAGCTGCTGCCAGCCTTCAGCATTTCCTCTGCTCTCTTCGGACCTTTCATGGTTGATTAAATGCTTTGCACGGTTTTTCACTAGAATCTAGGAAAGACCTGTTAACACTCTTGCGTTTTTCATTTGTGCCTCTGCGATCATTTTCACTCAATTTCAATCTTTTCTAATCTTTCTCTTTAATTTGGACCGGCCCTTCTTTTCAGAGGTGAGCCGCACTCTTCATCAGTGCGTAGCTTGGGTCAGAGTGCTGAGTCATCCACAAGATTTTGTGTATCGCTGTAATTGAAGAGGGAAGGAAGGAGAATCATCTTCATCGGTTTGTGTCACTGCTATGTGAGCCAGAACCGCATGGATTGACACGGTGATACGCAGAGTTTGAGCTGAAGCCTCACCAGCTGTAGGAGCAAACGGTGGAGGTTTCTCTTGGTCTGCTGTCGGTCTTACAGACACAAAAAGCTGGATGTGAAATATCATCTCTGCCACCTCTTTTGCATTTATTTATTTATTTTGAGGCCCACTTTCACATGCTTGCTTCATTACACTTTCTCTCCCTTACTGATTGTGTTGGAATTTATGCTGCGTTATCATTTCTGCACATGTGCAATGTGAATACATATCATAGAAGAGACCTTGTAGCACAGACTGAAGGGGCTGCACAGTCAGTAGAAAGACCATCAAAACAAAACAACTGATCAAGTTAGACATGCAGATGCTGTTGTTGTGAAAATATTTAGATTTTTAAAATAGAATATGGGTCAAAATATGAAGAAGACATTTTGGGGTCTCACATGGAGCCTTGGGTTCCATCCTAATGCCTGGTTTGCCTAATAGTAGCGCCTACTTCTGACAGAATGGCCCTTTAAGCGCTCCTTTGTTGTCCACCTACCATTGCACAGCAGATTGGATGTATCCTCATGTGTAATAGTTGAGATTTTCCATCTGCTCATGTTTCTCATTCGCTGTTGCAGGTTGTGCAGCTTCTGCAGTTTGACAACAAATTAGTCCAAATAGCCTTTGTAAAGCTGAATAACATCAATGAATCATATCAAATGTTCATGCTTTCTATGCTATACTAACATAAAGATACCTGTTATACACTCAATCACTGGGTTTTACTACTTTTGTTGTTGTAGTATTTGTATACTTTTCCAGTCACAGAACCTAAACATGACCCAACTAATTTTATTCAGTTAAAACTCTGTAGTGGTGATTCTCAGATGTGCTAATTAGCCACTGTAAATGTGTCTAAATGTGTCTAATAATGTGCCACAGAGTTCAAACAGAAGGTCCTTAAGTAAAAGTGTGCATCACAATGTGTCAAGCTACTCGCTGTGTTCCAATGCAAACCATAAAAACCTCTTCATGGCTGCAGCCTCGGCTGTTCCAGATTATTTTTCTTTTATCTTGGCCCTCAAAAAGTTTGCTTGGTGACAAATTAATTAGAACATCTCAATAATAAAGCAAGTAGCAGGTTTGGGAAGCCTTGAAATGTTAATTTACCATATAAATAAGCTGCCACTGTGTTTTATTGTGAAGTCAGTCAGGCCTGATAAAGCAACACTGATGTTATCTGGCTAATCTTTGTTAAGCCTTGGAGACGGCGAACTTTTGAGGCAAAGGTTGAAACTCAAAGAAATTAACTGTGTTTTTTAAAATAACAGAATAGTAAAGAGGACAGAAGAAGCAATTTTAATTAGATTCATTTGGATAGAATAAAAGTTTTTACAATATTTTTTACTAATAAATTTGAGTTTTAAAATCTCCCTGGAGTGCAACGAGTCTTTTTTTTTTTTTTTGGGTTGCATAAAATCTGTCTTGATCAGATAGTAAGCGAGGACGTGAAGAAAAAAGATTTACAAGAGCAGGACACTCATGTCCTCTCTGTGCTCTCAAAATCACCTGGATGCATGAAATAAAAGGAAAGCAGGTCAAGCCTCTGGGTGCCATCTGGTTTGACGCTCAGTACCTGAGTTACCTGAAAAATGAGTCTCGAACACAAGGAGCTGAAGAGAATCTGATCCAAGCCGGGCCCATCTGTTAGATCCATGAATTATGAGGAAGACGTGTGATGAAGGAGATCCGACTTCTGACAAATCCTACAGCTGATTGGATGAGGAAGTGAAGTGTGCTCAGAGTGGTTTGTATGCATGTGAGCGTTGGAAACGCCACGACCGCTGAGCAAACAGACGCTCGCATGCAGGGAGCGTCGGGCAAGCGGCTTGCCTGCGCAGCTGCCTCCCGTCACCGCGGTGACCTCGCGAGCCTGACGACAGCAGGGAAAACAGAATTTGTCAAATCAGGGAGGAAAAACACAGATTCATATCCTGCACATCAGCCAGCCAATCAGGAAGCAGGCCTTTCATGGGAACAAAGGCAGAAAGAGAGCAACAGGGCGGTGATGAACACACACACGTGCACACACGTGCACATAAAACGGCATAGGACGGAGCGACTGACCCACACCCACGCTCACTCCCTCAATTCCAGCCAGGGTGGGTGTCCGGTTGCGTCTGTCTAGGGTTTGTGCACATTGATGTGTGTACTGCTCGCCATGTGTGCATCTGTGATAAGTGTGTGTGTGTGTGTGGCCCCAGTGGGTCAGGTTCCCTTCTCACCATAAGAAGGAGAATGCAACGACAAATAAGACTCTGATTAGTTCCTTCCTTTCTCAACGGCACAAAGCCTAACCTAATCCCTGAGCAAACACAGCGTCTATGGGGAGTAGGAGGGAGCCCAACCTGTGGAGTGTTTGTCTTTCAGAGAGAGAGAAGGAAAGAAAGAGTGCGGGGCAGATGGATCAATGGAAGAGGAGAGGGGATGAGGGGTGGATTGAGGGGAAGGAATCAATGAAGTGAAGGAAGAAAGAGTAGAGACAGATGAGATGGGGAAGGATGAGAACGAGGCCAGAAGGAGAACAAAGATAGAGGCGTGCAGGAAGCGATGGAGGGATTAAACATTTAGGAGCTCAGGTGAAAAGGCATCACTCCTACTGACCTCTGCTGGGCCCTAACACCTGACGGGGAAATGAAACAGAACTGCGGTTTGATGAATGCACACTCCTGTTTGCCAAGGCTAATGGTCTCTGTGCAAAGAGCTGGTGGTATATATAGGGCTGGGTCTTTGTATTTGTAGAAGTGTTTTAGGTGTCCATGCATGTCTGTATGCAAACAGGAGAAAAGCTGGCCTTGTAGCATCTGTTTCCAGCCACATAACTCATCTTTTCACATTCCATCAGGTTTTTTTTTCTTCATTAAACTCTAAAAGTAAAACCAATTGAGAGGTTTATAACACAGCTTCAACAGGAAGACTGTGCCCAGAGTTCAGTGTGTTGCGTAATGTGGTGTGAGGCTATAGGTGTGTAAGCGGCTGGAAACAGAAAGCAAGGAGGGATAGCGCACCGAATGCTTTCATTTACTGCTCTGACCCTTACTCTCTCGCTTCCTCTCACTTTTATTTGATGAATCAGTCACAATATCTGGTGCTGTAAAGCAAAGTTCTGCTGTAAAGGAATCAGTCACCCAGAAGAAAGCACAAATGCAGTTTGTTGGCCTGAGGATGCTGCTGTGCAACATTAACTACGCTTTTAATGCATCACGTAAACAAGATCGGGTAAAGAGGGGTGGTTTAGGATGAGCAGAGAAACTGGACTGTAATCGGTGTCATTATGCTCCTTCCTGTGGTTGATGTGTCTCTGTGTTTGCTTAAACTCATATACCAGGCTTTTGCTTGAAACTCTAAGAGTTGGGGATTATTGAGCGTGTCGTTGGCCAAAAGGCTCCAAACATGCAGGTGTCTGATGAAAGGAAGTAAACCGGGATCCCAGTTTTTTATTCAATTGGATAGAAGTCACAGCAGCAAATGAGCAAAAGATCCTCCTTCATTCAGGAGTGTTTCCATCGTGGGAACTGATCTGATCTGGTGTTCATGTAAACACACCAGCTGGAATCTTTGATCAGACTGATTTCCATCCATGTTTCATATCGCTTCATCTAATTCAGGTTTGACTGGAGCCTTTATCCCAGCAGGGTACAGCCTGGATAGGTCGCCAGTCCATCACAACAGATTGATTTCAATAAGACAGATAGAAATGTGTCCTTATAAAAGTAGCTGCATGTTCACAGTGAATCCTACTGTAAACGAGTCAGGAACACATGTGCTATGTTCACATCACAGCTTGTTTGAATGTTGCATGATTTTTTAATACTAGTTTTGATGTAAAATAGATGAACGGTTAATAAATCAATTCATTTTAGATTTGAAAAATTAAACGAAATAATTTGTTTTTCACAAAGAGAAGCCAACTCTGTGGCGTTTTTGGTATTGCTGACTCTTTAATTTCCCTTTTTTTCTCCTCCATCCTTCTCTTGCTGCCAACCATTATATGAAAAGAAAGAGAATTATGATGTTTAACAGCGTCCCACTGTGCTTCAATGTGCCCTCTGTGGTTTCACTTGTTTGTATGGCTTCACTAGCACATGCCATAAGCGTGTCTGTTTTTATGAGCCATTTGTGTATGTGTGTGTGGAGGGTAGCAGTCGTTAGCACAGGAAATGAATAGTTGCCACCATCGTTCATAGTTCCCTAATGAGGCTGCTGGGCCTTCGCTTCTCGTTTCTCTTTATTTTATATGTTCTGTGTGGTCAGGACTTCTTCTCATCTCAGGTCCTCAGAGCACCCAGGGGCCTCATTACCCTACAGTCATTGTTTATTTGCAGGGTAGAAGAGATGGGGAGAAGGATCAAAGAAAGCCCTGTGATCGACTGCTTCCTGTCGCATAACCTTCCATGAGGCCAGGTTTGCTCCTGGGCTCCGCATCCGAAAACACGCTGTAGTTTCTGATTGTGCTGCAAGCTTTTCATGACATTCACTTGATCAGCACCAGATTGCTTCTCTGTGTCATCTAATCCTTTCTGAGGGTTATTGTTTTGCTATTTTTGGGGAGACCCGGCTTTGGTTCTTACTTTAAAAGACAGATGATGTCATTGCTCCAACCAGCCTGTCTTATAATTAAAAATGAAGCGTCTATGATCACATTCCAGGACTATATTGTTACCCAGACACAAAGCTCTGAACCTGACAAAGGAGGAAGGAATACAGCTTTTTTTTTTCTCCTTTCTTCAGAGAAGTGCTGCACATATTTAGGAAAAGATAGCTACCATATTTATCTTATTTACTCGACTTTAACTGCTGTTGTAAATATAGATCCACAGCTGTTTATGTTGGATTAAAAACTTTGGTTTGTTATTCCATAATAGTTTAAAATTCAGCTTGAAATCCATTTTCTCTGCCAATATCTTTTAAATGAAACTCATATTTTATTATGGAGTAGAGGGGTGAAAAATAATGGGCGATATTGCTGCTGAATTAAAGCCATTAAGCAAATACATGCATAATTAAATTGTGGATGCTCTCTGAGGAAGGGGAAAGGTTTGCTCAGCTACCATATATTCATTCTTGATCTTTTATTTGGATAAAGTTTTAATGGACTGCAAAATGCCAAATCAAAAAGAATATCTCATGGAGTGCTTTTGCTCAGCATCCTCATCAGCATTAGTCATACTAACCTTTAGCTCCTCTGCGTTTTCAGAATACTGTGGAGAAGCAAATCTATTTCTGAGCAGTGAACATAAAAACTACCTGAGCAGGAAAAAAGTTGCACACAAAAACCACGAGCTGGTTATTTATTTCTATGATAAAATTCAGAAAACATTCCTTTTTTAACAGACATGAAAGGTGGGAAAGGTAAAAACAAAAGGCAAGAAAAGTGTTAATGAAGAGAAAAGCATTTTAATTTTATATTAATTAATCAACATTGAGCCACTACCATTATGGGAAAATTTGTTTTTAATGCCAAAGGCCTGGAAATGGGAACCACAATAAAAAATC